>JAFIRS010000308.1:0-600000 GCA_018342105.1 Gonioctena quinquepunctata
TTTATGGAATCATAGAATGTCAATAGAAAGTTATTGCAAAGTCCGTTCGGTAGTACTTTTCTCTCTCTGCATTTATTGGACCTTGCTTCCTTTACGGCTTACTTGTCCAGCTCTCCCTCTATTTCTAACTCCGCAATTAGAGGCTTCGTCCGTTGGGAGCTCCATGCAATACTGCATGCACCCAGAGTATTTATATGATACTGATATTCTTTGTGATTACTCTATACGCCACCTTGAGAGCAGCACTGTTAATTGGAACGCAAAAGCGAATCGGGTTCTTTTGATGAAGTTTATTTTATTTTGACACTAGCTGACCCGGCAGACCAGACGTTGTCCTGTCCAAATTTCTACATTCCCCAAATTTGTTTTCCTGAAAACCCCTCGTAGAATTTATTTTTCCTATGTTTTTTTTGTGTTGTTTCATCTATGTTATGCCTTTGACTCTGCCCGTTAACCCGTTTTTCCGTTACCGAGTTATACCGTTTTCCCATTTTTTAGTTATCCCGTTTTTCCGTTATCTCGTTTTCTCATTATCTCGTTTTCCCGTTTTATCGTTATCCCGTTACCCCGTTATTCCATTCGGTTATCCTGTTTTTCGGTTCATTATCACGTTTTCTCGAAAAAAAATAGCCAAATCGATCCAGCCGTTCTCAAGTAATGATTCATTTTTATTATATATTCCTGAAAACTTTTCCGGGACAAAGAAATTTCCAAAAACGACCGGTATTCGTTCCTGTGACCTTCTGCTTGGTATATACCCAAATTTTCCAATTTCCGGGCAACTTTCCCAATTTTTTTTCCGTATCAACCATCCTCGGGCTATTACGAACATTTAAAAAAATAGCCTAATCGGTCCTACCGTTCTCACGTTTTGCGCTTTTCAAGGTCATGCCGCTATTTGTTGGTTCAAGTTTTACTTTCAGCGTCAAGTTGTTGACCATCTTTGTTTATAAACATATTGCTCTCCTTTTCTATACACGAATATAACCAACAAATATTAAATTATGGAATTGTCGTTCGGTTTGGCGAGTTTGTGGCAACTGGCAAGTAAAACTTTCTGGTAATGGGCATTCTGTAATTGTAACCTGAACACTAAGCATTAATAATTGACAGTTGACATAAAATCGCCGCGTTTGTTCTGCTCAATGGAAATGGTCATTTGGAAATAGCAGCACTTCTTTCAGAAAAAGTTGACGCCAAAAGCTGGTATGGCTTTTTTTTCACTTTATTTCAACAGCATCATACATCTTATATGGCACTTCATGCCCAAATACCCCAGAGGGTTAACAGTAATTGGTCCCTATCCTAATTGGGTCCCTATCCTAATTGGGTATAATGTTCAACTGTATGGGGTCGGCTTCAGAATAGCCCCAGGGTAAATCCTGCCTGTCGTAAGAGGCGACTAAAAGGATAACCGTAGGTGGAAGATGGTCTCATCGCCCGGTGAAATACCACCATATCGACTTTGTGTGCTGTGAAATGGATCATTCCATGTTTCAGTGTTCGGTCGATACTTTCCGGTCTCCCTCTTTCCTTTTCCCCAATTCCTCCTTTATTTTCAGCTAATAGTAATAATGATGAAGTCTCCTAGAGTAAAACACTCCGGAGTAAAATACCTCTCCATTCAGTTTCCGGGCGAGAGGTACTCGAGGACTCAACATTAAAGATAAATTTTGCAACATCCGTGGACTCAACAAGAACATCAATGACGTCCACCATCACCTACAGACGAAAAACCGGATATTCTGGCTCTAACAGAAACACAAGTAAACTCGTCCACCAACAAGGTCCATATGCTTTGTCCTGGTTACGAACTCCATTCTCGATTCAGGTTCAAGGTGGAGTCTGCCTTTACGCTAAGGCTAACCTTTCATGCCAGCGTGAAGAGGTTTGGAACCGAAGACTTTGATGTGATGTGGTTTAAGCTATCTGATACCAAAGTGACTAAGTTCCTCTGCTGCCTTTACCTATCACCTAATGAACCTTCATATAACAACCTCTTTGAGTTTTATCACTCAAACTGGACTACATTCAGGAAAACCATCCAACAGCTGAAACCATAATCATGGGGACTTTAATGTACATAATGCTGCCTGGCTCAAATTCTCTAACAAAACAGATGATGCAGGTCGTCAAGCTGGAGGCCTTCGCCATCACTCATGGTCTAGAACAACTGGTCGGCTACCAACCCGCATCCCTGATGTCAACAACCAGTCTGCCAATACACTAGATCTTTTCCTCACCACCAATCCTGACCCGTATAGAATAGAAGTTTGTGCCCCACTTGGAAACTCTGATCACACCCTCATCTCCACAACATGCTCTTTCCATTTTACCATCGAGCAGCACAATACCACCCCGTCTCATGTGGCATTACAATTCGGCCGACTGGGAAGGTCTTCGTATGTTTTCTCAGCGTTTCCATGGAAGAGAGTTTGTTTCTCTTCAGTAGATCCAACACGATGTGCTGAGACAATTTCTGAAATCATCATGTTGGGGATGCAAACTTACATACCGAATACCGAAGAAGAACATCATCCGATAAGACCTGGTTTAACAGAAACTGCTCTAGAGCTGTGGCTTCCAAACAGGCAGCATACCATCGATGGCAAAAAAATCCGGGACCTGAGACCAGAGCGCATACGTTGAGGCTAGAGGCTATGCAAAGAGACAATAGAATGTTCAAAGATGCTCATAATGCCAAAATAAGATCAAAACTTGTTGAATGTCCCAACGGATCCCGTTCATTTTGGTCTTTCGCCAAAGCTGTGGGAAGAAACTTCACTTCCAGTTCTTTTCCTCCCTAACCAAGAAGATGGAACACTAGCAACGACTGCCAGGAAAAGCCAATATCTTTGCGCACCTATTTGCTGGAAATTCCACTCTGGATTCTTCGGAAAACAACCCCGAACATTACACCTATTGACAGTCACATGCCCGAGATCACCTTTCGCCAACGTACTATCAGAAGATTTTGCTGGGTCTCAACACCAACAAAGCCTGTGGATCTGACGGAATCCCGCCGATTGTTCTCAGAAATGTGCCCCGAACTAACACCTGTTCTTTCAAGTTGTTCAACCACTCTTACAATTTGGGAGTATTTCCGTCCAATTGGAAAATTGCAAAGTACAGCCAGTCCTAAAAAGGCAAAAGACCCTACCTAGCAACTACAGACCTATCGCACTGCTATCTATTATTTCAAGGTCATGGAAAAAGCCATCAACATCGAGCTCATGAAATATCTGGAAGACTCAGGAATTATCAATGATAGGCAATATGGCTTCCGCCATCAGAGATCAACTGGTGACCTGCTCGCATACGTCTCACATATATGGCAGCTATCTATTGAAAAGTATGGAGAAACTTTAGCTGTGGCATTAGATATCTCCAAGGCGTTCGATCGAGTTTGCACAGGGACTCCTCGCCAAGCTTCCATCTTATGGCTTGCCCCTCAGCTGTGTTCTCTGCTGCTAGTTTTCTCTCAAACAGGTCTCTCCATGTAGTGGTCGATGGAGTTTCATCTGACACTCTACTCATAAATGCTGGTTCCGCAAGGATCCATTTCTAGCACCAACACTATTTTACTTCACATCAACGACCTGTTGAAAGCAACTTCATGTCCCGTACACAGCTTTGCCGATGATAGTACCCTCCATACCGCTTTCTCTTCCAGGGCCCTATATCAACCCGTGAAACCAGAAATGAACGAGGAAGAAATGTTAACAATATAAATATGGACTTAGCAACAATTCTCGAATGGGGATCCAATAACTTGGTAGAATTCAATGCAAACAAAACACAAGCATGTCTTTTCTCTAGAAAAGCCGATCTCACTATGCCTAACATAACTTTGTCAGGAGTAACCATACCACTGAAGTCATCCACATCGATGCTTGGTATTACTATCAGCAATAACCTTTCCTGGGAAAATCACGTGAGGTCCATTGCCAAAAAAAAATCCCAAAAACTAAAAATTTTATATCGTGCCAAGAGCTATTACAAAAACAGAAAGCTGCTTATGATCTATAAGGCACAGATCCGACCTGTCCTGGAATACTGTTCCCATATTTGGGTGCGGCACCTAAACATATCCTGAAGCTATTGGATTCTGTCCAAAAGGGCAATTCGTCTCGTCGGTGATGCCTCGCTTACAAACTCGCTCACTTGTCTGGAACACCGTAGAAAGTTGGCGATTTGTCTCTATTTATAGATATTTTCATGGGCGATGCTCTTCTGAAATATCAATAATCGTTCCTCCTTTGGCAGTCTCTTCGAGATTAACCCGTCAAGTTCAGTCTTCACACACCTTCGTGGTCACTTTGGAGACCTGCAGAACATCACTTTCCAAAGACTCATTCATCCAACGAACTGCGAGGCTTTGGAACTCATTGCCTAGGGAGGTGTTCCCCGAGGCATACAACCTCCAGAAATTTAAGAAGAACACCAACTCCTACCTTCTTTCCCTTGGTTCCCACGATGTTCTCTGAACATTACAGGATATCCCTTTTCGTGGGAACCAGAACATATAAAAAAAAAAAAATGGAAGGCCGCTTTTAGATAATATTAGCGTTTTTAAGAAATGTAGTTGTATTTCACTATCTCACAAGACACTTGAAGTCCGGACAATTTGTAGTATGCTTCCCCTTCAACAGTGTCGCCAGAGGCGCCTGTCCCTCTTAGTTCCATCACTGGCATCCAACTCACATTATAAAACTACAAGTTCTGTTCAATTCCACATGAAGGATAAAGTACTGAAGTTTAAAAAAGGTTCGTAGCGGTTCGTAGCTTTTGGCGTTTTTTTTTAAATTAGGGCATGTCTAAAATTCTTCAATCAAGCAGCGATGAAATTTTTTTTCCCATCCTTTAGAATTGCCTAATATATCATGAAATACTACTAAGGTGTACTGGATTTCCTCAAAAGTAGTGTATTTTTTTATCCACTAGTTATGGACCTGAGAAGTGAAATATACCCCGTAGATATTTCGAAAGTCGAGAAGACCTTTAGTAAACTGATATCGATAAAAAAAACCGTTACAGAGAGAAATCAATTATACAATGCAACATTTATGCCATGAGCCTTCGAATAAGGTATGTCTGAACTTGAATTCTCACAACACGGGCATTCCCTTCTTGGGCGAAAGAGAAAACTTGTCTAAGAAGTGGCTCACAATAAACTTTTATATCTGCCTCATTTTCAATTTCATTCGAATTACATAACACTTTAAGGGTCAGTCAATTTTATCCGCAACTATTTCTCTATTTTGAATAATTTTCCCAGATTCTTTCCGGTTTGGCTTCAGTATGCCAGCCGTCCTTCTCCTGTCGGGATCTGATTATTAGCGTTACCTGTCTACGGTCGTCTTTATATCGCCATTATTTCCTAAAAACCTTGATAACGATGGCCCATCGCGATGGGATGGTCTGTAATGGCCTAGGTGACGGTTTTTCGTCCGCACATCAAAGGATAGTGGACCAGTGATGGCGTTACGCGTCTACACGATGCAGATTGAGAGGAGTAGTTTGCGAACCGCATTTAAACGACTGAACACGTGCACTGCGAATGCGTAATTCGACTGTCATCGTAGGGTTTACATTTAATTTATCGTCAAGTTGAAAAGTGTTTTATATTCGTCATGGATCAAGTGCTTGCAAAGGGGAGAATCAGTCTGTGAAAAAAGGACCAGCATTGCTCCGATCGGGTCATGTGTGTCAGGTGCGAGAAGTAAAAAAAAAAGATTATTCCAGCATACATACGAATGTGATTATCCAAGGAGCAGCGACGACAAATGTCGAATTAGAGGGGAATGCATATTTTCACAAACAATTGATAAAATTTAATTAAAACTTACGTATCTGATGTAGGAGTAAATTACACGAATAGAAAATATCAAAGTAATATTAATATATATATATATATATATAAAAGAAATATAAAAAAAATATATTGAAAATATTGTTTTCTTTTCTACATATATTTTCACATATTGCATATATAACTTTCAAAATGTGTCAATTGACCTTGATTTCTTGCGATGGATTGTTAACATTCACTATCGACTTTTACGCCTTTTCTTTTTAATTACTCTTTTCTCTTGCACCGTAAAACAGTAATAGTACCCCTACCTATCCAACGATTTGGATTTACTGTATCTAAGTGATTACGTACAATAATGCTAAAATGGACTGGTGCACCATCATGCATGAACCAGAAGTGCTGTCTCAGCTGTAGAGGAATTTCTTCAAGAAGAACAGGTAACTCTTCCTGCAGGAAATTAGTCGTTGTGGGAGGAAATATGGACCGATTAAATGATCATCAAGTACGCCAATCCATACATTTACAGAAAACTGATGCTGAAAATGCGTTTCAAAGATTCCATATGGATTTTCCTCAGCCCAGAGGTGATTGTTATGGAAATTTCGTATACACTGTCGTCCAAAACTAGCCTCGTCAGTAAACAGAACGCCATTTAAAAAAGTAGGAATTTGAGCGATTTGATGAAGAATCAAATGGCAAAAAACTAGGCGCGGAAAAAAGTCTCTAGGTAGTAGAGCTTGCACACATTGAATATGAAACGGAAACAATTGCTGTTCTTTAAGAATTTTAAATACAGTGAAGTTGCTTACATTCAGTATGTTGGCAATTTTTCGAGTAATTATTTCAGGTGACTCCGCAATTAACTCGAGAACTGCTTCTTCTAGTTGCACAGTTCGTACTTCTCGAGGGCGCCCGCAGTCAGCCGTTTGTTTCTTAAATGTACCATTTTCGCGCAAACGTTGGTGAAGACGAGCAAATATTGTGTGATGGGGTACCCTACGTCCTGGATACAACTCAGCATACAATCGTCGAGCTTGCCGACCATTTCCATCACTTCGACCATAGACAAAATGCATGTCTGACAATTCCGCATTTGTATAATTTTCCATTCTTTTCGATAAAAGTAAATGTAATTACTTATTATCATTAATGTTACACCAAACTAAAAGCTTAAAAATGAAGAAAAGCTAATTTGACATTTCGTTTTTTCCATGCAGAATCACCCCCTGAAGTTTGTCGCACTTATTCACTAACATCCTGTATATACTTCCATCATTGGCAGGTTTCATCGTTTCACTGAATAATAACATAATTGATCATCGCTATTTTTCAGTCTCGTCTTAACTATTTTAAAAAGTGATATAAAAAAGGAAGTTGGCAATTGTATAATGAATATTCTTGGCCTTGACAAATATTCGCATCTGCCATTTCTCAAGTTTATTTACAATAATTGTAGTGTTATGATTCAATCACCAGTCACCAGCCAAAACTCGTATATAGCTCTTTACAGGATGCGACAAACAAATCCTACAAAAACGTTCCAACATATATATATATATATATATATATATATATATATATATATATATATATATATATATATACACTGTGTCCGTAAAGTATGGAACAAATTCATTTTTAGCTAAACAGGTCATTTTAAGAAATAATCCTGAAACACGTCGATTTTTGATGTTAATTTACCGTATTTTAAAATAATAATATACAGGGTAAATTACGTTCGAGTAATGACGTCACCGTCATTTTTTTTAAATGGAACACCCCCATTTTGTCTCAATTTTTGGATTACTCTAGCTGAGCTGATTCCAAAAATGTATCACATGTTGATTCCAATTGGTACAGGGTGGACAAAAATACAATAGTTTTGTGTGTGCTCATAAAGTAACGCGTAACATTCTTTATTAGGTAAATTAACAATATTATCAAAAATACTTATTGTCTAGCGGCAATTGGTTTAAATGTAACACCCCGTAGTTTGCTACATGTTTAGAGTAATAAAAATGAGCTGTTTCCAAACATGTTTGGTACTTGTGGTCTAGCAGACAGAATATTACAAAAAATATTTTTTATCTATTTATAAAAAACATAGTCGTCTACTTTTTTGGGAAATGTCATTATTTGTTTAGTAATTTATTGATGTTCAGTGACAGTTTAGTACTACAATATTTTTGGTATTCGTGAATATTCGAATGATTGCTTAGATTTAATTGGAAGTAGAAATGGAGTTAACTGTAAAACAAAGAATTGAAATACTTATGATGATTGGGTATGGAGACAGATCGCGAACTCAGATGGAAGTGTGCAATTTATTTAATGACAAATATCCAGAAAGACCTATAACGCGTTCAACAGTCAGTAAGATTGAAACGAAATTTCGAGAAATTGGTAATGTTGAAAATGTACGCAAATCAGGTCGTCCCCCTGCAAATGCTGATACAGCATTAGATGTTTTACTGAGTTTTGAAGAAGATGCGCACACTTCTGTTCGTAAAGTTAATCGCTATATCGGTGTTAGCAAAACAACGGTACACAAACTATTGAAGCTTGAAAAATGGCATCCTTATAAAATCAAACTTGTGCAAGAATTAAACGAAGATGATCCCGATAGAAGACTCCAATTTTGCGAAGAAATGATGGATAAATGTCACCGAGACCCTCTCTTGATACAAAACATTATTTTTTCTGATGAGTCCACTTTCATGTTAAATGGTGAGGTTAACCGTCAGAATTGTAGATACTGGGCAAAGAAACCCCACTGGATGCGTGAGCATCATACACAATACCCTCAAAAGGTAAATGTATGGGCTGGAATTGTACGAAATCGAATCATCGGACCCTACTTTTTCGAAGGTAATTTAAACGGGGCAACGTACCTTGAGTTTTTAAGGGGGTATCTTGTACCTACTTTACGTAATTTGTTTCCCAGCAGACGTAATCCTGGAGGTTTTGATGAAAGTTTATGGTTTCAACAGGATGGTGCACCTCCACATTATGCTGTAGATGTTAGAAGGTACCTAGATGAAATTTTTCCGAACAGGTGGATTGGTAGACGTGGACCCACTGAATGGCCAGCGAGGTCACCAGATTTAAATCCTTTAGATTATTTTCTGTGGGGCCATCTGAAGAATGTTATTTATAAAACGAAACCAGCAAATATTGCAGATGTACAAGAGAAAATTCGAACAGAAATAAACAATATTACGCAAGAAACCATACACAAGGTTCAACAAGAATTTGTACACCGTTTGGGTTACTGTCAAATACAGCAAGGGCTGCAGTTCGAACATTTATAAAGTCATGTATTCCAGCATATTCTGTCAGCTAGACAATAAGTATTTTTGATAATATTGTTAATTTACCTAATAAAGAATGTTACGCGTTACTTTATGAGCACACAAAACTATTGTATTTTTGTCCACCCTGTACCAATTGGAATCAACATGTGATACATTTTTGGAATCAGCTCAGCTAGAGTAATCCGAAAATTGAGACAAAATGGGGGTGTTCCATTTAAAAAAAATGACGATGACGTCATTACTCGAACGTAATTCACCCTGTATCTTGACATGATTTTTGGGTAACCTTCCACAGTCTGAAAATGAAAATATAATCAGGAAAATCTATACAAGTGTAGAAAGGGCAAACTGATTAGTTCACCCCGATAAGTTATTGCGTTCACCAAATTATATTTCCTATGGAAAAATGATTCAATTTGTCAATAACTTGCCGTTTTCTGGATTTGCCTATCAAATAAAATTTTTTTTTTTTTAAATTCCAAAGATACTTCTCTATATAGTTTTTGCTTTGACGTTTCGGGGACTATATCTGCCCCCGTTCTCAAAATCTTCTAAATCTCCTTTAATTGTTTTATAATTTGGATTTTTGCTCGCAGAGTCTTTTTTGCTTTTTCAACTGACGGATGTCAATTGAGATCTGTATATTAGATTATTATTTTAAAATACGGTAAATTAACATAAAAAATCGACGTGTTTCAGGATTATTTCTTAAAATGACCTGTTTAGCTAAAAAT
Source organism: Gonioctena quinquepunctata (assembly GCA_018342105.1). Lineage (NCBI taxonomy): Eukaryota > Metazoa > Arthropoda > Insecta > Coleoptera > Chrysomelidae > Gonioctena > Gonioctena quinquepunctata. The sequence continues at coordinate 9,864 of JAFIRS010000308.1, forward strand.
GAATTTGTTCCATACTTTACGGACACAGTGTATATATATATATATATATATATATATATATATATATATACTGCTACCTTTACTAAATATACATATTTTACTGAAGTTGGCAGATATTTTCCAGCAGCCACTTTCTCCCCAACTGCTCCCAAACGACCATTGGCGGCGGTTTTGAAGAAATAAGAATAAATATTATATTGAACTATTGGTTGAGTTTCTGGGAACTTTTGTGTGTCGCACGATGTTTGATGTTTATATACATTGCCTTAAATAGTTGTTTGAATCATCAATGAGCTTCCAGTTACTATAAAATATTGTTACTCTGAAATAGTGTCTCCCTGCAAAATATGTACGCAGCTATTTTTTTCCTTCGCAGAAAAATCAACCACTTGGATGCCTACCAAATCGAAGTCAATCTAACATGTACTTTTCTATTGAATAAAATACTTTCTGCAAAATATTAATACGATTATTTTTCTCCTTGATTTTTTAAATGTCCTAGAAGAGTGGACGCCTACCAAATCGAAGTCTTTTGTACAGTATACTCTTCTGCTACATAAAAGACCTTTGCCAAATATTAACGTGTTTTTTTTTCTATCCATTTTGGTGAGGATTTGGACTTTGTTGACAAAATGTTATCATTTTAGACACTGAAGCTCTATCTATCATATACGACTAACATCATAACTTGTTTTTTCCAGAAAATATTGTTTGCTCAATATGCCACAACTTTGGAAAACATGTATTGGCATTATCGAGCCAAGTCCCCCGCCCCCCATGAGGAGGAATGCTGAATTTGTACACACCCTTCCCACATTTTTCGCGCTACCCAAATATCTGACTTCCGAAATGTTTCTAAAATTTGAATTAATAGTTCCCAAAAAAGTTGTGGACAAACATGAGTAGGTTACATATATTGATCCCTTATGCAGCATATCTACTCTTTTTTGTAGTCGTTTGAAAATGTACGCACATATAGTAGATATTTTCAAGAGACTGTCAATCAAGTCAGGGAAAAAAACTCAATACCAGTATTTACCAAGGAAATTGGACAGAACGTCGAAATTTCATAACGTCCTGTATTACCGCCACTTCCTATAAACTTAATTGAAATAAAAACAAATCATCGAATAAAACAAAATGACATCTCCATCATTGACAGTTATTTGGCAGTTCTGAAGAAATTACTTTTTTTTCAAGCATAAAAAATCTAAGTAAACCCTCAACATTACTACTATACATTTACAAGAATTCCTTTGAAATCGGTGAGTACGTTTTTGAAATATATTTATATATAAAGGGTTCAAAATTCAATAAGACCATTCACAAATAACCAATAACTGTCATCGATTGTCAAGGGGCCAACCAGAAAATCCTGGGGGGTAGGTATCAACGATGTATAGTTGCTGTCGCGGAGCCCGTAAACTGCATAGTCAGCACTCTTTTAGATGATGATGATGATACCATATTCATCTTTAATAAATACAATTTTAGCTTGTAGATAATGAATATTCAAGTACATAATAATGTATATTCAAGCAGTATAAAAAACAATGTTTTACGTTTTTTTTCAATGCAATTAAATAGTCGAATGATTTGATAATCGTCTTCAGTAATTTGATTTTCAACGATTCACTTAATTTATTCTCATTAAAAAAAAATGTGTGAACAAAACACAATGAAAGGATAACATTGCCCATTATTATGAGAAAAAACAAGAAGATAATGTTGAAGATACATAGTCACAACAAAGATTTCGCAAAAATGTACTTAAAACAAGAATACGGATTCATTTCATCAAAAATCAGAAATAAATATCTTTCTGCCAATATATATAATCCTTAGTGTCGAAATATGCTTGCATGGCCGATTTTAAGGGATGTTGTTTAATTTGTGATTAAATTAGGGATTTTGAAGAATTTTTTGATTCAATTATTTGTTTTCCATCATATACGTATACTTGTGCTTCATCATGAAGAAGAGGAAACAAAATCACCAGCTCAAAATGATGGTCTAGCTCCTCATTATATGTTTATAATAAACTGTTTTGGCCAAAAAAGAAAACCTTGAAGAAGGCTGTAGCCCTAGTCGAAACGTTGGCAATGTATTATTTTATCGAAAAAAATCATTATTTTCGTTACACGAACCAAATGCCCGAGAATCAACAAAATTCATAAATGCTTCGGGTTCAAGAAATTCTATACACTATATATACAGGGTGTTAGTGAATAAGTGCGACAAACTTCAGGGGGTTATTCTGCATGAAAAAATAATGACAGTTTGCTATATAAATTTTGTCCGCAAATGCTTCGTTTTCCGAGATACGGGGTGTTGAAGTTTCTCTTAAAAACTGACTATTTATTTATTGCTCTGAAACCGGTAGAGATATGCAAATGAAATTTGGTGAGTTTTAACAGGTAGTTATTGCGCAATTTTTGACATGCAATTAAGAATTTTATGTTCATTATTGGCGCGCATACGGGTAATGATCTCAATTTTTTTAAAGAAAAAAATTGTACGCCACTGAGATATTTCAAATCAAGAAAAGGGGGGGGAGTAACATTTAACATACATTTGTTGGAAGAAGAAAACGGGACGTGGTACGGAACAAACAAACCCCCCACCTTATCTTTTCTTAACTCAACTGGGAAGTTTGTTATAAACAAATCACCAATAATAATATAAAAAAACTAATTCTACGGTTTAGGTGATCAAAAATATTTTGAGAAGGGCATGAGTCTCCTGCCGAAACGTAATAAAAAACCACCACAGTATGTCGTAATGACAATGTCTCATTTGGACCTATCCAAAGAAAATTGAAATTTATATAGTATATATATATATATATATATATATATATATATATATATATATATATATATATATATATATATATACAGTGTCCGGCATAACCTTCGAAGGATATGGAAAACTTTTTTATTATTGATTGCTTCATCCCAAACCTGAATTGCGAACGCCAAAATTGAATTTTATACGACCCCATACGAGGGAGATAGAAAAGCATGCTTCGTTTTCAAAATAATATGGTCCTATCACTTTATTTCTCACGGTAGAATTCAAATTCATGGGGAAATATTGTTCAAAATCGAAGGTTGATCCAGAAATTCGAATCCTAGCCACCTATGACCAATTTTATATTTCAACTTTTTTTCCCATTTTTTCCTTATCCCCATCATAAGGAATATTATGCTAGACGAATGGTATATTGTTAGATATGATGATATCACTCTCTGAATGTTTTCTCATTTCTCCCTCCCATCGGAAAATCACATCAATTGAATTATGTGACGGAATTTAACAAAATCTTGCTGCAAATAGTAAATAAAACTGAATTGTCTCCAAGGTATGACGCCAGAATGAAAAAGAATTTATTTTCACACTACGAATAATATTTTTTAAGACAATCAGGAATTGTAAAATATGACAATTTTTGTATAGTTTTTTTTTAACAAGACATCAGAATGCATCTACAATATTTTATTGATTTTTTTGCAGCATTCAACATACAATATTGAAGTTTTAATCCACTCGAAAAATGTATTCACGTATTATTTATTAATTTCGAAATATCGTAAGTTGTTACATTCGACTTCGATAGCAATACCCAGCTTCCATAGTTTTGTTCTTTGAATATTACAGTAGATGATTGAGATACAGAACATTTGCCGATCACAGTTGGCTTTGAAAACAAGTTCATTTCTAATTGTAAACAAACCATTTTGGACGCATCAAGAATAACTCACAAATCTGTAGAGTAGTTTTTCAATTCAATCATGGCTGCTCGCCTAAGTATACAGGAGAGAGTGGACATTGTAATGATACATGGTAACAATTATCATACTTGTAGAGACACTGCCAATATTTTGAATGAAAGACATCCAGGTAAAAACGTTCATAATTCGACAATAGGCTTTTTCATTTAGATGACAAATGACTAACTTTGTTTACCTGTCAGACCCAACGGCATTGAGAGCGAACTTTTTTTTTTTAAAGGAAATAAAAAATTTCCGAGTTTTCTTATGGATAGTTGACTTGAATTTACATGGAGAAGAAAACTCACCATTAGAAAATTTTCGTGTACACTATTTTATCTACGAATGAAAGGTTTTTGGCGGTATAAAATAGGTAATAAGTACTTAACCTACAAAGAAAGCTACGAACGCCAATGTATGCAGGTGCATTTGTCATGAAGTTGACTGTTGACATAATGTGAAAATGCCGCTAATTTTGAATTAAGCCAATCTCAAATTGTTATTTCAAAACTAACCAATGGCTATTCACTTTCCCAATAGCCAATCAGACTTTGGGTCTCAAAACGAGCGCATGCGTCTTAAAAAAAATTATCTAAATAAAAAGGCCTATTACAAGAATTTTGAAAACATTCAGGGAATCTGGATCGGTTTCGAAAAAATACAAAGTGACATATAAACGAGCAATAACTGAAAATGAAGAAACTGTTATGAATATTATGCTGTCTACGATTGAAAATCCAAAAATGTCATTATCGCAAAGAGGAGAAAATCTTGGTATATCCGATCGATCAATGAGAAGAGTTCTAGGTAATAATAAATTCAAACCGTATAAACCAAAATTCAAACACACTTTTAAACCGAGAGATCCGGATAATCGTTTGGATTTCTGTTTCTGGTTTCAGTCTATGATGGAAGATAATAGATAGTTTTCGAAAAAAATTCTTTACAGTGACGAGTCAACCTTTTCATCAAATGGGGTAGTCAGCTCCCAGAATTGCAGGTGGTGGACAGATAATAATCCCCATTTTGGGATACAAAGTAGAGACCAATATCACTTCAAAGTTAACGTCTGGTGCGGAATTCTTAATGACATTATTGTTGAACCAGTATTTTCCAGACAACCACTGAATTCTGCAAGATACTTAAGAATGCTGCAGACGTTTCTCTCCGATTATTTAGATGATATTCCTCTGGACATGAGAGCTGGAATGTATTTTCAACAAGACGGTGCATCCGTTCATTCTACGATAGGAGTGAGAAGGTGGTTCAACGGAATATTTCCAAATCAATGGATTGGAAGATATTCCAATAACGCTTGGCCCGCCCGGTCACCGTACCTCACTCCTTTGGATTTTTTCTTATGAAGATATCTCGAACAGAAGGTATATTCAAGAAGACTATTTCAAAATATACGTCATTTGGAGAATACTATCAGGGATTGTATTCGGGGAATAGCTCCACAGATACTAAGAAATGTTCATGATGCAATGCACCGCCGTACTATGCAGTGTATTGAGAATGGAGGACTCTACGTAGAATAAAGCATAGGACATAATTGTTTCAAAAAATGTTATTTGTGTGGTGAAAATAAATTTATTGGCATTCTGGCACCATACCTTGGAGACAATTCAGTTTTATTTACTATTTGCAGCAAGATTTTGTGAAATTCCGTCACATTATTCAATTAATGTGATTTTCCGATGGGAGGGAGAAATGAGAAAACATTCAGAGAGTGATATCATCATATCTAACAATATACCATTCGTCTAGCATAATATTCCTTATGTTCTACAGGGCGATAAGGAAAAAATGGGAAAAAATGTTGAAATATGAAATTGGTCATAGGTGGCTATGATTCGAATTTCTGGATCAACATTCGATTTTAAACAATATTTTCCCATGAATTTGAATTCTACCGTGAGAAATAAAGTGATGGGATCATATTATTTTGAAAACAAAGCATGCTTTTCTATCTCCATCGTATAGGGTTGTATAAAATTCAATTTTGGTGTTTGCAATTCAGGTTTGGGATGAAGCAGAATTTTTTATCATGAATGATTTTTTTTTGAGAAATCAATAATAAAAAAAGTTTTCCATACGCTGCGAACTTTATGCCGGACACTGTATATACCGGGTGATTCTGTAAGGTGACTCACCCCTATAACTTTTTTATTATTGAAGATAGAAAAACAAAATTTGGAAGTTGTGTATTATAGTTCAATTTAAATTTTTTGACATATTTACTTGCTTTGCCGTACTTCCGGTTTGACCGGAAATGACACCAACTTTCGATTTTTAAATGGGACATCCTATATATTTTTACTTATTTCGATCGAGAATGACATTCTAAATCCAACAACACCTCACTTGTCAATATTTGACAAATAAAGTCATTTTTATTTTTCTATCTAGAATGCCATGGATCGTGTAAATTGCTTCATTCTTGATCAAGTAACATGGGAAGAATACGACTTTGAGGCTTATGATTTCACAGTCATTTTAAGAACTATTTAAAAGTCGCAAATATGAATTTTTCCAGTTAACTTGATATTTTCAAATGGAAAGGGTCGTCGTCGGCCTTCTGTGAAAGATCATTTTCTTACGAATAATTTGATACCACACACTTTCACTTTATTTTCACTATTTTTCTGAATAATTGCAAGAAGCGATCATACCTAATAACAAATAATACGTATTCGGTCCTGGTATTCTAGTTATTCGTGACAAACAATTGAAGCTGTTGCTAGGACTACCTAAACAAATAGGCTAATGAATATGCTGTAACTTTTAAAAAGTTATTTGTTGCGTAGTTTATAATTAGATATGGAAAATTATATTAGAAACGAGAAAATTGACATGTTGCTAATTTACGGAGAAGCAACTGATGCAGCTCGCATTTATGCTCACAGGTTCCCTAATCGTCGCCATCCCACTCGGCATTATTTTCCAAAACTGGAAAGGAAAATGCAACATGATCCAGAAGAAAATGCCAATAACTTCATCGTCAGTGAAGAAAAATAAGTAAACGTGTTGGCTTATGTTGAAGTGAATTGTACGAAGTCAATTCGCCAAATTGTTTCTGAGTGTGATATAAGTTTTCGTCCGTTTGGAGAATTCTTCACAAATATAATTATCGATCATCCAAGTACCAACTACACCAACATCTTTACGATAACGACCACAACCGAAGATTAACTTATTGCAACTGGTTTTTGACTGAATACAGAGAAGATGTACGTTTTCCATTTTCCACCAACTTGGGTCTGTTCAATCGGAATAATAAAAGGTACTGATCTCAAACAAATTTACATATGTTGCAAGAGGGAAATTTTCTAGAGCGATTTGGTTTCAATTGCTGGATGAGTATTATCAGAGGAAAATATTTGGGGCCAATAATTTTCGACGGACAACTTACTGCGGAAAGATATCTACAGTTCCTTAGAAATCAAGTTGATGATTTCATTGAAGATTTGCCAAGTTGATATCTATTTTCAACAAGATGGAGCGCCACCTCACAATTCTCAAGTCGTAAGAGAACATCTGAATGACACCTTCCCAAAAAAGTAGATTGGCACTTATGGACCTATTCAGTGGCCTGCGAGGTACATTCTTAAGTTGTCATATTTTTCCTAATGTATTATTTCTTTTTCACATTCTAGTTCTCTAGATCACCAGATCTTACTCCGCTAGATTTTTTTCTCTGGGGCATAATTAAAAATCAGGTGTATAACACATCATCAGCTACTCGTGAAGAACTGGAGTATAAAGTAAGGGTGGCATTCCAGAACATCACTGCGGAACAGCTAATCAATGTGGTGCGCGCAACAATTGAAAAAGTTGAACTTTGCCGTGATCAATGAGGTCATTTTGAAAATTTAGAACCTTAATGGACTAATTTGTGACTTTTAAATAATTCTTAAAACGACTGTGAAGTCATAAGCCTCAAAGTCGTATTTTCCTATGTTACCTGATCAAGAATGAAGCGATTTACACGATCCATGGCATTCTAGATCGAAAAATAAAAATTGGAATAAAAATGACTTTATTTGTCAAATAGTGACAAGTGAGGCGTTGTTGAATTTAGAATGTCATTCTCGATCGAAATAAGTAAAAATATATAGGATGTCCCATTTAAAAATCGAAAGTTGGGTTCATTTCCGGTCAAACCGGAAGTACGGCAAAGCGAGTAAATATGTCAAAAAATGTAAATTGAACTATAATACACAACCCCTAAATTTCGTTTTTCTATCTTCAATAATAAAAAAGTTATAGGGTTGAGCCACCTTGGAGAATCACCCGGTATACCGTGTGTAATAGGATCATGGTACACCCCCCGTATCTCCATTAGTTTTGAAGGTCATTGATTGAAATTTGGGATATCCCATATACATGATAAGAGGCACTTTTTGACCTACAAATGATCATTTTTTCACTTCCGGTTTCGCCGGAAGTGATACCAACTTTCGATTTTTAAATAGAACACCCTGTATATTATCACATTTCTGAAATCTGCATAATTTTCTGAATCCAATGATACCACATAAGTGACATTTCAAACGTCAATATTTTTGATAATTTAATTTTTAGTTTTCCATTCAAGTGTGCCGTGATGGTTCCGATTTATTCCAATTCACCCGTCTAATGCTAGGAAAATCGAAATCCCGTCAAAAATACTAAATTACGTTTTTTATGAGCAAATAAAGTTCATCATAATCGATTTTGGGGTAAAACCCAATTTTTTCAAATGGAACCATATTGGTACCGTGGTACCATTCATTAGTACTATTAATAAGGAATTTATTCATACCTGCTGATAAAATGTGCGATGAATACAATCGAAATTACAGCTAAAAGAAAATAAGATAATACAATTACTTTGTTCTAATTTAATGCTAAGAAGTTACTAAGGTGGCTTTGAAATACTAAAAATGAACACAAAACATTCCAACAATTGTTCGAAATGCTGTCCATTAACGTCAATGCACTTCTGAACTCGCATAGCTTCGAATGCCTGTTGAAGGTAAGCAGTTACTAAGGTGGCTTTCAAAACAATGAAATTATTCATTCAGATTGTCAAATAAATAGGTATTGGTTTATCGGTGTTTTTATTGTGTATTTGTTGTTATTTTTATTCAAAATGCCCCACATTTATACAAGGGATGAAAAAGTGGACATATTAATTATTCATGGGGAATGTAGAAAAAATGCCGTTGCGGCTAGAAATTGAATTATCAACAATATTGACGTTTGAAATGTCACTTATGTGGTATCATTGGATTAAAAAAATAATGCAGATTTCAAAAATTTAATAATATACAGGGTGTTCTATTTAAAAATCGAAAGTTGGTATCACTTCCGGCGAAACCGGAAGTGAAAAAAAATCATTTGCAGGTCAAAAAGTGCCGCTTATTATGTTCATGGGATATTTCAAATTTCAATCAATTATCTTCAAAACTAAAGGAGATACGGGGGGTGTACCATGATCCTGTTACACACGGTATATGTATGTATATCTATTGTAGTTACGTATTGTGTAATGTTAAATACCATGTTCACATTTTTAGATTAGTTAGTTATCTATATATATTTATTTTGTTTTTATTAATGATTTTACATCATATTTTTTTTTAACTAGGATTTCCTATTTAATAAAGATTATTATATATACTAATTATCTGTTGGTCCCTATAAATATGCACATTTCTGATAAAGTTCGAGTTTATGCCAGAATCAATACATGTGATAATATAAGATAAGCGATGGAAATCTAACGTCGAACAATTTCTAAAATAAAAAATACTCATACCTACATGACTGATTATATATTTGAACATACCTCATTCGATGACGCAGTAGATGTGCAATATCTGCTTTCGTCAAACCACCTACCCAACGCGTTTATTTAACCACTTCCTACGATAATTCAATTTCACTGTATTCGAATAAGTAAACGATTCGCGAAGTTATTTGTGAAAATTGAGAAACATCTGTATGATATTTCCTCATTTGATAAACTTGGAAGGAAGTCTCAACTTTAGGAAATGAGTTACGTAATTGATATATTGATAAGTGATTCATGTTCATTCCAATTCGCCATGTATATTAGGCCAGTAGAAATGGACATGATTTTCCCAAAATTTCATAATAATTACAAAAGAATTAAAACCTCAGTAGAGTGAAAACTACGTTGAAATGATATTTAGTCTGATTTTGCAACCCTGAGAGATGTTGAAAATCAGGATTTAATGAATTTTCACATTATTAGCCCGAAAACGTTTGCAAAAGTCCTGCAAACTTTCGAAGTTTTGAAAAATAGCAATTTACATCCTACGATAAATTTGCAACCATTCAAACAAAACAAATATTTTTTTATCGAAAAAATTTGTTGTTAATCTCAATTTTTCGATGGAAATTCCAAAAGTTCTGCAAATTCGAAAAAATAACTAAAAAAAATGTTGAGAAAGTTTTAATTTCAACCTCTTGCGTCAAATGGAAAATTTATTTTTTCATAAATTTTTTTTAAGTAAATAAATTTTGGAATTATTACAAAGGTTTCAAATAATGGTTGCAAGTGAAGATGTCCTGACGTACAATGTTTTCATTAAATTGCAACCTCGTCTGCAACAGGGAAATTAGGGTAAAATTGAAAGAAACATATTTTCGCATTTGTACACTACCAAAAATAGCAAAAGTTCTGCAAATCGGGTAAACAACTCATTTTACCAGTTGGCTTATTTTGTTGAATTGACATTTTATTGAATTCATCAATTCGACATAAATACTTGTTTGAATGGATATTTTTGTTAAAGCAATCAGCAAATTTTGTAGATCTGATTATTCGATTCAACAAAATAATTACATGGTTGAAACAACATTTCTGCCAAAACGAGTTATGAATTGAGTTGGTAGAACAAGATATTTGGTTCATGCAGATTAGTTTCAATTAATTGAGAATTGATCCAAACCCAAGAAATAATTTTACTCATTTTGAGATTATATTTTGTCGTGCATACACGACACTTTTATTTGTTTGATTTAAATAAATTTTATTTGATTCAACAATTTAGAGTTTAGACTGACAAGAACTAGAGGACAATCGCTAGTCATCGGTTAAAGCGAGTATTTTTCAAATTCCTCGCCCATACCTTAGAGGACAAACTCTTTCCAGACCTTATTTGATATAAAGTAAACTAAAAATACTTCACAACTATTTTCACAAAAAGTTGGTTTCAAAACCCACGACACGTGTTTCGCTATACTATAGCTTTTTCAAGTGAAGATTAACTAAATTACAATTATAGACCAAGAGCCAGCAAAAAAAAACACGTATGATTAGCTCAAAGCTAAAACTTTTTGAGAAGTAAACCAGTGTTATCAGCGCAAGTATGGCGGCCCGTAGGTGTCGGCGTTGCCCTGCTCAATTTTTTGAATATGTCAAAAAAACGATGCTTTTGGGGAATGAGCTCAAAGCTAATTCTTGTTCTATATCATACATAAGACAGAGCCATAGTATGAAGGAGTTGTATGCCATACCGATGCAGTATCTCAAACTGTCCGCCATACTCAATTGAAAATGTCATTTTTTATGCTCTCTTGAAATACGAGCTCAAAGCTAATTTTTTCACCCAATGATAGAAAAAAATGTCTCATCACCGATTATGACCATGCCATACCCAAGTAAAATTTCAAGTGGACGGAACGTAACGGCCACGATTCTGGAAAACTTTGAAGTGTTTGGACACAACCACTGTCACGTAAACACTTTTTTGGTAGCTGCTACGTTCCAATCTACGTTCCTGGATCTCACATAGCCACATTCCAACCACGTTGTGGTCACCTGGCAAAAACGTGGATATGTAGTGGCCGACACTAGACACGTTAAACAACTTACTGCGTTTGTGTAAATAATATGTAGCTCGATCTCTGTTCAGCAACATATTTTTGTGATAAATGTTCCTTATTCTTCCATTTTGCCTGATTCATTTCTAACACTCGATCAACTTTAAAAATATATAACATATAAACATACAAACGCGTAAGTAAGTATATTGAATTTGGATACTTCTGATCGGGATAAAATCAAAACGATTGAAGGTTTTTTGTGAAATATGGGTGTTGTAGCTTGATTGTGTACACGCGCCATCTAAATACACTTTATTTAAGGAAAACATTATAATTTTGCAAATAACTCGCCTCTGAAATTATGTACTTAAATCCCTCAAACATTGTTTTATCAATCTTGGTTGGTTGAAACAAATACTTACGTAACAAATTACTACGTTTGATGCAGTGCTGAAGACAAATAAACCTTTATTGAATATTTCGATCATTTCTCTAATAATGGCGACCCAGCATATTCCTGTAAATATGGCGGCCTTTGGAAATTATAACTTTAAAGTGGCAGAAAGTGTAAATATACCACTCTAAAGAACCTCCCATCATAAAGTGCTCAGTGGAACTGAATTATTAATTTTTCCACCACTGGAAAGTGGCACCCACGTCGCAGGCCCATGACTCACCACTTCAAAATTATAATCTAAAAATTACAATAGGTCTATACCCTTGAACACGTCGGGCTATTATAACCTGCCACTTCAAAGTTTTAACCTCGAAATTGCGGGTACATGTTCATTAATTGTTATTAAAAAAGGACATAGCAAGTATAGTGGATTTATGCAGCTCCAATCAACAATGATCAAGTAACAATTATCAATTAACAAGTAATGAAAATGATGGCATTTATGCAAACAGAATTAACAATTAAAGTATAAATATTAAGCAGGAGCACAAGTCAGAGATTCGTTTTATTTAAATAACCCTTTTTATACAAAATCAAGAAAAAATGTCCATTGAAAACGCATAACCCATTTTATTTTGATTGAATATCATTCACGTAATAGGTAAAACGAACTTTTGGTGAGCCACAATAAAATAATTTGAGAAAAGTTAGGTTAGTTTTCGTCATCGCGCTGACCAATCCACGGTCACTTCAAAATTATCGAAAATTGTCTATTGAAAACGCATAACCCATTTCATATTGAATGAATATCATTCACATTTCACTAACAGATAAAACGAACTTTTTGTAAGCCGCAATAAAATAATTTGAGAAAAGTTAGGTTAGTTTTCGTCATCGCACGGACCAATCCACGGTCACTTCAAAATCAAGGAAAATTGTCTATGGAAAACGCATAACCCATTTCATATTGAATAAAATCATTCATGTTTCACGTAACAGGTTAAACAAACTTTTTGTAAGCCACAATAAAATAATTTGAGAAAACTTAGGATAGCTTTCGTCATCGCGCGGAATGGTGAGTATTGAAGGTTATTGTAATTTGTAGTGACTTTTATTAAATGCGAACTGTGGTTATCACTTATGGAGATAGCAAGAACGTGGCAACCATCACCACATATCACAATCAAGTGCCTACCACATTGTAGGTTTCATGGAAGTTATCAAAACTTCACCTAAACTATCATACTATCTTGAAAGTGACTGTGATATTTAAGTGGTACAGGATGGTTAACGCAACGGTTAATTTCCACTTTTGAATTTGAAAACCTTTAAAGTGATTTGCTCAGTGGCCATAATGTTTCAGACACCTCAAATGACACTAATAAGTTATAGAACTGTGGAGTGGCTGCCATAGATGGGAATTACGTGACTACAACCATACACATAAAATTTTAGTTATTCTTACTGTATAGTGGTAGATTCAGTGGTGATTACGTGATAACCACCGAGTCGAAGTTGCAGTATCAGTTTCTGTCACTATAATGCTGTTTGGGCACTGTTTCGGTGTCGCTAAGTACCCGCCATACTGATTCAAAAATGTCAAATTTTTCACTAACCATGTATCATAGGCACAAGTATGACGGTCGGTTTTTATGACCCCCGTGGTGCGACCAGAAATCTAAGAATACCGTAACTCACCAACCACTTGAGTTATCAGCAGACGCAGAGTTGTACCTGCCCTAGCCATTAAATTTTGTTTTATTGGTAGGTATAATGATATTGGGTTAAGATAATTATTAAGAAAAATCGCTTGAATATAATTGAGAATTGTTTATTTATATATAATATATATATATAATTATATTATATGATATATCTAATTAATGTAAAATGTCAAACTTTATACTTTATAAAAAGTTCAGTTTCTCGATAAAAGGTATTCATAAACAAAATTACTCACGAAGATCAGTTTCACTTTCACTGTCGTCATCCAAATTGATAATAAACTTGTCTTTGGGATTTTTTTCTATATCCATATATAACTTTTCCACCTTTTTAATATGGGAAACACACTTGACCCAGCTGCTATCAGGAATGTTTGCAGTTTCTGTTTGAATAAGAGCTACCACAGTTGAACTTAAGGTTGGAGAAGCTGACTTAAGCTGGTGCCATATATGTTCAATTGGGTTAAACATACAGTTAAGGAGGAAGTCTGAGCACCGTATGTCCCAAGCTTTCAGCCAATGAATCACAAAAATATTTCTTTTTTATCGAATAACTGCGTAACTGTTTTTTTATGTAGTTTTCCTCATAGTACATATCATTATTTAACATATATTCTTGTATAGTGGCTTTGGTGTCATTTGAACATGGTGCTTTATCTAGTCTTTGACTGTGGTAGCATTATCCATGACGATAATACTGTTGGGTGGAATATTTGGTATGAGTTTATTTTGGAACCAGTCTTCAAATAATTCGGCTGTAGTATCATCATGATAATCGACTAAAGAGTCCTTAATATTCTTTGCCGATAAAGACAACGCATTTGGTATAAAACCATTTTTGGTTCCTGCGTGAATGATCGTAATGCGTTTTCCTTTATTAGACGGCGCATTAGTTTGGCACAAGTCAGATGAGTCTACCCAACTTTTGTTTGGAATATCGTGTGTATCGAACCAAGTTTCATCCAAATACACTACTGTTCTACCATATTATCTAAATTCGTTTATTGCCAATAAATATTCAAATCTCCATTTCTTACGGCGCACAGATTCCATTAAGATTTTTCTGCTACTAGTGAGTTTTTCAAATGTAAATCCGTTTTGTAAAAGAGACTTCCTTAAAGTCTTTTTGCAACACTGGATACCAGTTTCATTCTTCTCAAGCCGTTGCATTAAAATATCTAATGTAGGCACAATTTGCTCTTTATACAAGGCATATAATGTTCTTCGAATTATATCTACATCACAGCCATCTAGTTTCCTTGAACTTAAAATAGGGTTACTTATTATTTTAAACACTGTGCAATACGGTGTATTTGTTGAAGAAGCACTTTCTTGCACAGCTTGATCCTTGGACATTCCACGCACCAGAAGGGAAGTATAAACATTCACTTATAATACCACAAGAGCTTCAAAATTATCGGGTATTTCCCGATAGGTTCGTTGCAAACAAATTAAGGAGTCAAGTTTTTCAGGTTAAAAAATCACGAGCGCGAAGCGCGAGTGATTTTTCCTGAAAAACTTGACGACTTTATTTGTTTGCAGGGAACCTTGAGGGAAATGCCAGATAATTTTGAAGCTCTGTGTATTCGGGGATTATTTTCCGTCCCAAAAAGTAGTAAATTGGTTCCAAACTGTTTTTTGCCTTCTCCGTATTAATGGGAACATTTCCTTTGACTTTTTATCGATGGTGGACAGAGAACAAACTCCAAATCGACTCATTTTCATGCAAAATCTCCAATTGTCACAATTGAATTCAACCTGTCAGTTTGAAGTGTGGTTAATTTGACTGGATCATGTTTTGTTTTTTATATATAGCAACTACCAGAGAAAATTTTCAAAAAATTATCAGTATAATACCATGTAGGTTGTACCACGTGACGTCGAATGGTGCAATTCTATTGGTCGATATTTGGGTCGGAAAAATAATCAATATAATTTTTTCCCATGAGGGTGTAACATTTGTCGACTAGTGGTACTACGACCACCAGTTGAAGTACTAGCTTCAGGATGAGCCCATGGACGCCACATTTTTCACGACACAAAAATCGAATAGACACTTTAAAATAGACACAACTGACACAACGGAATATTAGGTAGGTAATGACTAAATGTTGTTCAACTTTCCCCCTTTTATTTCTAGTTGTTTTCCAAATCTGGTAGGTAATTTATTTTGTAACCGTAAACAGACCATTATCGCTATAATCTCGTTAATAGCCCATTAGTACTGAAAGTCTGGTGGTCAGGTAAGTAAATTTTATTATTTACACACACTTAAACATATCCTTACCAAGGGTTCTAAATCAACCTTACGAGATTTTTATTATCAAATAAATTTAAATACAAAACTGTCAACAAAAGCCAAAAATAATGGAGAGCCCACTATTATTAAAATGCCAAACTATTTCATGAGATATTTTAATCCGGACCTGGGAATCTTTTCAGGGACACACACTTTTATTGATTATCTATATTTCGAACAATGAGGGTTGTCGGCTAATATTGATTAACGACTTCCTTAGATTTCTAGTTCTA
This sequence comes from Gonioctena quinquepunctata, assembly GCA_018342105.1. Lineage (NCBI taxonomy): Eukaryota > Metazoa > Arthropoda > Insecta > Coleoptera > Chrysomelidae > Gonioctena > Gonioctena quinquepunctata. The sequence goes on from JAFIRS010000308.1 coordinate 26,132, forward strand.
CTATACATTTTGATGAATAGAAGCAATGCCATACTGATAGGAGGTCTTTAAATGGCCACCATACTAAAAAACTTTTTTTTTCAAAATATTCATAATATCATTAGTAAGTTTTGAAAAATAATTCTTTACATTAATGAAGAAATGATATGAAATAACATTTGCAACGTTTCATGAAAAATTCCTATCGGTATGGCATTGCTTTTATTCATCTAAATGGAAAACGGACCGCCATACTTGTGCATATGAAAAATTTTACATTTTTGAATCAGTATGGCGGGTACTTAGCGACACCGAAACAGTATGGCATGGTCATAATCGGTAATGAGACATTTTTTTCTATGATTGGGTGAAAAAATTAGCTTTGAGCTCGTATTTCAAGAGAGCATAAAAAATTACACTTTTAATTGAGTATGGCGGACAGACGCTGCATCGGTATGGCATACAACTCCTTCATACTTTGGCTGTCTTATGTACGAAATAAAACAAGAATTAGCTTTGAGCTCATTCCCCAAGAGCAGTGTTTTTTTTGACACATTTAAAAAATTGCGCAGCCACACCTACGGGCCGCCATACTTGCGCTGTCCTGTTATTCATAACACTGGCTTACTTCTCAAAAAGTTTAAGCTTTGAGCTAATCATACGTGTTTTTTTTTGCTGGCTCTTGGTCTATTACTGGGGTTTGATATAAATAATAGGAGCAGGTAGTCAGTTGAATATTAATTAGGTAATTAAACTATTATTGGACGAAATAGTATTCAATTTCTAGTAAACAGATTTAAAAGGGGCGAATTATTCAAATTAATCTGGTCATTTAATAAATATTATGAATTATAATATTCAACTGACTACCTGCTCCTATTACCTACAGAGTGAGTCAACAGGATTTCCGTGGTTCATTGCTCCTTAATGTATCACTATTTCAATTTCATATATTTTTTTTGTCAAGGGGACCATCTAAGACCACCTTCTAAAATTATTTTCATTCATACAGGGTGCATCATTGATGCGTGGCTAACCAAAGTTGTTCTTTTTCAAATGAAACACCCGGTATATTTTCATATATTCCGATCGGCTGTTCCATTGGCTGCTCAACGATTTTTTCAATTTTGAATTCTGTTGCGGCGTTGCCGAGTTATTCGAAAGAAATCTATTTTGTAGACTTATTTTCGAAAAATTACCTATTTCACATTTTGAAATATTTAGTAAAGATAATTGGGAAATCGTTGGTCGATATGATGATGTTCATTGAGAATACCAAGAATTTGCAATGAATTGTACAGGATGTTCGACACAACAACACAAACTTAGCCATTTTCAAACATCGGTATTTTGATTTTTTCAAATGGAACACCCTGTATATTTTCATTTAAATCAACTCCTCTTTAATATCTCTACACTTTTCATCCCCGACGTCATGTACCTTAAACAACCCGTTTCCGAGATAATATATTACAAATGAATTTTCATTCTATTTTTATCCATCTAAAGATTTTAAATGTAACTATCATAGCAAAAGAAATTTTCAAATGTAACTATTTTTTCTAGTTTAGTTATCCATGACTACCGCTGAAAAAATGACTATCGGAATTTGTAAATAGAGGTAACTGTCAAACTACAATCCAGTTGTGTTAAAAATTATTGTGGCATTATGAATTATCGTTTAGAGGACATGGTTAAAATGGTGTATGCTTTGGGGGAAAGTGATGGCAATTGCTTACTGGCATCTAGATTATACGAACAAAAGTTTCCTGAGAGAAGACATCCAGACCAGCGAGCATTTCGAGACCTCAAAACAAGATTTGACAAAACCGGAAAAGTATTTTACAAAAAGTTTGAACGTGCTTGTCCTGTAACGAATGATGAAAATGCTCTTGATATTTCATTGCATATTACCGAGAATCCCCATGTGAGTACACGTATTTTGAGTAGGGAGTTGGGAATATATCCAAGTAGTGTTTCTCGGATGGTGAGAAAATGCAATTACCATCCATATCATATGCAGTTAACGCAAGAGCTGACTGGAAGAGATTTTCCAAAGCGAATCGGCATAATATGCACTATTATGCAACTGAAAATACTCATTTTGTTAGATATGTCAATCACCAACAACGTTGGTCACTGAATGTTTGGGGAGGTATCATTGGACGGCGTGTAATTGGGCCCTTTTTTTTCAACGGACATCTCAATGGAAGAAAATATCTAAGATTTCTGCGAAGTCAGTTATCAAATTTATTAGATAATATTCCATTGGCAATAAGGCAGAGAATGTGGCTACAACAAGATGGCGCACCTGCACATTACCACACTGATGTGCGGGAATACATTGATAATGAATTCCGTGAAAAATGGATAGGTAGAGAGGAGGGCCAGTTCAGTGGCCTCCAAGGTCACCGGACCTTACAAAAATGGATTTTTTTTCTATGGGGATACATTAAATGGGTTGTCTATCAAACTCCGCCTACAACTCCTGAAAATATGAAAGCAAGAATTCGTACTGCTTTCAGGGAAATTTCAGAGGACATGCTGGCACATGTGGATACTAATTTTCGAAACAGATTGAGAGTGTGTATTGGTGAAAATGGCAGGCACATTGAACATTTGCTGCATTAATTATTATTTTCTGTTAGATTCGAATAAATATGATTTTTATGCAAAGTTTAATTCCAAATATGATACCAAAGGCGAACATTGTCAATATTTTCTGTGGAAAAATATCCATCTTTTGGATGTAGAATATCTCGGAAACGAGTTGTTTTAGGTACATGACATGGAGAATGAAAAGTGTAGAGTTATTGAAAAGGACTTGATTTAAATGAAAATATATAGGGTGTTCCATTTGAAAAAATCAAAATACCGATGTTGGAAAATGGCTAAGTTTGTGTTGTTGTATCGAACATCCTGTACAATTTATTCCAAATTCTTGGTATTCTCAATGAACATCATTATATCGACCAACGATTCCCCAATTATCTTTACTGTGATTATCTTTACTGTGAAATAGGTAATTTTTCTAAAAGAAGTCTACAAAATAGATTTCTTTTGAATAACTCGGCAACGCACCCTGTATGAATGAAAATAATTTTAGAACGTGGTCTTAGATGGTCCCTTTGACAAAAAAAATATAAGAAATCGGAATAGTGATACATTAAGGAGCAATGAACCACGGGAATCCTGTTGACTCACCCTGTATATCAAACCCCAGTTTAGATAATCTTGTAAACCAATTTTTTGTGAAAGTGAAGTGTTTCTAGTTTACTTCAATTATGGATTTTCATCAAGTATCGGCCGCGTCTATTCAAAAAATTATTTGATATGACTGAACATATTTTTTTGTTCAAACAGCGATGGGCGATACAAGTAAAAACTCCGAAACGAAAAACGAAACCCTACCCCAAGATTCTCTGGATGCTCTTCATCCTGCCAAGCCATCGGAAAATATAGCTATTTTATCGACAAGCCCGTCAAGCGAAGAACAACTTGAAAAATTGCATGATATTGTGCACGGCAAGGAAAAAGTTCAAACTGTTTTCGATAATAAACGGGAAGAAGTTGATAAGAGCTCAATAGAGTCGAAGGAGTCGATTAAGGTGAGATGAAAATATTAACATTGAAACTTGCATTCGTTATTTTAATGTTCAAATTAGAGATCGAGGAAGCTTTTCTGTGTTTAAGTAGACTCAACGGTTTCATCATAGTTTTCTCGATGTTTGATGAAAACTCAACTACATTTCTAATGAAAATATAAGTAACCAGCTGACCCGACAGACGTTGTCCTGTCCAAATTTCTATATTGCCTAATTTTTTTCCTGAAAACTCTCGTTTGCGTAGAATTTGTTTTTCTTTGTGTTGTTCCATTCAGTTCATGCCTATGACTTGGTCCGCTTCCCGTTATCTCTTCTTCCCGCTATCCCGTTATCCCGCTATCCAGTTAAGCCGCTATCCCGTTATCCCGCTATACCGCTATCCGGTTATTCCATTATCCCGCAATTCAGTTTTCCCGCTATCCCGCTATCTCGTTATCACGCTATCCATTTATCCTTCTATCCCGTTAACCCTCTATCCAGTTATATCGCTATCCCGTTTCCGGTTATCCCGCTATCCCTTTTTCCGTTATTTTTTTTATGGATAGCGCGGGAAATAATTTCCGTTTTCAAATATCTGTGTATATCAATTTTCATGGCGATCGGTTGAACGGTAATTATATTGAGGAGGTTTGTTGGGATTTTGATCAATTTTGTTGAAGAATTTTATTAAATTCATCTTCAGGGCTCTGCAACAATGAGTTTTTGTAAGTTGAAGGGGTTAAGAAATAGTAGCCTGGTTTCTTAAATTTTCATTGTCCGTCAATTGATCTTCTGCCGATTTATTTAACTGACGGTTCTGAACTAATTGTGAATTCCGAGTCCAGCGACCAATATTTCCTCCTCATCCACGAAGACGTGGCATTGTTTTATGTACGTAACTTATATGTACGTAAATCATCCAGGCCCCCACTTAAATGCTTTCACAAAAATTCATTCACATCGATCCAGCCGTTTAGTTGCAGTATAGATAAATAACCTAGTTACCGACTGCAGCGCCATCTGCCGGGCTGATTTGTGAATCTAAATCATCCAGGCCCCCATCTGAATGCATTCACAAAAATTCATTCACATCGATCCAGCCGTTTAGTTGCAGTATAGATAAATAACCTAGATACCGACTGCAGCGCCATCTGCCGGGCTGATTTGTGAATCTAAATCATCCAGGCCCCCACTGAATGCATTCACAAAAATTCATTCAAATCGATCCAGCCGTTTAGTTGCAGTATAGATAAATAACCTAGATACCGACTGCAGCGCCATCTGCCGGGCTGATTTGTGAATCTAAATCATCCAGGCCCCCACCTGAATGCATTCACAAAAATTCATTCAAATCGATCCAGCCGTTTAGTTGCAGTATAGATAAATAACCAAGATACCGACTGCAGCGCCATCTGCCGGGCTGATTTGTGAATCTAAATTATCCAGGCCCCCATCTGAATGCATTCACAAAAATTCATTCACATCGATCCAGCCGTTTAGTTGCAGTATAGATAAATAACCCTAGATACCGACTGCAGCGCCATCTGCCGGGCTGATTTGTGAATCTAAATCATCCAGGCCCCCACTTGAATGCATTCACAAAAATTCATTCAAATCGATCCAGCCGTTTAGTTGCAGTATAGATAAATAACCTAGATACCGACTGCAGCGCCATCTGCCGGGCTGATTTGTGAATCTAAATCATCCAGGCCCCCACTTGAATGCATTCACAAAAATTCAATCAAATCGATCCAGCCGTTTAGGTGCAGTACAGATAAATAACCTAGATACCGACTGCAGCGCCATCTGCCGGGCTGATTTGTTAATCTAAATTATCCAGGCCCCCATCTGAATGCATTCACAAAAATTCATTCACATCGATCCAGCCGTTTAGTTGCAGTATAGATAAATAACCAAGATACCGACTGCAGCGCCATCTGCCGGGCTGATTTGTGAATCTAAATCATCCAGGCCCCCCCACTTGAATGCATTCACAAAAATTCATTCAAATCGATCCAGCCGTTTAGTTGCAGTATAGATAAATAACCAAGATACCGACTGCAGCGCCATCTGCCGGGCTGATTTGTGAATCTAAATCATCCAGGGCGCCCCCAAGCATACAAAAATCATTCAAATCGTCCAGCCGTTTAGTTCAGTCCAGATAAATAACCTAGATACCGACTGCAGCGCCATCTGCCGGGCTGATTTGTGAATCTAAACATCCAGGCCCCGATAAATAACCTAGATACCGACTGCAGCGCCATCTGCCGGGCTGATTTGTGAATCTAAACCATCCAGGGCGCCACCCAAACGCATACAAAAAAAATCATTCAAATCGGTCCAGCCGTTTAGGAGGAGTTCAGTGACATACACACGTACAGTAGAATTATATATATATATAGATTGGGAAATAGTATACATCAAGTGGCGACCGTAAGATATCGTGAACCCTAAAAAATTGTTAGTATGGAATATAAAAGATTATATCGCCACTGAGTTGGACCGGCCGATATGCCCAGGAAATTCGGCACGCCAAGGTTTTCTCTGCGATTTTTGCAAATAAAATACGCATGTTTTCTGAAAAATGCGTATTATTCGCAAAAATTCGCAGAAACCACTGGCTTCACTGGCCGCCCCGATTTCGCTCCTTCAAGTGTCTCCTTCACTTCCCATCTGAATTCTTCCGCCTGGATAGGATTCATTCTGCTACTGGTTTACGATGTCCAGGATGGGTATCGTTTTTGGTGCAAGTGCATAGTTCAACCTTTTTCGAGCAGGGACTCTTCTATTTCTGTAAGGGATTTAGATGAGATATTTATTATAGTTTTCTTACCTTCGCTGTTTATTCGTGCAGACCGTGTTCTTCCTGCTATGCGGTTCAATTTCTTCTGATGCCTTCTTGACGGATTCTCGCGCATGTGTTTTCAAATTTCAAATCTATTAAGACGATGGACGTCCCAAACGAGATTAATCAAGTTACCACATCGTCTACAACCTTCAAACAACACAAATCTCGTATACTGCATTCGATTTGAATGTATTTATTTATACCATAACTATACTGATATATTTTTTATGAGATATTACACACTTTGTTATTTTTTGTTAAGGCAAAAGACGATGATAAGGCTAAAGACGACGATAAGCCGGGAAATGACGTTGAAAAAGAACCATTTTTCATGTCCGACAAGGACATAACTAATGAAACGGACCAGCCGTCGCCAATCGCCGCCGAACGAAAATTGCGAGTTGGTTCCGCGGCGGATAACCTAAGCCTAAGCGAACGGATACCGAAGAATCAAAGCGATATTTTCTGTTTGAAAGAACAAACGAGCCTCGCATCGCCAATTTTCTCCATCAATGGATCGCCGTCAAGGAAGGTAAGGGTACAGATCACCTAGCCATACAAACCTCTTATTCTTCTTCTTCTTATAGTGCCAAACACGTTCAACGATCGTTGGCTATCGCATCAACTATAATTTTTTTGTTAATTGCAGCCCGAAACAGTTCTCAGGCCAGATGTCCGTCTCCATCCTGGCTCTCTTTTGCAGTTCATTTTTCCTTCTATTATTAAGTGTAAAATGTCATATACAGTGCTTCTCAAAAGTCCCCTCCCCCCTCTTATTTTTGGAACGATTATACATAAACAAGTGAAATTTGGAAACTGAATATTAAAGGTTGTAAACTTCCCTACTAGTGATGATAGATGACGAAATCGTCAAAGATGACGTCACAAGGCCATTGTGACCAATTATTTTGAATGGAACCCTACGGCAAGCGACACCTCTTTTAAAAGGTATCGAAAAAACCTATTCAATGATACTAATTTTTTATTTATTTTTTCAGTTTTAATGGCTCATTAGTAAAAATTATAATTTAAATTCCATTCAGTATGATATTAATTACAGATTTAAGAATCAGTATCTACTTAAAGAAATTGCTCGAAGTGACCTCCATTTACTTCCTGACAGTGAAATATCCTATGTTTAAACTCTTCTCGTACTTTTGCAAATGTGTCTGCGGAAACAGCCTCACATTCTGCAAAAATACGTTGTTTTAAAACGTCATTATTGTCAGGTTCAGTGGCGCAAACCTTCGATTTAAGGTACCCCCACAGAAAAAAATCCAAAGGTGTGAGGTCCGTTGATCGAGCTGGCCATTCCGTTGAACCTCGTCGTCCAATCCATCTACCACGATACTCCTCATCCAAATACCGTCTTACTGCACCGTAATAGTGTGGAGGAGCACCATCCTGTTGGAATGTTATTTCCAAATTGCCGAATTCATCTGGATTATCTTCCAAAATTTCAAGGATTAACGGTTTTATTGCGTTTTTGCAACAGCTCCAGATAAACCTCACCAGTTAAATTAGTATTTAAAAAACGAGGGCCAACGATGTGGTTTCCCAGGATACCTGCCCAAATATTCACCTTCTGAGGAAATTGGGTATGTGTTTCACGAAACAGGTGAGGATTTGTTTTTTTTTCTACACCCTGTGTACTGTACTTCGACTGACTTCACAGGTAGATGCAACGTGAGTTGTTGAAGAAGTAGGATTAACTATTACTTCTGCCAGTATATCAATTTTTTTCTCATCAGAAATTTGTGGTCTGCCAGATCGTTTCGCATCATTAATACTACCCGTTGTTTCAAACTTACGAAGAAGCTCCCTTAAATAAGTCCTCGAAACGGGGCGATCGGGAAACCTCTCATTAAAAATGCGTTCTGCTGCATGAATATTTCGTCCAGTTTCACCAAGAATTAGGATCGCTGCTACTTTATCACCTAAAGCACGTACCATTTCGCTTCTTGAAGCACTTAAACGTTCGGCTCACAACAGTTTAACAAATTATTAAAATGTACAAAAATATTAAAAGTACCAAAAGCTGCTAAAACAGTTAAACGTTCGATCAAAAATACACAAATTATTAAATGTACAAAAACTTGAATTTGGAACTTTAGTATTAACTGATTTAATTCATCACAGCTTTGCGTTTTTTAAAAGCGAGTTGCCAAAACTGCCATAAACACAAACAAAATTAGTACATTGAATAGGTTTTTTCAATACCTTTCAAAAGAGGTGTCGCTTGCCGTAGGGTTCCATTTAAAATTATTGGTCACAATGGCCTTGTGACGTCATCTTTGACGATTTAGTCATCTATCATCACTAGTAGGGAATTTTACAACCTTTAATATTCAGTTTCCAAATTTCACTTGTTTATGTATAATCGTTCCAAAAATAAGAGTGGGGGAGCGGACTTTTGAGAAGCACTGTATGTCAGGATGTAGCATAATATGGTCGAAATTCATAAATTCTTATTCCAAGAAGAACGTCCACGTTTCAAACGCTTCTATGGGTCTCTGCATCAAATCATTGCCAATGCTTTCATACCAAACAGAAGAAAATTACACCTTTCATAAATCGAAGATTCAGGGTGAAATTGTGGAACCATTCTTCGTATAAAGGTTCCTCGCTCTCTCTCTCTCTCTTTCTCTATTCTGATTTTTAATTTCTTTGGTGGATACTATTTGCCATTTATGTAACATCCTTAATATGTTAGTTTCCTATTAGAACGCCACCTACAAAGTTCGGTTTACTAATGATCATATACTTCAGTTTGAGCCCATAATATGCACATGCGTTTATAATCCTATTTATTAGCAATTGTAAGTGATTATTGCTGCCAGCAATGTCGGCAACCACTAAGGTATCGTGAGCATAACTGATTTATTTATTATTGTTTTTAATTTGTAACTACAGTCTTCAACAACATCATTACATATTTCCTTCCTTCCTATTTTCTGAATGATAAAGGTAACAGTTTCCAGTCCTGGCGCACTCTTCACTCGATTTTATATCTTCCGTAAGTCGTTGTTCAAGTTTCACCACAGCTGTTTAAATTCTTGATTATGCTAACATATTTCTCATCATCTAGCCCAAAGAGAGTATCCTAGATTTTTTATTTCTGTTTGTTGTAGATTCTACCGTGTAGTAAAATTTTTAAAACATGGCTCATTAAACTGATCTATGTTCTGTCTATGTTCACTATTTTTTTGTTCCGTGTTTTAATATTTTGGTGGTGAGATCAGGGCCTGTGGCTTTACCATTCTTCGCTAACTGCATTGCTCCTGTAACTTCATTTATTGTTATTGATGGACCTATGTGTGCTATATCATGTCGTGCCAGCTATTGGTGATCGCTAGAGTTGTTATAGCGATGCCCTGAGCAGACTTTACAAGCTGTCTAATTTTTCTGAGAAAATTCCATTCGAAAAGTAACCTGAGCAGCTAGGTCACTTTCCACGCTCGTATGTTGATTGATGGGTTGTCCAATTAGTGTACTATCTTAATTTTCCACTATTTCACAAATAAAATGTATTTATTTTTCAACTCATAATGGGTACTTTGAAACTAAACTTTATCAACACCGACTTTCACTAGTAGATATGCTAAGCGGGTAAGAGCACAGTCCAGCTCAAAGGTCCAGCGCTAAACCCCATGACTCTTTGCGGGAATAACCCTCTTTCCTCGGTCTCTGGGGACTACCACTGAGATCTGAGATACCTGGAGACATTATATGGAAAAAAATATGAATCGAGGACAGGGCCAAAAAAGCTGATCTGCGATAGGCCGTCAACCGCTAGCCAATAGCCGACTGAATGGTCATCCATCTTGAAATAGGGGCCAGCCATTGCCGCATTGGACAGCCGCCAGCCATTAGCCGCAAGCGAATAGCCAACTGAATGGCGGCCACCTTGGAAAATGGGTACCGTCATAGACTTTCCTTATGCGCCATGATTGTAAGGTTGAAATAGCTCAGCGGTTAGAGCGGTAGACTGAAAATCTAACGGGTCCTGGTTCGAATCCAGGTTTCGACACAAAATTCATAGATATGTTCCCGATGTTTACGAAATCATCCGTCATGAGTGTTGTTATCATTTCGATGTGAGATGTTTTCGTAAAAATCGGGACATCTATCAACTACAAATTTTTTAGAGCGAGTCATGGTCACTCCCCCACAGCTGGATTGTGCTCGTACCCGCTTAGCATATCTACTATTCACTGAATAATAATCTAATTCGTAATTATTTATAACTTGGACCGATCTGATTCGCACTGCATCGATGCACCTAGTTGAATCATCTCAACTCAATTAATTGGCTGATCTGACTGCAGCCGGAATGATTGACTGAATCCTAAATTTTATGAACTAAATAAAATATGAGCCGCACTGCCTCGATAAATAACTGATTCAAACCAACTGTTTACGTCTTAAAGACTGCACGAATATTTTCTTCTATACCGCATTAAAAATGGACGCGAACGAAATTCACTTTAATTAAATTATCACTGCGACAGAGTTGTTGGCCCATAGATGAAGACTTGCTTTCTCCACTTCATCGCTGAATTGTTTATTATTGTTTTGTCTATTTCTTTAAATAAATCCCTATAACTTATATTTATGATGTTCACATCTGGAGCTTCTATTCGTTATCTGATCAATAATGTATTTGGATCGGCATCTTTTGAAAATGTCTTTATAACTGAGATTCATGATTTCGTTTGCTTCTCATATAATAATCTTAAAAATATTCAAGCCGGCATTGTAACCAGGTGACCCTACACTCTTAATATATTTCTCCGTTATTCACATATCAACGCATTCTAATGTTTTTACAAAAACCGTCTAATAATTGAATAATAATATCTCAAAAGCTTGGAAACAGACGGCAATACGACTTCCAAAAGGTTCACATATTGCCACATTTCGTGTGAATAATGTACGAGGATAGGTATTACAATCACAATCAGTATGTGATGAACCCCACATGAAACAGTTCAGTAACGTATTCTTCCTCTTCTATTTCTACCTAGCGCATTTCGCCCTGGATCGGATATAGTAGTTGAAATAAATCATGTTTGTCATATGTCACAATTTCTACACATTCTTGAGCCATTTTTGAGAAGTAATTAATTTTGACATAATAAATCAAATCCCAACAAGTCAAACGTGTTGTGCCTCAAGGGTCTATTTGGGGACCCATCTTATTTATATTATATATTAACTATTTACCTCAAATAGTAAGTGTTTTAGATATGTTTGCTGGCTGTTAATGCTCAGTGAACCACCCGAGAATCATTCGATCAACACTACTAAGTCTCTGAAAATTTTAGAAAATTAGTTCTACCCACACATGAACAATGATTCATTTTAGGTATTCCGTAAGAAGGAACTCGTTGTAACTCCAGGAATCCCCTTCGAACAAGAGGCCAACGAACCCCCCTCCGATAAAGTTTCTACGCGAGGTAGGTTCAGGGACAGAGACAGCTATAACGAGATCAAGAGACCTTCGAGCTCTCCTAGAAACCCTTTGACCGGCTCAGGACTGAGTTCCAATGACGAGTACACGTTTAAGGTCACGAAACGAAAAGGTGATTGTTATTACTTGTATTCAAGTTTAAAAAAAAAATATTTACCGAGTGACTTGAAAATGCATACAGACTTTATATATCTGTTCTTCTTTCGATTTCAGATGGCAATCCACTGCTTGGTTTGGGTTACACTCCAGAAAAGCCTCCATCGACGCGCAGAATTCCACCGGGAGGTTATTCTCACAAACTATGGTGAGTATTTTCGGTAGTAACTGAAATAAATATATCACGAGCAATTTCCAACATCAGTTTGGGGTGATTGATGATGGAAATTGCTCGTGATATATTTTTTCGGCGACTACAGAAAATATTCTATATAGTTAATTCATTAGAAAAATTAAAATTATATATACACAGAAAATGTATTGTTTAGTATGAAACACTGAAAAGAAAAGGGTGTGTTAATTGCACTTTCTTCTGCAGAAAGGTTACTAGACTACAGTCTAGCCATGCCCGCAGATATTTCTATAAAATACTTCATTTGAAACTTCTTGGAGCGCGATGAGAATAAAATTTCAAGGTCGAATTTGAAAGCAACGTTTTTATGTAAGGTTTTAAACGAAACACTTCTGTCGCAAAAAGGAAGAAAATTAGCTACTTAGCCAGACAGAAAAAAAGAGAACTATGCTGCACACCTTGCTGGTTGTTTTTGATTAGTCGCTGTCAGCTACATAAATGATAATAAGCATCGGAGGTTAACGGGTAAAATGCTCGCCTGCCACGCGCGCGGCCAGATTCGATTCCCGGTCGATGAAATTTTTGTTATTTCAAAGTGAGTAATATTTTAGTGGAAGATCCCAACTTACATCGACTTTCCCTCATCCTTTTTCCTAATTAAATATATAGGTTTATACAATCCTTTTTATAAATCAACACAACGTGCTAGAGTTGCCATATCCCATATCCTGGCAAGGATATTTTTAATGAAAAGTTGTTTAATACATTTTTTTCGATAGTTACGGTTATTCTTTTTATTCAAACAATTAGTACCAATCGAGGGTACAAAACTTAATAAAACGCCAAAGTAAGGTTGTCTGCCTTTTTCCTGACAGTAACACCGAGGTGTAAACAGGTGAACTGATATTAGTAATTTACTCTCATCGTTTTTCCTAATCAATTATATATGAAAATGTAGACAATGTTATTGCTAACAAGGTGGTATAGAGTTGCCTTTCCAAAAGTTGGCAGATCTTAGAGTTGTCGAGATGTAAAATCTGAATAATTGAGTAAGAGAGTGCGACAGAAAGCACTGCACGTAAAGTGCGACCAGAAATCTAAGAAGGTCGCAAATCACCAACCACTTGAGTTATCAGCAGGCGGTGGATTCTACGCAGAGTTGTACCTGGCCTAGCCATTAAATTTTGTTTTATAGGTAGGTATAATGATATTGGGTTAAGATAATTATTAAGAAAAATCGCTTGAATATAATTGAGAATTGTTTATTTATATATAATATATGATAATAATAATATATATATATATATATATATATATATATATATATATATAAATAATTATATTATATTATTTAATAATATATGATATACCTAATTAATGTCAAACTTTATACTTTATAAAAAGTTCAGTTTCTCGATAAAAGGTATTTATAAACAAAATTACTCACGAAGATCAGTTTCACTTTCACTGTCGTCATCCAAATTGATAGGAAACATTTCTTTGGGAATTTTTTCTATATCCATGTATGACTTTTCCACCTTTTCAGTATGGGAAACACACTTGGCCCAGCTGCTATCAGGAATGTTTGCAGTTTCTGTTTGAGTAAGAGCTACCACAGTTGAATTAAGGTTGGAGAAGTATTATTTCTTCAAACTGCTGACTAAAGCTGATGCCATATATGTTCAATTGGGTTAAACATACAGTGATAAGGAGAAAGTCTGAGCACCGTATGTCCCAAGCTTTCAGCCAATGAATCACAAAAATATTTCTTTTTATCGAATAACTGCGTAAAACTTCTAGTAACTGTTTTTTTGTGTACTTTTCCTCATAGTACATATCATTATTTAACATATATTCTTGTATAGTGGCTTTGGTGTCATTTGAACATGGTGCTTTATCTAGTCTTCGACTGTGGTAGCTATTATCCATGACGATAATACTGTTGGGTGGAATATTTGGTATGAGTTTATTTTGGAACCAGTCTTCAAATAATTCGGCTGTAGTATCATGATAATCGACTAAAGAGTCCTTAATATTCTTTGCCGATAAAGACAACGCATTTGGTATAAAACCATTTTTGGTTCCTGCGTGAATGATCGTAATGCGTTTTCCTTTATTAGACGGTGCAGTAGTTTGGCAGAAGTCAGATGAGTCTACCTAACTTTTGTTTGGAATATTGTGTGTATCGAACCAAGTTTCATCCAAATACACTATTGAACTACCATATTCTCTAAATTCGTTTATTGAGAATAAATATTCAAATCTCCATTTCTTAAAGCGCACAGATTCCATTAAGATTTTTCTGCTACTAGTGAGTTTTTAAATTAAAATCAGTTTTGTAAAAGAGACTTCCTTAAAGTCTCTTTGCAACACTGGATACCAGTTTCATTATTTTTAAGCCGTTGCATTAAAATATCTAATGTAGGCACAATTTGCTCTTTATACAAGGCATATATTGTTCTTCGAATTATATCTACATCACAACCATCTAGTTTCCTTGAACCGCCAGAGTCTTTTCGTTTCTTTCTTTTTAAAATAGTGTAACGTAAATAAACTTAACTTGGTTCTACTAATTTATTTAACACTTAAATATACAACTTAATTTATATTACTAACTACACTGTATAGCTCGATCGTATGGGCTCGTTCAGACTGTGTCTCTGAGACTTGAGGGTTGCCTATTTATCTCCGATACAGCATTCTCGATGTTTCGAATTCTTTCCGTTGGCGACCGGCGTGTTCCAATTGTTTCCAATATTGACCGTTGTCTTCCGCGGCAGAGCGCACTGGATGGTTCTCGAACATCTCCGGGGATGATCTCATCGCTGTCGACGGCAACATGTGAGGCGACAGGTCCGGCCTAGGTTCGTTACATTGCCCCCTTCTTAAAGACATTTCGTCCCGAAATTTCATCCTTGGAGTGTGACGATATCTGCATGACTCCCCATATCTGCACCGTGAAGTTCGATGGAAGTAACACTCCACGGTCTTCATGATCGGTCGTGGAAGAGGGTTACAGCAAACCAAAATCTTGACGCCGCTGGATCTGAATATCGCCTCCAGCATACTTCTTATGACTCTCCAGTCCAACCCATCAATACCACAGGACAATTTTGGAATTGCTAGATCCACCAGATTCTGGTCCACCATAGTATCTCTTAGTTTGGTGAGACTCTTCCAGACATACGGCCCGCAGTGTTTGGAGTTGACCAAATTTCTTGGAGAACACTACGGCGATGCCCCTGGACATTCGAAGATCTTCTGCCACACAGTGCGCTAGTGCGTAGTCAGCAGGCACCTCGAAAATGTCTCGTGACTCCTCTCTAGTAACCCCATGTAGAACTTTCTGCCCGTTTGAATACAAGGACATAAACTTCTCGAACGTCATATCATCCTCCGGTGGCTTGAGGGTGCGAACTTGGTCATGGTTTCCAGCGTAAGGGGCCAACCTGTTGAAATGGACGACCCTTGGTTTCCCTCGGGGTGGCTTATGGATTCGGTACACAAGGTCGTTTATCCTTTTCACGATTTTATACGGGCCTTCCACGAGTTCCGCAACTTTGGTGATAGTCCACGACGACGTTTGGGGTTGTACAGCCAAACCAGGTCATCAACCTTAAATCCTCCAGCGTCGGCCTTGATGTCATAGGTCTTCTTCATTTTATCGCTGGCACTCTGGATGTTCAACCGGACTCGTTCGTGGATGTCGTCCATTCTCTGCCGAAGTTTGCTGACGTAGTCCTCTCCCGCAGTGTCTTGTCTTGGCGGTATCCCAAACTTCAGGTCACAAGGCAGTCGCAGTTCTCGGCCCATTATAATACTAGCAGGAGTTTGACCGGTTGACTCGTGAACTGCGGATCGATAGGCCATCAGGAACAAATGAAGATACTGGTCCCAGTCTCTTTGATGGTCAGAACAACCTTGGACAAGTGGCGGTTGATCGTCCTGTTCATCCGTTCCACCATTCCATCGGACTGCGGATGTAGTGCCGTGGTTCTTGTCTTGCGGATGTTCAGCAGTAGACATATTTCTTGGAAAAGGTTGGATTCGAAATTTCTGCCTTGATCCGAGTGCAGCTCCATTGGAATACCGAATCGACATATCCACTCTTTCACCAAGACGTCGGCGACGGTGAGGGCCTCCCGGGTTGGGCGGGGCATAGGCTTCCCCCCACTTACTGAAGTAGTCCATTGCCACAGGATGTATTTATTCCCGTGGTCGGATACGGGAAACGGGCCGGCGATGTCAATGGCGATTCTCTCGAACGGGCTGCCTACGTTGTACTGACGCATCGGGGCCTTGGGTCGTATTCGAGGTCCATTGCTAGCAGCGCATACAGCGCACTTCCTGCACCAGTCCTGGACGTCAGCGACAATTGGCCCAGTAAAACCGTTGCCTTACTTTCTGCAGGGTCTTCGTCACTCCCAGATGTCCTCCGGCGACTCCATCATGGATTTCCCGCAGCACTTCCTCTCTTCTGTTCCTGGGAACAATTATTTGGCGTCTGTCTTCCCCACCAATATCGGCCTCCAACACACGTTTCAGGATCCCATTGTCCAGAATAAGAGAGTTCCATTGTGCCCAATAGGACTTAACAGCCGGCGAGTAACCTGCGACTTCCTGCCATGATGGTCTTCGATTGCCCTTCTTCCAGCTGACGACTAAGCCAAGGTCGGGGTCTCTCTCTTGGTCTTTCTGGATCTTGCTGTCATTCCAGTTGTCATCCATTGCCGCGGTTCTACAAAGTGTTGCTTCTTTCTCTTCTGCTCGTCGGCAATGTGAGCAATCATCTGGACATGGTCTTCGCGACAAGGCATCTGCATTCTTATGGCTAGTTCCGGCTCGATGTTCGATCTCGAAATCGAATTCTTGGAGTCTCTCGATCCAACGTGCTACTTGACCCTCAGGATTTTTGAACTGTAAGAGCCATTTGAGAGCTGCATGGTCAGTTCTCAACAGGAATCTTCTTCCGTACACGTACTTGTAAAAGTGTTCCACTCCCTTTACAACAGCTAACAGATCTCGCCTGGTGACACAGTAATTGCGCTCTGGTTTTGCTAAGCGTCTTGCTGAAATAACCAATGACCTTCTCCTGTCCCTCCTGGATCTGAGATAGGACGCTCAAGTCCCACGTTGCTGGCGTCCGTATCCAAAATGAATTTCCCTTTGGGTAGGGGATAGCTCAGTATAGGTGCGTTGATCAAAGCTCCTTTCAGCTTCCTGAATGAGTCTTGACATTCTTCGGACCACTGGAACTTTGTTTGGCCTTCCGTGAGCTTGGTCAGTGGTTCGGCGATAGTATGTGCATAAACCAAGGACACTTCGAAGTTGGCGATGTCTTTTGGGGATGGCTCGGCGATGTCAACCGAAACTTGAAGTTGGGTGTCTTTTGGGATGGGCCAATCCTTAACAGCTTTGATCTTCTGGTCATCCACTGCTACTCCTTCTCCAGAGACAACGTGGCCGAGGTATCGTACTTCTTTTTGGAACAGATGGCATTTCTTAGGGCTCAGCTTCAATCCGGAGTTCCTCAGTCGCAGGAATACTTCCTCCAAGTTGTTCACGTGGTCCTCAAACGATCTGCCGACCACAATTATGTCGTCGAGATACACTAGACACGTGTTCCATGAGAGTCCCTTCAGTACTGTGTCCAGCAATCTTTCGAATGTGGCGGGAGCATTACAGAGCCGAATGGCATAACGGTGAACTGCCACAATCCTGAGCCGATGGTAAAGCAGTCTTTTCTCGATCTTCCTGAGCCAGTTCTACTTGCCAGTATCCACTCTTCAGATCAAGGGTCGAAAATCGTGGAACCAGCCAACGTGTCTAGGGTGTCATCTATTCTCGGGAGAGGGTAACTGTCCTTCTTCGTGACATTATTAAGTTGGCGATAGTCTACACAAAGCGTGTCGATCCATCCTTTTTCTTCACCAGTACGACTGGAAGGACCAGGGACTGTCAGATGGTTCGATAACTCCTTCTTTTCCCATATCGCTGACTATTTTGTCAGCCTCTTCCTTCTTGGCAGAGGAAGTCTTCTTGCTGATTGCCGGATCGGTCGGGCACCCCAGTATCAATCTTGTGCTGGACCACATTAGTTCGACCCCCTTTTCCTTGTCCGGTATCGAAGATGTCTTGGTACTTTTGACTAAATCTCTTAGTTTGGGCTGTTGAGCTGGTTTTATGTCTTTGGAAGAGATGGCAACTAATTTTTCTAGTTCTGTGGGCAAGTTGTTGGGTTGGCTAATCGTACCTCGTACGCCCGGATCACAGATGAAACTGACGAGCAGTGCCCTAAAATTGTTCCTTTCTTTAAGGTCACTGGAAAGTAATTGACATTCATGACCCTTACCGGTACAAATTTTTCAGCACGTAACAGGGTTTTCCTAGGGCAATCCCTCGTCAATTTTCTCATCATGAAGTTTGGGCTCGAACATCATCACGTCTCCACTGCTCGCACTCCCGTCAGGCGAGCCTCCAGGATGTTTCAGCCCTCTCAGGTACGCTTACATCTTCAGCCAACAGCACACGGATCAACTCTTCACTTCTCCCATGAAGTACCAGCTCTTCTCCGTTGACACGTAGGACGCCGTCTTTGAAATCAATTCAAACCCTCTGGAATTCATGATGTCCATTCCGATGATTGCATCGTCTTCGATGTCGCTACAAGTGCCTGATGTTTCACTTTAGTGCTGCCCAAAATTATTTCAATCGGTAGCTCGCCATATACAGTAGCTGGCTCCCCTGTTGCTGTGCGTAGCTTCAAGTTGTCAGTTCAATTCGTTCCGGTGTTCTGGCAAAGGAAGGTCCGAGAATTGTCCTAGTCGCACCTGTATCTAGCAGCATGGTGCAAGGCTCGTTATTGATGAGATCGTCTACGAAAACACCTCTGTTCTGTCGTTTCAGGATAGCGACATATGCGTTGTTAACCGGGGCTTGCTGGACACAGGCCGACGATTGCCCTTCTCGTCGACCTTCTTTAGTTTTCCTGCATCGGAGTCGTGTTTTCGAATGTTGGACATTTGCTACGCACATGTCAATTTTCCTAATTCCAGCATCTTATCTGTCTTTTCTCAGGCAAAACTTCCTTCATCACTTTTCTTATGGCGGCTTCCAAGTCAGCATGCTCCTGTGAGTCTTCTTCAATGCTTCGAACTTTACTTTGGTTTTGCAGGATTGCTTTGCTGCCTCAAATTCCAAAGCGCGTGCCAGTGCGTCTACGAGATGTGTTGGACGAGCTAGTGTCAACCTTGTCTGGTTTCTTGGTCACGGAGTCCATCCAAGAATGCCTGAACCGCTAATCGCTCCATTACATTTTCCGGTGTGGCTGGATATGCGAGACGAACCAAGCGTGCAATGTCAGCTTCGAATTCTTGTAAGGATTCGCCCGATTTCTGGCAGCGATTTTTCAGTTGGGAGTGGTATACGTGTTCCAAATGGGCCTGGCCATATCGTAATTCTAGATGTTTAATCAGCTGATCATAGTCCTCCTGTTCTTGGGCGGTAGAGTTTGTAGAATATTCGTCGCTTCTCCACGTAATGCAAGTGTTAGTGCTACAGCTCTTTCCCTGCATTCCATCCATTTGCTTTGGCCGCTGCTTCAAACTGTCGGCGGTAATTTTCCATGGAGTTTTCCGTCGATTGAGGTGGCTTCATGGAAGCTTCCTATTTCTGAATTGATCTTGACATCTTTTATTCCCTCTTGAACTTTATCAAGTTCAAACTCAAGTCCAACATTGCATTTTCGTTAACCATCTCTGTGGAGGGCGCACTATTAATTCGTTTTTCCAGCTTACTGATTGTTTCCTTTATTTTGTCCATTTCTGCCTCGACCCCATCTTTGATTTTATCTACCTCCGTGTTCATTTGCTCCCTAATTTTATCTATCTCTGTCTCAACGGTTCCCATTCTTTCTTCTAGAAAATTAGCCACACCACACAATTCTTTTTTTAGGCCTTCTGTGTTTTCCAGGAACTTCTCTTCCAGGCTTCTTGAATTTTCAGAAGCTTCTCTTCAGATTTCTAGAATTTTCTTCAAGCTTCTCTTCCAGATTTCTAGCATTTTCTTCCAGGCTTCTTGAATTTTCTAGAAGCTTCTCTTCAGATTTCTAGAATTTTCTTGAAGCTTCTCTTCCAGATTTCTAGCATTTTCTTCCAGGCTTCTTGAATTTTCTAGAAGCTTCTCTTCAGATTTCTAGAATTTTCTTGAAGCTTCTCTTCCAGATTTCTAGCATTTTCTTCCAGACTTTTGAATTTTCTTCCAGTTTATTCATTACCAAACTTAAATCACCTCCGGGAACTTCGAATAAAATGTTTCGGGGTCCTCACCTTCTTGTATAAGTCCTTCTGCAAGTCTTTCCTGGAGTACTTGCTTTTTACCTGTTGTTTCCAGTTCCTTTCCTCCAATTCCTGTTTCAATTCCGCTACCTTCAAATCCGCAAGGCGCACTTTTCTTGAACACATTTTGTCTTTGACGAGGTATCAGTCTGTTTTACACGAAAAGTTATCAGTTTGTTAATTCATTCGGAATTTTTCCACGGCCACCAGTCTATTGTCTGTTTCGCGAAAGTGTATCGTTTATTTCACGCACAATTGTCCCTTGCGAAAACCGGGCCACTGTCTATTTTCTGTTTCACGCGAACAGCGTATCAGTTTATATTCCACGCACAATTGTCCACTTCGCGAAAACCGGGCCACTGTCTATTTTCTGTTTCACGCGAACAGTGTATCAGTTTATATTCCACGCACAACTGTCCACTTCGCGAAAACCGGGCCACTGTCTATTTTGGGCGTACAAAAGGTCTATCAATTTATTTTCTGACTATCCACTCCACGATCCTTGTTTATTTTCAAAAACTCACTTCCGACACCAATTGTAACGTAAATAAACTTAACTTGGTTCTACTAATTTATTTAACACTTAAATATACAACTTAATTTATATTACTAACTACACTGTATAGCTCGATCGTATGGGCTCGTTCAGACTGTGTCTCTGAGACTTGAGGGTTGCCTATTTATCTCCGATACAGCATTCTCGATGTTTCGAATTCTTTCCGTTGGCGACCGGCGTGTTCCAATTGTTTCCAATATTGACCGTTGTCTTCCGCGGCAGAGCGCACTGGATGGTTCTCGAACATCTCCGGGGATGATCTCATCGCTGTCGACGGCAACATGTGAGGCGACAGGTCCGGCCTAGGTTCGTTACAATAGGCTTACTTACTATTTTAAACACTGTGGAATACGGTGTTTTTGTTAAAGAAGCACTTTCTTGCACAGCTTGATCCTTGGACATTCTACGTTCCAGAAGGGAAGTATAAACATTTAATATAATTTGTTTCCCATGAGGGTGTAACATTTGTCGACTAGTGGTACTACGACCACCAGTTGAAGTACTAGCTTCAGGATGAGCCCATGGACGCCATATTTTTCACGACTCAAAAATCGAATAAACACAACTGACACAACGGAATATTAGGTAGGTAATGACTAAATGTTGTTTAACTTTCCCCCTTTTATTTCTGTTTTTATTTCAGTTCTCAAAACAGTCTTGTTTTCCAAATCTGGTAGGTAATTTATTTTGTAACCGTAAATAGACCATATCGCTATAATCTCGTTAATAGCCCATTAGTACTGAAAGTCTGGCCAGGTAAGTAAATTTTATTATTTACACACATTTAAACATATCCTTACCAAGGGTTCTAAATCAACCTTACGAGATTTTTTATTATCAAATACATTTAAATACAAAACTGTCAACAAAAGCCAAAAATAATGGAGAGCCCACTATTATTAAAATGCTAAACTATTTCATGAGATATTTTAATTCGGACCTGGGAATCTTTCAAGGGACACACTTTTATTTCGAACAATATGTAATAATGAGGGTCGTCGGCTAATATTGATTTACGACCTTCTTAGATTTCTGGTCGCACTTCACTAATATATACGATGGGAAGGACGCAGAATAGTAGCTGCTTGTGAGACGGTTGCCGAGGAAGAGAGAGGGTGCATGCTCATTTCTCTGTGTAATAGAAAAAGACAAATCTACTATAGACTTGGAGCGAGGGGAAGGACTTTAACGAGCAACCTGCATTCACCGGTTTGATAAAACGGGTGTTTACAAAGTTCGACAGGTTAAATTTCGGCGGGTAAAAGCTTCTAATCAAAGAGATACCCAATGTCGATAGTGAGCGTACAATAAATGAACGACAATGAACGATTCGGCCGCAAATAACCTCAAATCAAATGTTTGGACGTCCCTGTGAGCGTTTATGTATGAAAATACTGCGTAAACGTGTTTACAGTCGCCACGAGCAATCGCTCTGCAAGTGCAGGAAGTTCTTGTAACATCTTTGTTACAATCAATCTACGAAAGGAAAAAAGGTAAATTGACAATTTTTTTATAAATAATTCTGATCAATTTTCACATCGATACAAACAATTAAAAAAAACCTACTAATTATAGTAATGTGAAAAGCATAAATGAAACAAATTAAAAAAAATATATTCACGTAATATTAAAATTTTTTTAAAAGTGTACATAAACGAACAATATGAAAAAAAAATTGTGAAAATGTATATATGTAGAAAAATTTATTTATTTTTATTTCCTTAATATTTATTCATATTTCTATATTTATTCATATTTCTATAATTATTCATATCTCTTTAATTTTTTTATTCGGGTAATATACTGCAACCTTAGACATGTAAGTTTTTATTAAATATAAATTGTTTACAAAAGTATTTATTCACCTCTAATTCTGCAGATTACTGATTTGTGGTCGCTGCTACTCGGTTAATCACTTTCGCATGTATGCTCACACGAACGCACTAATGCTGTTCTTTTTTTTCACAGACTGATTCTCGAAAAAAAACAATGTGGTTTGTAATGGGTAAAAACCCAGTTGCAAGCACTTGCTCCATCACGAATATAAGACACTTTTCAACTTGACAATAAATTACATGTAAACACTACGATTCCAGGCGAATCACATGTTCACAGTGCGCGTGTTCAGGCCTTTAATGCAGCCTCATGCGGATTCGTTTCAATCTGCTTTTTATTCATTACTAGCCCAATTTCCGAAACCGGGACTCAATTTAATTCGAAGTTTATACACGCCGGACCACAAAAAAATTAAACTGTCGAACTTTAAAAAGACTCTATTTATCAAAGGGGCAAATGCGGATTAGCCCGATTCCGCCACGCGGCGCCACTTACGAAGGTGCTCCAAGTCTATAGCACCGAATATCTGTTTTGGAGTAAATAATGTTGGGTCCTCAAGGCACCCTATTGGCTTTAAACAGCCATCCATATGCTATCAGCAAGCTTCAGGCCGTAGCTTTACACAGCAAGGATCTGTTGCATTGAGCTACATAGAATTTACTTATATGCTGCGTAATTTGTTTTGTTTTAATGATTTGCATCATGGTGGAATAATATTGGAATCAAAGCTTTAAAAAAAATTCAAAAGTTGCTCATTATCGCTCTTGGTTGAATAATTCTTCTGAAAAATACTATATCTCGCGTGATTAACACATGTGCACCGCTTTATGCCATACATAAGGGCAGTAAACTCTTGGAGCAGCTCCATTTTTTCGTTGATGAAAATGTCGGCATTGTCTGTTAATGACGCAAAAGTTTTTTTGAAGGTATTGTTTTTTGAAACAAAAATTATAAGGTCTGACTTTTCCTTTATTGTAGAAGGCATCCTGTAAATGCGTGGAAAGCTGGTAGACTTGGGCATGATGAGGATCCCAACTTCGGTACTAATCATGTGCAATTGCAATTTATTTTTTTCTTAGTTGCTGAACCTGCTAACCAAATTTGAGATTCCGGAACTCTATGCATATTGCCCAGCAACATTATTAAAACATCAGCATCATAGGCTTTTACTAAAATGTCTTAAATTGGTGGTACTTTGCTAATATGAAACATAACTCGCGTATCCTCTTCTTCATGTTGACATATATAATCGATTTCTGCAGTTTTCACTACATGACTTTCTTTGATTTGATAAGAGTAGCACTGACAGTTATAAAAACTTTCGTTTATATTATTGATACCAGTCTTTTCCCCAATAATTGGCTAAAATTGGCTAAGAAATGTACCAAAGACTCCTTAAAACGATAATTCTTAAGGCTTCCCAAACAAAAAATGGGTAGGTCTATGTTATCGAGGTCCTGTAATTAAAACCCTTGGCGATTTTGTCGTTCAGAATATTTGATTGAAGGCTTTAAATAACGATGAAATATAATATGTATCTCTGCAGTATTACTTGAAGAAAATTTTATAAGAATAGATTCAGCTACTCTATGAAAAGTTTTTGTCACGGAGCTAGGAACCAATAAGGTGTAAGAAGTGAAAATCATCTTCTATTTCAACGTCGATTTGTGTCGGCTGAACCATTTGGACTGCATTTCACCGCTACACCAAAAAAGAGCAGGCGGCATTGGTGCTAACGAATGTCAAACAGTTCTGCATTAAATTTTTTATTCAATGCTAATTGCGAGTAGCCGACCAAAGAGGTCTAGTTCCATTTTTAGTACTGCCTGCTTATCTTTATTCATATATACTTTGGTACACTGCACTGTGATGCAAAATTAGGAATTCGTGGTATAGGTTTTTCAACAAAATCGCATTCAGAAATGAAAGTTACCTCTTGTTGATTTCCCACCGACTTAACAGTAAGTAGAAAATTAGTATCATCTCAAGATACTGCTTTCCAGTAGAAATGTTGAAAAAATAGTTTTTATCTTTAGAACTTTTGTCCCCTTTTTTCCAAGCCATTCATTGAGAGAACGTCTCCAATGGGGATGAACTGAAAGGTTATTTTAACAAATTCCTAGAACTTGAAATTTTGTATTAACAACAAAATTCAAATAACGATAAACTAAAGAAATCCTAAAAAAATGCAACGAATACCTTTTGTAAAAACAATAAACAGTTTGAAAAAGTTGGTACAAACCATAAAAAATATGGAATGTTAGACCAAAAATATAATTAACCTATCGACTAAATTAAAAACTACTGAAATCCATAAAAGAAATATGTAGTTTCATTGATTATAAAAAGATGGTGTATTTCCAGATTACTTGAAAATGGCCATATTAAAAGTAATTTATAAAGGAGCAGGAAAATAAAATATGTCCAACTCTCGTCCAATTGCTCTTTTGAATTTATATACAAAGGTTTTTTCAAAAGTACTGACATTCCAATCAGTCAATTTAATCTATGAAAATGGTGGTTTTGATAATTACGAATTATATTTATGAAACGCTAAATAAAAGTTCTTATGGTGCATCAATATTTATACATACAAAAAAGCATTTGACGCTGTTAATCAGACAATATGACATTGGATTAATTATTCAAATATGAAAAAATTAATTATGCATATAAAATAAGAAATTGAAATCAAAAAACTAATATTTCAATTTAAAAAAATTAGTATTAACATAACCACAACATTAAAACATTTCATCTGAATAATATTCGTTTCCTAGCTGTTTGAAAACTTGCAATAAATTACCACATAAAATGTAAAATTAATAAATAAATTTTCAAATAAACTTTCCTCAGGATAGAGCTGATCGTGTGATTTTACTAATTATTTTCAGTTATATGAAAACTTTGTTCTGACTGCCCAACTAACATTATAGGAAAATTATACCAAGCAGAGGGGTAAAATGGCTTCAAGAAGTCCGATTTTACCTATTTCTGACCAAATATTCTACCTTTAACTACTCTAGAGTTATAAAAACCGTAATTGAAACCACCGAATCTCAAAAACCATAAACTTAATAGTGTATAGTATGAAATTACTTGATATACCTTCACAACCTCATGGGTCAAAAGAGTTATTTCTTAGGTTAAATTCAAAATACTTGAACTTTCAGGGAAAACTTTCTAGTAAATATTAACCTAATTATTATTATATAGTCAGGGAATGAACAAGACTGTAAACAGGTCTACTATATTCTCTACATTGCCTATTTCGGCACCAATTAAGTTGCCTGGGCATTCTTTGTCCTGGTTTATACCTATGAGTTCCACAATGAGGGCGATATTACTACAATAGTTGTCTAATTAGACTAAATGTCTACTACGAAGTCAAAGTTACCAAAAATGAAATCCTCAAAGTAACTTGGTCTATTGTCAGATATTAAAGCCCGAATCTATTCGGATGAGGATGACATGATACAATTTAATGTATTCAAATAATTTATTGTGGAGCTGAATTTAAGAAATCTATAAAATGCCAAGTAGAAATTCGAATAGAATCAAACCATACCATACCACCAACTACTATCGATTAGCTGCCAGAATGAGAATATACTACTACACTTCCCCCAAAGTGCAAGGATCAGAGCCATCATGTTCCCACTATGTGGTACATAGGAATATTCTACTATGGGCTCCACGCTCCACGTCTTTTTATGACGGCAACTCTTTTAAAACAGTTAGGTTAGTTCATCCATTATTATGAATAACAATATGAAAGCAAATAAGTGTTAACCATCGACGGAGGTAATACAAAACATGGTTATGTTAGGTCTCTCTCTCTCTCAATATATTAATGGATTTTACTTCCTATATAGGCGTATTCAGCCAATTGGTAAATCAAGGGGGTGAAACGGGTCTTGCTCTTGGCAATATTCCACCCCTGTGCCCCTTCTTCCGACAAATCCGTTGTCATCTGGCCTGGGTACCAGCGTAGAGAAGAAGGGATCTATTTTATACACAAAACTTTTAATAAACTTCACTAAATTGTTCTTATTTTTGCGATGCACGTTTTATACGGCAGGACATTCACATCAACATTTCCTCGACTTCCAACCTGAGAACGCCACGTTCTCCGCGCCATGGTCGGAAGACGAATCAATTATGTTAGGTTATGCCGGTAATGGATGGATTGACAGAATGTACAGAATGAATGCATATATAAGCTGCGTTCAGCAAGCTTCGTCTGTGGCCAGCGGTAAACTACTGCCGTGACATTTTCAATAATGCGACAAAATGAAATTCAACTTGTCAATTGCGCCAACAGGAACAAGGACCATAAACCTAGAGAGATAAATTAAATTCAATGAAGTTGGTCCAGCTGAAGCAAATGGGTAGAAAACAAATTATTGAATAAAGTAAAAGAAAACGAAAGCAAATATCAAATAAATAAAAGATTGATTTGATGAAACGATGACTTCGAAAATTTCAACAATAATAATTGCAGCGTCCGGAAATGTCGAATTAAAGTTTTCAAGCAAATCATAATATCTCGATTTTTTAGAGGTAGTCACAATTGGCAAGCAAATTAAATTTGATATTTTCGGGCAGCCCATTCTGCAAAGTTAGCATTCTAAGAGTACTTTCAGACTATGCGGAACGCGGAAATGTCAAACTACAGTTTTTGAGCCAATCACTACACACCATCTAATATTTAAAATGTTATAATTGGCTATTTCTCTTCCTAAAGAGATTCCCTCCTTACACCGAGATAAAATCATGGATATTATTTTGGCAAAATGTGCATTGAATACAATTATCGCGTACTATTTTCAACAACACTGATATTTGATGTTCAATTCCAGAATAAACACTTCAATTTCAGAATAAACAGTTATTACGGGGTTTTGTAGTATATGTCGTTTTCTTAGAGTAACTAAGTGACTTGAAGCTACACCAGCCAAATCACCCTGCCAAATCCAGGAAGTATGGCAAAATTTGTTACATTTTTATTACAATTTATTACACCAGGTCCGAATTTTATTAGACATGCCATGGGTGGTGGTGTACGTTCTACCTAAAGCTATACCACCCACTTGTAACTTTTTAACGATTTGGGATAGCGGAATGGGATTTGGACCACAATTTATTACAAATTAATTGCAACTGACTGGTTGAATTCACATCCCAATTTTGACCCCCCTCCTAAGGACGCCCCCTTCGATATCTAATATTCCGCCGTGTATTGTGAATTATCTAATTTTTCCTGCAGGACCAGGATGATCACAATTCACTGGGACCTTTGGTATTTCTATTTTTGAGGGTGGAAAACTTTACGTTAGGCAGATCACATCACATCCTATGATATACAGGATATTTCTACCCTGTAAAGAGGTGGCATAATCAAATATTCAATGATGATGAAATTTTTCTAATGCACTCTCTAATATCCCATTTCAGGGTGTTCCAACCCTATAAAATATAGTTAAAATATAAAATACGTTTTTCGAATGCACTGAAAAAATAGCACTTCTGTCGGAATTCCACATTTGTTTCGACAGAATTTAGTCTACAATATATATTCAGTTTCATTTCTAATATGTAAGGTCGTCTGATGTAATAATACATTGAAAAGTTTTTAACGGAGTTCATTGCGAATGCATTTCTGTAACATTAATTGTCATTCAGAATTTGTTATTGAAATAGACAAATGAATAGGGTTTGTTTTTTTTTCATCTTTATATGGTCCCTTGAAGTCGAAATTTTGTTTAGTGATACATTTTCACTCTATGGGCGTTGTTACTTCGCCATGATCGGCACTGCCTAACGTAAAGTTTTCCACCCTCAAAAGTAGAAATATCAAAGGAATTGTAATCATCCTGGTCCTGCAGGATAAATTGGTTAATTCACAACAACACGGCGTAATTAATTATATTTCGAGGAGGGGGGGGCGTCCTTAGGCGTTTCCGCCATTGCAAAAATAATCCATAATTTTCTTTAATCGACCACATTTTAATGATAGATAATCAAAAAATTGGTGTACATATGTATATACATACTTTACATACTTCATTTATGAAATTCGTTTTTGCAGTATTTGATGAAAAACGTTGAGGAAGTACACTTAATTTTTTGAATTTACTATTTTGAAGGGGCCCACACTTGTTTTACATGAGCAAAATTCAACAGTATCACAGAAAAGTTTGTATCGCAAATAAAATCCAAACTAGATGTGAATGGGAAACCATCACTTGCATACAACATTTCTCTGCTGTACGTTTCTTGACAGTTCTTTTTTCATATGCTATGTTCATTTCCAAAGCTTTTACGAATAAGTATGTAGGTTATATAAGATACACAATATACAGTAAACTTTTATCAACTTCCAACCTTCGAATTGTTTGATTTATTATAGTGTTTATAACCTAAAATAAGTAGAAATGACAAACATGTTATCAATGGAAATAGTTTGTGGCATTCAGACGAGAAAATAAAAACTAGAACTGAAAAATAAAAATATGGATCGGCCAGGATTCGAACCTGGGACCTTTCGATTTCTAGTCGAACGCTCTGCCAATTGAGCCACCAGTCCTTGTTTGAAACCGGCGATTCACACTTTTAAATTCAGTTCCGTGTTAGTAACGAAGATGATGAGGGTTAATGTAATGCATGAAAACATTTACGCATGCACACCTAATGAAATTATATTGGTCTATCCGCTGGTGTCAATCATATAAAGGATTATCGACCAACTTCAAACCCGAAATTTTCAAGTGTGCAAGACTCAAGCCAAGTATATAAATAATGAAGTGGATAGCGTCTGTAATTAAATATCAATGGAAATAGTGTGTGGCATTCAGACGAGAAAATGAAAACTAGAACTGAAAAATAAAAATATGGATCGGCCAGGATTCGAACCTGGGACCTTTCGATTTCTAGTCGAACACTCTGCCAATTGAGCCACCAAAATTTTTACCATCAGTCGACTAGTCTGAAGGCAATTTTACCTATTTATGCCTTCGACTTTTAGGCAAAATGTCTTGATTGCCTGATTTTCGACTTCTGAATTACTTAAAATTTTTCCCCATATAAGGTAATTAGAACGTAAGAATTACCTTCGCCTATTTGGGCGCTGACCTATTCGAAGGGCGAAATGACTTATATTGTTTGTTGGGTGACAGTTATATTTTCAACAAAAAAAAATACATTTATCATATTAATAGAGCTTGAAGAATGTTTGTTGTATTACCTGGTACATCTTCTAGTTGCGTTACCGACAACAATACCATCCATTGGCGGGAGCATCTGCGATTCGGGCAACTTCCATGTATCCGATATTTTCGAGTTCGGCCGCGCGGTTCGTGGATGAGTTCACCATCAGAAGGCATAATGGCACAAATTAATTAACCTTCGATCCGAGACAAGTCACTCACTTAAAAACGCACCACTTCTCTGTTTTCGTCAGTTCCTCGCACGCATTAATTAATTAATACGGCTAAATTGGTTTTTGACCTTTCGTGGAAGAAGATTCATTTGATCATTGAAGCCAGTGTGTAAGAAAAACATCGCAATCCAGATTCTGAAGGTTAATAATATTAATATCAACACGAGACTTCGATATGAATTGAAATCAGAACGACAAACTTCGCGAAATCCTCAAAACATTGGCCTTTCAATGTGTGCTGATTTTTTTGAAAAATTACAAATGGAAATGGACGAAAGTGGAGAAAATGAATTACTAATTATGGGGGTTATAAATGGAGGAGTAGAAAATCAGAATGAGGGAATAGAGATATGGAAAAAGAAGGTGAAGATTTGAAAGATAACGGATATTTGATCATAGAATTGTGTACAGAAAATAACCTCATAATGGGCAACACAAGATCCAAACACAAAAATATACAAGAGAGGAGCCAAATAGAAGAGAACTGAATGGTGGATAAGATAACTATAAACGAAAATTAAGGCAAGAAGAAAGCATGGAAAACGAATACAAAGACAAATGCACTAAAAAGGAAAAAATACCTATTTCATATTCGCGGCGAGCTTTTGAATCTGTTACTCACAGAATAACCTAGGTCAAACATTTTTTTTATTTCTTCCTTTTTAGTGCATCTTTGTAGTAATTCATGAAATCCGTCATCTTATTGAATTCTGACAAAAATTGATAATCTCCATCCCCAAAAAAATCCCACATACCAATTTTGAATGGAATTGGGCAATAACAAAACTCGTCGCCATCTTAGAACCGCCATCTTGAATTTATGAATTTTGATAAAAAATTCGTGATCTCTTTCCTCGAAAACCCACACATACCAATTTCGATTAGAATCTAAACATAATCACATTTTTTTCCGCCTTATTGGAGCCGCTATATTGTTTTATCTCTAGCAAAAATTTCATAATGCCTTGTCACCGGAACTATGAACACCTGCCAAATTTCACGTTAATCGGTCAACTAGAAGTGGGTCAAAATTCACTTGCAAGATCTGAATGAAACACATACATACATGTAAAGGTAAATAAAAGCTTAAAATATATAAAAACTTGTAGTGCATTTGTTTAAAATCCGTCATCTTATTGAATTTTGACAAAAATTTATAATCTACGACCCCAAAAAACCCACATACCAATTTTGAATGGAATCGGGACATAACAAAACTCGTCGCCATCTTGGAACCGCCATCTTAAATTCATGAATTCATGATGTCCGACCCCAAAAACCCCCACATACCAATTTTGAATGGAATCGGACTATAATCACAAAAAACGTCGCCATCTTGAAATCGTGAATTCTGACCAAAAAATTACATGATTTCCGCCCCCCAACAACCCCCACATACCAATTTCTATTGGAATCGGGCTATAACCACAAAACTCGTCACCATATTGGAGCCGCCATCTTGGATTCATGAATTTTGACAAAAAAATCGTGATCTCTGACCCCAAACCCCACATGCAAATGTTGAATAGAATCGAACCATAATCACAAAACTTGTCCATCATATTGTTTTTTCTCCATAATGCATTGTCATCGGAATTATGAACACCTGCCAAATTTCACGTTAATCGGACAACTAGAAGTGGGTCATAATTCACTTGCAAGATTTGAACTAAACATGCATACAAATGTGAAGTTAAATAAAAGCTTATAAAAAGACAGATAGCAGTTGAAGAATCCAAACAAGACCTTGGAAAAAAATTGAGATAAAATGAACTCTAGGAAGAATGTGAGCTATTTTATGGTAGGTACATTGAAACAACCAATGCAAAAGAAACAATACAACATATATATATATATATATGAATATAAAAGTTGGAAGAGGTAATATCACAGAAAAAGGTAAAATAATGGAAAGATGAAGAACATATCTTGAAAAATTGACAGAAAAAGAAGAAAACGAAATAATCGAAAATGAAGATCTCAACGACATATCAAAAATGTAACAAACATAAGAAGAAAAAGTGAAAAATGCAATGAAGAAGGTAAAACCAAGAAAAGCACATAATCACAGAAATTATAAAATACTTGGGAGATGAAGAAATAAAACCATTGACAGATATTATGAACGATAGGTATAATAAGAATTAAAAAGTCAAGCAGCATCGGGCGCGTCTAGTACTAGGATGGGTGACCACCTGACAAGGAAGGTGCGAGTTAAAATGCCCTAACAACTGTAGCGTAGTAGCATATTCGCAGCTACAGACGTCTTATCAATGAGCACGAGATAAGACGATAGATATGCCGTCCTTCGGAGGGGACGTTAAGATGGCGGTCCCGAGTTCATAGATGTTGAGCTCGTTAAAGAACCCTACCTCTGAAACAACAGAGGATTCGGCAAAATTTCCGGTTGGGGGTGTGTGCTCACCGGTGTCGGTGTTTAGCCCTGGTCGCAGAAATAGGCCGACGTTAAATAAAGCAATAAAAATAAATAAATGAAAAGATAGCAGCGTAGATAAAATGAACTTAACAGGCTTATTGAGGAAAAATTAAAGAAATGACAGATATAACAATGGAAGGAACACAATGCGAATTTCGAACAGGTAGAAGTACGCAAGACCTAATATAATATATATATAAATATAATCAGACAAGATAGCGAAAAATTAATAAGTACAAATATGCATACAGGCATTAGACAAAATGAAAAGTAAACCATCTATTTAATTCGTTTAAAAAATTAATTCATTTATAACTGGACGAATTGATTGTGATTCCTACGTCCTAGACTTTTTGAATATTTTTAAACACAAAATAGAGAAGCATAAATGGCTTCCAATAAAATGCACTCGGTAATTTTCGGATGGGGTCAGAAAAATATTTAAAAAATTTAGTTCTTGTATTTTATCGTAAATTTTGTGGGGTGGAAAAGTCATCCCATAAAACTCATATCATTATTTTTCTGTATATTAACGCCAAAATGTTAAACGTTAAATAATAAGCACTCTACATCGACCATTAATAAATTATTTTCAGGGGATGTTTGACCCATAAGGGTGAGAAAAATTGATCACATAGTTATTGAGATCGTTCGTCGCCCCCATATAAACAAATTCAAAATCTCCTTTTATGATCCTAGTATAGATAAAGCTGAATTCTACAATTTTTGGCAATACCGCAGTTTATAGCTAATATCTTTAGCTATAAACTGTGGCAATACTGTCCCAAATTTGTTTGAAGATTATAGACGATGTGAATACTCAGTATTTACCTGAAGACCATTGCAGATACGAGCAATCGAAACATCACGCGTCGTGAAAAACTTCCAAATCCAGAGTAATCACTGTCCCAAATAGTTAAATCACCATCACCGTGGCCAATAGACCAGGGTCGATAATTTTTGAAACCAAAAAAAATAATAGTAGGATGAAACCCATTGGAAAAGGAAGAGAATATAACAAAAATGAAAGGAAAAATTATTTACGGGCGATCTGAGGTCGGGAAGTGGAAGGGGTGAGTTTTTAAGGGAAAAAACGGTTTATTTCGATTTTCGGCAAAACTACACGTCCTATGGAAAAAAGTTGAAGTCTACATCTTTTGTATTTACACTTTTTTCACATAACCTCAAAATTTATGTAAAAAATTCAAATAACCAAGTTTTTGGTTTCTTATTTTTATCTTTTACAAAAAAAAAAATTTATTCACGAAATTCGGTGAAAACTTACCTTTTTATGTCCCAAACACACTGTAATTTTTTTGATTTAAAATATTTATTTTTCCTCCTTATTTTGACTTAATGTCGAAAAAGCACCCTAATTTTCAATCGAAAATTCTCCCGTCAAAATATCAGCTTTTTAAAAAAAGTCGGTGAGCTTTTTGTTCGTTGAAATCTATACTTTCTGATAGTGTAAAAAAATATACATTACTACGGTAAACGTTCTCAGAAAATGCAAAGAAATAACAGGTAGTAAGGCCCAGACCCTCCTACCCCCTTCCCCACTTCTCTATGAAATACCTTTTGATGGGCTAAAATTTTCCGTAGGTCACTCAGGTATATAAGTTATCTTAAAATAGCAATAAATAGGCATCTACGCATATAATTTAAAGATTCTACAACTTTCTCAAAATATTGTAGATGTCTTATTGTAACGAACCTAGGCCGGACCTGTCGCCTCACGCGTTGCCATCGACAACGATGAGATCATCCCCGGAGATATTCGAGAACCATCCAGTCGCTCTGCCGCGGAAAACAACGGTCAATATTGGAAACAATTGGAACATGCCGGTCGCCAACTGCCAGAATTCGAAACATCGAGAATGCTGTATCGGAGATAAATAGGCAACCCTCAAGTGGAGTCGGACAGTCTGAACGAGCCCATACGATCGAGCTATACAGTGGCGTAATATAAATTAAGTTGTAGATTTAAGTGTGAAATAAATTACTAAAACCAAGTTAAGTTTATTTACGTTACATTATTATTAAATATTAACTTTACGTTTCTTTGCATTTTCTGAGAACATTTACCATAGTAATGTATATTTTTTTTCATACCATCAGAAAGTAGAGATTTCAACGAACAAAAAGCCCACCGAGCTTTTTAAAAAAGCTGATATTTTGACGGGAGAATTTTTGATTGAAAATTGGGGTGCTTTTTCGATATTAAGTCAAAATAAGGTGAAAAAAAAAATTTTAAATCAAAAAAATTACAGTGTGTTTGGGACATGAAAAGGTAAGTTTTCACCAAATTTTGTGAAAAATTTTTTTTTTTTTGGGAAAGAAAAATAAAAAACCAAAAACTTGGTTATTTGAGTTTTTTACATAAATTTTGAGGTTATGTGAAAGAAGTGTGAATACAAAAGATCTTTTTATTACCTACAACTTTGCCATTCAACTTTTTTCCATAGGACTCGTACGAGATAAACCGATTTTTACCCTTAAAAACTCGCCCCCTTCCACTTCCCGATCTCAGATCGCCCGTAAATTATTTTTCCCTTCATTTTTGTTATATTCTCTTTCTTTTCCAATGGGTTTCATCATCATATTATTTTTTTCACTTTTTACCATTTTCAAAGGCTTCAGCCCTGGTCTACAACGCTTAAAAGCGATTTTGCCACCTACAAGCAAGAATATTTTAGGATCTTTTTATTAAAACTTTTATACTACTTTTATCTGAACGAAACAACTGATACTGAAATAGTCATTAAGTTACGTTTAAATTTTTTTGATATGTATTGAATCATACAATCTATGATATTGTGGACAATCCTCAAAATATAGATATAGTACAGTTATTTTGGTTACTTTAAGATGTGCAATCTCCATACATATTTTTATTTATACTTAGAATGGAACGACTCTCCTATTTCCTATTAACAAAAAAGGCAGATCAAAATGTCTACTAGAGTAAATGTTTAAATACTAAGGTGTGTAGTTAATTTTTTGGTCGTGGTTGCAGATTGAAAAAGGTTTTTGGTTTAATGTCGTTAATATTTTTAAGGATTTTTGAACACCTTTTGTTTAGTTGAGGTTTGTTTAGAACTAATTTCAATAGAATTGATTGATTTTTTTCTCAGTACAAAATAGCCAAATCTGTCACAAATGCCCTAATAATCACGATTAATCACCAATGTATCGATAAATTCCAAAGTTCTCATCATGGATCCAACTTGTATTTTTTAAATCAGCATTTATCAAAGAATTGCTGCACACACTGCCTAAAAAATTTCGTCAATGGCTCACAAGGAGTTTTCTTGAAATTAAAATTCACCGTTCACGATAGAAAAAAGTCCGGTTAAAATCCTCCCAAAACACACTCCGAAAAAATGGTCACACGCGTGTTTATACCGACATCGAACCAAGGAAAACTGTTAACACAACGAACAATATGTAAGATTTAATGCAGATTCATTATTTTTGATAGGCGGATTTATCATTGAACATTCAGAGCAACTTAATTTAATTCAATATGTGGTCCCGAACATCTGTTATCTGCTTCAACTTCGGCATATTGAAAAAACAGAACGAAAGCGTGATTCACATATAGAGTGATCAATCGACCAGTGCAAATAGCCAAAACAAGATATCGGATATGCAAACAAATGTGGAAAGCGTCGAGAATTAATTGTGTAATTCTAAAAAGGCCACGTGAAGAGATAATTTATGGGGTACCCTGCTGATGGACCTTGAATGATTTTCAGCGTTGAAAATTGAAAATCTATGATATAGTGAAGGCGTTTTCCGACGGCGAAGTAGGCAATAAATCATTGGTGAGACGAAATGTATATATTTATTTATTTTCAACTTTATGGTAATGAAAATTAGTGATAGCTGTCGAGCCTGCCCAAATTATACTAAGAGTAACGTCTTTGAGAATGCATGTGCGGTGGAAAGATTAGTGTAGATTAGGTATGTCCTTACTTAATTATCTCTAAATGTAAATCACCAGGGTCGGATTTGGAATTGTAAAGGATATTATTAAGGAGAATTTAATAACTAATAAACTAAGTGGAAACTGAGTATGATATAATTAATAGAATTTGTTAACAGATGTAAATCGGTATTAGGAAAGTTTAGTGTATTGAAAATTAAACTATATTATAGCTTTTTCTGCCACATATTGTAACAAAGTCATCAATGTATTACTTCCATGTTGAAAAATCCAAGTTTCATCACATGCATCATTATTCACATATTCTCTCAAAAACTTTATACCTTTTGATGCAATCTCTGGTCTTTCCAAAAACCCCGACATACCAATTTTGAATAGAAACGGTCCATTATCACAAAACTTGTCCACCATCTTGAATTTATGAATTTTGACAATACATTCATAATCTCCGACCCAGAAAACCACCACATACCAATTTTGAATCGAATCGGGCCATAATTACAAAACTCGTCCGCCATCTTGAATTTGCGAGTTTTAAATAAAAATTCATAATCTCCGACCCCTAAAATCACCACATACCAATTTTGAATAGAATCGGATCATAATTACAGAAATCGTCAGCATTCTTGGAGCCGCCATTTTGATTTTATGAATTTTGAAAAAAATTCGTAATCTTCGACCCCGAAAAACCCCCACATTCCAATTTTGAGTCGAATCGGACCATAAACACAAATCTCGTCCGCCATCTTAGAGGTGCCATTCTGTTTTTTTCTCTAACAAAAATTTCATAATGCATTGTACGGGAACTATGAACACCTGCCAAATTTCACGTCAATCGGGCAACTAGAAGTGGGTCAAATATAATTTGCAAGATTTGATTACAGACACCGGAACAGGTGAAACTAAATAAAAGCTTGTAAAAAAAATGAAATCAATCTGAGAATCTTCAAGTAAAATTGAGAACCTTTCGTAAGATGAATATCAAAATTAAATAAAAATCTGATCCCTAAAAAGCGTGATTTCTTATTCTTATGATATTCAAAAATAGACTTTCATCAATGTTGTTAATTACGTTAAGAGAGTTGGCGGCGTGCAGACAAGAATTTTTTTAAATTCTTGCGTGCATGCCGCCAACTTTCTTTACATTATATATCACAGACAAATTTCCCTTCTAATTGTTAATTACGTTACGTTATAAGCTTGTATTTAGTCTCACACCCCTCAACTGACATTGCATACATTTTGGCACTATTATATGATGAAAAATTGACAGCTCTAAG
Source organism: Gonioctena quinquepunctata (assembly GCA_018342105.1). NCBI lineage: Eukaryota > Metazoa > Arthropoda > Insecta > Coleoptera > Chrysomelidae > Gonioctena > Gonioctena quinquepunctata. Next base: position 64,140 of record JAFIRS010000308.1, read on the forward strand.
ATGCCGAATGGGTTTGGAAAATTATTGACAAAACCGATTCAAAATTGGTAACTAGAGGTTTTTGGTAATATGATTTTTCGGCAGTATCCAACAATTCAAGTTGGAGGACGTATTTTGTAATTTATGGTCCGAATCAATTGGGTTTCTAAGAGGATTTAGAGGTCGGAAATTTTTATTTCAATGCAATTTTAGTGCATTTTGAAAGCTCGTCTATAGTTTTTATTTTTCGTTAGTTCCTTTTATCTCCACAGAACAAAATATTATTAAGAAGGATTGTATAATTATGACTTGAATACATAGATTTATTTGGCAACGTTAGGTTTATAAAATATTTAGTCCAGTTTAAATTACATTGAAATACATTTAGTAACAGTTTAAAATGTCATTTGAAATGTAATCATCTGGAAATTCGGAATTGTTCGGTTGGAAAATCCAGGTCAACCAGTCGACCTCACTTATCAGACGTAAACAGTGTCGTGGTGGATTCGCTTAATTTCATAATTTACCGGAATTTCTGTCGACAATAACATTTCGATATTTACAATGAATCTTTCTAAAACATGTGTAGTTGTTAATGCAGCATCATAGCTGTCTAGAATCGTCTTCCAACACTGATGTAGGACAAGGTATGTTCATTTTCTTGTAAGGTAGTATAAAAAACACAATGAAATGAATATCATGGTAGCCTGCAAGGGTACCTATATCTAATACGAAACTCGTTTTTTTTTCACTCGATTAAAGACCTGAATGATCAGTATTTTTGCCGCTATTCTGCAATGATTATAGTTCGTTTTACGACGATTGTATCATCTATATAACTATACCTGACATTTGTATTTTCGCTAAATTTAATGAAAGTTTTGGAAAATGTCCAGATTCTCGGACATTAATGTATTTTCGTCAATCAAACAAAATAAAGGCGGGGCCGTAGATAAAAATATACATTGGTATCGACTGAAACAGAACAAGAATGGTCGAAATATTATTTATTTAACAATAACTATTCATTATTTCATTGTGCTCGGCAGGTTCTGTCATGGGAACCATTTTTTTTTATTATTTGAGGCGCCACTTTTTTCAAGTGGTTCGTCTGCCGACAGGCTCGCACGTTTTAGTGAACGATCCGCAAATTTTTAAGAAGGTGGAATTTATATTCCTTTGCAATCAAAAGAAGATAACAAAAAGTGCGGCTGATAAGCGGTTGTTTCTTTGCGTCTCTCCAATAGTAAGGGAGCCAACATGGTAATTTGCAACACTTGTACTTCTTGACACCATTTTCTTACTAACAAAACTGAAGACGATGAACCACCGGCATCGGCCCTCAGTTTAAAAATAGTGCAACAAAACTCAAAGTGACATAACGGATCTGAACAACAAGCAGAAAGACATTATGCCCTCTGTCTCATTCTGCAGCGATCAGATATATTCATTCGAATCAATCATAAAAAAAGTCAACGATGAACTGGACACCATCGAGAAATCAACCCAAGAAAATATGTCACTAAAAAGAAATGTTCTTACCTTAACTCGAAGAATTGATACATTAGAACAACAAATGAGATCTAACAACTTAGAAATCTTTGGCGTACCGCAAAAACAAGATGAGAACCTAAAGACAATTTTACAGAAAGTAGCCGAACATATAGATCACCCAGTTTTCTCAAACGACGTTGACACCATCTTCAGAGCTGACACCAATGCTGTGGGAAAACCAAAGACCATTATCGTAAAGTTCAACCAGAAGAAAAAGAGAGACGGAATGCAGGCAGCAGCCAAGTTGAAGCGAAGCTCAACTGGGCTGACAACCCCCGGACTAATGATTGACTAATGACTAATACCCATTTTAGCAAAAATAATAGAGAAACTGGTAAAAATTCGAATGGTTGAATACTTAGAAGTGAATAATATATTAGCAGGACAGCCATTTGGATTTTAAAAAAAAGATTGTACTCAAGCATAAATAGGGGGGCAGTTGCTGCAGCGGTGTTTTGTGATTTCTCCAAAGCATTTGACTGCGTCAATCACAAAATATTGCTGCAGAAGCAACACCACTACGGCCTCACAAACAACACGCTTCAATGGTTTGAGTCATATCTCACCGATCGTGAACAAGCAGTCAAAAACTGATTTTATGTCAAAGACCGCAAGTATAAAACATGGAGTGCCACAAACCGACCCTTGTGGCACTCCATGTTTTACTATTCCTGTGGGACCTTTACTATTCCTTCTTTACGTAAATGATATGGCTTCTCTTAATGTAAAAGGTACAATCACATTATTTGCTGATGACGCCACCATACTATGGCAAGAAGAGAATTATAACAGGTTACACATGAACCTTACAGAGGACATCCAAGTTATTAAAAATTGGTGTGAATCAAACCTCCTCTTCCTCAATATTAAGAAAATATCCCCAATTTAGACATTGGTAATGAAGTGATTGTAAATAAAACAACAACAAGGTTTTTAGGCTTACACATTGATAACAAACTGATGTTTAGTGATCATGTAATGAATATGTGCAAAAAATTAGCATCTGGAAGCTTTGCAGTCAGAAAAATTGCTACTGAATTAGGCTATGCTTCTGCCAGAACAGCATACTTTGTCCTAATTGAATCGCACTTACGATACGGAATAGCCTTTTAGGGGACATGCAGTAACCTTTTATTCCAGAGGGGTTTTGTTTTGCAAAAAAGAGCAGTGAGATACATGTGTAAAGCAAAACCAAGAGACCCTTGTAAGGAATTATTCAAGAATTGTGGCATCCTTACTGTAGTTTGTTTGTACATTCTGGAAACGGCTTGTTTTATCCATAAAAATAGACATATTGTATCGTCTCAATGCAACATAAGGCAGACTGGCCAGATAAAGTTGATAAGACTCCGCACTACTATGAGGAGAAGGACTCAATTATATATACCAGAATCAAGATATATAACCACCTGCCGAACGAAACTAAAATATATACAAGCAGCAAAAATGTCAGACTTAATGTTAAAACATTATTAACAGAAACACCATTTTATAACTTGGATGAATATTTTTTACATAGATTTTAATTTGTCACCAAAAAGGGTAATCCGAGATTTTAATATGTAACTAGAAATGTTTTTAAATGTTTTTAGATGTCCGTAATGTATTATACTCCTATGTAGTAATGTAATAATTATACCTTGGATGAATATTTCCGTAATAATTATACTCTTTCATGTAATAAGGTGTGAAATGAAATTGTTCAAACTTTGAAAAGCCTATTTAAATTTTTAATATGTAGATAGTTTATATTGTTCTCCTGTATACTGTTATTAATTTTAGGTTAACAAGCTTTGTCAACAAGGGTTATTTCACTTATGACAATAAAGTATACTTTGAATTGAATTGAATTGAATTGAAAATATCTCTTAACAGCTGTTTAAAAACAAACTCCTCACGAGCTACAACAAAATGCTATTGAACAAAAAAAAGGAAATGACTAAAGCTAAAAATTATAAATATATATGGGTGAGAGAAGGTGTCGTCTATGCAAGGAAAGATGATAGGGCTAGAAAAAATACTAACCGAGAGTGATATTGACAGAATGATCTGAGCTTTTGTCGTGTGGAAAGCGATATTTCTTAGCCACATGTCGCCGCGAGATTCAGTGTACCCTTCACATCAAACTACCCTGTGTATATGGTTATCTATAACTCACTAATGGCATATTGGCAAAAGTAAGGAGGGTGATTAGATTTTCACACCTTCGGATTAGCGTGGCAAAACCTTTTTCGACCGACAAAGTGATGCGGTAAATATTAACGATCTCCGTGCAAAAACAGACGATATCTTAAAATGGCAATTTTACTCAATTGCAATTAATAACGATTCGAATTTGTGTTGAATGCAAAAATATTCGAATTCGTTTTTTAGGTTTTAAACTGAAATTGACATGCTTGATGTTATTGGGGTCTAAAACTACAAGTGTTTACCTCGAGTGCGCTCAATGGGTGGGCCATAAACCCATTACCTATTGCCAATGGCACTTGAGACTTTCGGCTAGAAAAGAGTCATTAACCATTCCAGATAATCCGTGGAAGGCCGTTTAAAAGTTTAGGTTGTCGAAAAACAAGTGAATAAAATATTCTTTGTTTTGTTTTGGCATGTGGATTGGGTTCAAGATGTCGAGTTACAAACAGACTTTCTTTTAGAACGATGAAAAAAACAAATACAATGAATGAACGACATTTGGGGTACAGGTTTTTGCTACTGATACAGGTTTTTCCAGCGTCCAGCTGATTTCCACGTTATACGTTGATTTGAATACTAATTAACCTTTCTCTCACAGGATCCTGCACTCGTGTGCTTTGGTGCGTGGGGTTGTCCAAGCCTAATTTGGTTTCTCCTGAGACTGGGAGAAAACCCCCGCATCGTCGGAAGCTCACTGACGTGATATCCCTCACAAACCGCGATTTGTGACAGATACACTGAAGCGAGACGTCAACCATATTGAACCTAGAGATCACACACGTGTGCGAACCTCAGTGCACGGGTCTTTCTGAGACTAAAAACGCATCAGTTACACTGCGGTGATAGGTGTAAACACGGGTTTTAATAATACATTCTGTCAATAAAACTAAAGGTTTTAGTTTATGTGTGTCTAATATGTGTAGGGATCGTAGGTGCCTCTGTATGACCGTCGTGTTTGCAGTTGTACGCGTTATATAGTTCTGTCTTCTGTCTTAGGGAAATTTTATTAAGATAGGCCACGGTACGCGCTTACTTTTTAGGGAGTAAATTCACTTTTGACATCCCTCCATGTCCTACAATCTTTTTTTTTTTTTTTATGTTCTGGTTCCCACGAAAATGGTTATCCTGTAATGTTCAGAGAACATCGTGGGAACCAAGGGAAAGAAGGTAGGAGTTGGTGTTCTTCTTAAATTTCTGGAGGTTGTATGCCTCGGGGAACACCTCCCTAGGCAATGAGTTCCAAAGCCTCGCTGTTCGTTGGATGAACGAGTCTTTGGAAAGTGATGTTCTGCAGGTCTCCAAAGTGACCACGAAGGGGTGTGATGACTGAACTTGACGGGTTAGTCTCGAAGAGACTGCCAAAGCAGGAACGATTGTTGATATTTCAGAAGAGCATCGCCCATGAAAACATCTATAAAATAGAGACAAATCGCCAACTTTTCTACGGTGTTCCAGACAAGTGAGCGAGTTTGTAAGCGAGGCATCACCGACGAGACGAATTGCCCTTTTTTGGACAGAATCCAATAGCCTCAGGATATGTTTAGGTGCCGCGCTCCAAATATGGGAACAGTATTCCAGGACAGGTCGGATCTGTGCCTTATAGATCATAAGCAGCTGAGTGGGGGTGAAATAGCTCTTGGCACGAAACAAAAACCAAGTTTTTGGGATGCACTTTTGGCAATGGACCTCACGTGATTTTCCCAGGAAAGGTTATTGCTGATAGTAATACCAAGCATCGATATGGATGACTTCAGTGGTATGGTTACTCCTGACAAAGTTATGTTAGGCACAGTGAGATCGGCTTTTTTAGAGAAAAGACATGCTTGTGTTTTGTTTGCATTGAATTCTATCAAGTTATTAGATCCCCACTCGAGAATTGTTGCTAAGTCCATATTTATATTATTAACATTTCTTCCTCGTTCATTTCTGGTTTCACGGGCTGATATAGGGGCCCTGGAAGAGAAAGCGGTATGGAGGGTACTATCATCGGCAAAGCTGTGTACTGGACATGAAGTTGCTTTCGCCCCAAAACACAAATTCAACAAACTTCATGTGTACTTGAAGTATCACGCGAGTTTCATACAACCAAGCCCTTGTTTGTTCTCCATATGAGAATTGTCCGGCTTTTCAGCTCATCCTAACTGTGCCAGTCCGTGGTTCATTTTCTGTTGAAAATAATTGTTCTTTTGGCTCTAGCTTGGGGAGCCCTGAAATCAATAGAGATAATTCTGTCTCAGAAGGTCTAGGCCCGAAGAGCTCACAGCTGTTTGTTGAATCGCGACATTCGCGACGCGTCGAAAATTGCGCTACGGAATCTAGCGACCCTCTAGATTCGCAAAAAGCGGTGCATTTAAATTCACTTACATCTCCTAGGTTGAACCGTATGAGAGGAAGTATGGATTGTATGACTGAACAAAAGTCCTGTTGGGAACTTTCCTGATGAAGACAATGATGACACACCGAATAATTTTTCTGTTGAACAGAATACAATGCGTGATCTGAGTCAGAGGGAAACTTCCACTAATTTTTGTTTCAATAGGCATTGAGAGCCTCAAGTAATATTTTGAATTTTGGCGATAGACCCGCCAGGGTAACTCATACCCCAATAAATAACAGCTCACCACGCCGAGTTGTGGAAGCTTTTCAAAATTTAGAACAGCCCACTCAATTTTTGTAACAAATTTTCAATAAATTCAGGAATGAATGAAATGAGAATGTTTGAGTCAAACCGCCCCCGTACTCCAGACAATAATTCACTTATATTAGAGCTCAATCGCTCTCGAGCTAGTGACGAGCCCCCGATCGAAGGGGTCCCGCCTGCACGCGAGGCCGTTCATCAAACGGCCCGCCCGAATAGTGAAATCCCTACTATTCGGCAGGTGGTATCGCAGGAGGAACAGGAAGAATGGAATTTATTCTTAAGGTTTGAGAGATTCCGCGAAATGAAACGGAAGACACCGGTAATGGAAATCTCACCGCCCCCTTCTCCTGTAGATAATCTCCCTGTTTCGAGACACTTTTCTCCTCTAAGATGTAAATGTTTTTATCCAAATCAATTTCCAATGGGTCTATCCTTTCTCTACCAAAATGTGCGTGGCTTAAAATCAAAACTAAACGTTATTTACAATAATTCCCCTAACTGTTACTATGATATCGTTTGCCTGACAGAAACCTGGCTCAACGGTTCTATCTCAAACTCAAAAGTGTTTTGTGATTCATTCAATGTATTTCGTCGAGACCAAGAAGAAACTACATCCGACAAAAGTGAAGGAGGTGTTCTAATAGCTGTCAATAAAAATGTGTGTGGTGTGACGCTGAAGACGTATGGCTAACGATAACAGATGAATCTTCTAAATTGCACCTATGCTGTGTTTACCTTCCACCAGGTGACTCATTGAACTTATACCTAAACTTGTTCTGTTCTAAATTAGATGACCGCCATCTTGAACTCACGAGATCCAAATCAAGAGATAAATTGAAGAAAAAGATAAACTGGTTTTGGAAAAGACAATCATTTGCCATCTTGAATGATGATGATTGAAAGAAACTCCAGCAATGGTGTATGGTGGATAATCTTCATTTCTAACTGGAAAATACTCTCATGAAAGTAGACAAGTCAGAGCTTTCACGAACCGATATAAAGGTTTCACTCGAAAAATTGTTCAGTGCAGAATTGATATTGTGGGAACGTATTGTTTTCTAGCTTGAAAAAATCGACAAAGAAGGAAATTATGAAATCTATAGTTAGTTTACGGAAAGTAAACGATTTTGGATGAAAACCATGAAATTTTTCATTCCATTATTTTAATCTCAAGTCTATATTCAAATATTACATGTGTTATCAGTATATTATATTCTCATTTGGCAACGACCATACCACGTTGTGTGTTACCGGTTCTCGTCTTAAAGCCGGGTTTTTGCATAAGCCTTTCCCGGTAAATAAAATTAAATATTCCGTACCAAATTTATAAATATCTAGCACTATCGTAAAAAGCCAACCTTGAAACACCCGTATAAATCTAAGATAGGAGACGAGGTAATTCCCCCCCCAGTAAAACCGAAGCTGGTATTTACCAATTCCCATGCCCAACACCAGGCAGAGACATCCCCTTCGCCCACCAACGCCTTGGCTGAGCAAGCTGGATGCCTTCACCCCCACAACATCAGGGGAAGATCTACGAATATTGTTGTTTATAGTTGTAAATAGTAGTTTAAGTTAATATGTATATATACAGACGAATAAAACTTTTTGGTTCTCGTCTGATCACCGAAGTCAAGCAATGTCGGGCGCGGTTAGTACTTGGTTGGGTGACCGCTTGGGAACACCGCGTGTCATTGCCATATATATTTAATAAATACTCCACATGTGTCTGGCCGAATGACGAAATGTCTAAGCCAAAAAAAAAATATTTTCAAAGTTAACTGATGAGATAAGGATATTTTCTCAGGATTCAATAATTAGTCTGATTAACAAGTTCGAAATGGTGTTAATTATTGATAAAGCTCCTAAAAATATGAGCGATAGCTCATTGGATTCGGAATGACGTGTATAAAAATGTATTTTGAAGATTTTACAGCACATAAAAAATTGCAATTGTTGTGAACAAATTAAGAGGCGAAAAAAAGGCATTTAGTTTTTTGCTAATAATTCAAAAACTATTGATAATTGAGAAATTGGAAAAAAATATTCTTAACGAGGAGGAAATTTCCAATAAAAAAGACCCAACTTCCGGAACTCTATCTTTATTATTTATAATTTTAATTTAACGTCGAAAATTCTTATGTTGATTTTTCAAAAAGTTATACAATTGTTAACTAACAAGTTTTTTTCCGACCGTCGTTTTCACAAAAGTTTATCTTTGATTCGCAGTTGATTCCACATCTGATTCTATGGACATCCTTGTTGTTCCGGATTGGGTTCTTCAGATTATTAGTCTAGTCAACAAATGCTTTTTTGGTCAACTTTTTTCAGCAGTCTCGGAAAAATATGAACAAGGTGTCATTCGATTCGAAATAGCATGTAGATGATTTTTGAAAAAAATAAAGTTCCGCTAGCAAAAATTGCAAAAGTTATAAACAATTTACTGAAAAAAAGAGAGTTTGGTTTTTTGCAAATATCTCAAAAACTAATTTATATGTTTGAAATCTAAAAAAAGATTCAAAAAGAGGAGGAAATTTCCTAAAAGAAAGTCTCCCGGAACTGTAGGACCAATATTTATAATTTTCCTAGAGGGGTGAAAGTACGGCCGAAAGCGGGTACTCTGGCTTGCGCAGGCCACGCCCACTTCGGATACTTTAACAATAAAAATTATTAAAACATTAAATATGAAAATTAAGAAATGAAAAACTTCAGGCACTTACTGGATATATGAATGAACAATCATCGACCGGCAAAAAAATGTATCGCGATTTTTCAATTAGTTATGCAATAGTTAATTAACAATTGTTTGCTGCTTGAACATGAACATTGCAAGTGTGATAATTGTTAAACTATAAATCTGAGTTTTTTTCCTTCCTTGAGACTTATTTATTCTCCATTAATCAAAGAACAAATTCAGTTTAAAACTCAAGTTGTTACCAAATTATTTATTTAATTTATTGCAATTGTTTATAAAAAATACTTTGAGAAACATTTTTTTCAGCTTTAATCTTTAAATATCTTATGAACTATTACAAATATAACAACATCCCTTCAGTAACTTGTCATTTAACGTTCAATAATAAACAATTTTGTTAACAAAAAAATGTTCTCAAAGTTTATTAGCTTAAGCATCTTATAAACGAAAAATGATCTTGACATTGTGTTTAATTTAACAAACTTTATTTATGAATAGTTGTTTACATTTAATAATACGTTTTTTTTAAATTTTATTGTACATTAGGTTAATTTTTCGGACCGTTTTTTTGATGGTGGCTCATAATCTTCAGTTTCTTTTTGTGTTGCAACGTTTCCGTCGTGTTCTTCGTCCCCCAGCAAAGTTTCCGCAAGTTCTTGAACAAATAGTGCATAATCAGTACAGGCATCATCGCCTTCATTTCCATCTTGTGAACTGTTTCGTATCATCTTCAATTGTAACCGTTAATTGTTTATTAATGAACGTTAAATGACAAGTTACTGAAGTGATGTTGTCATATTTGTAATAGTTCATAAGATATTTAAACATTAAAGCTAAAAAAATAATTTATCAAAGTCTTTTTTATAAACAATTGCAATAAATTAAATAAATAATTTGGTAACAACTTGAGTTTTAAGCTGAATTTGTTCTTTGATTAATGGAGAATAAATAAGTCTCAAGTGTTTTGATCGTATCTCCATTAAAAAAATCTCAGATTTATATAAAAATTATAACACTTGCAATGTTCATGTTCAAGCAGCAAAAAATTGTTGATTAACTATTGCATAACTAATTGAAAAATCGCGATAAATTTTTTTTGCCGGCGGATTATTCTTTATTCATCTATAGTAAGTGCCTGAATTTGTTCATTTCTTAATTTTCATATTTAATTTTTATTGTTTTTATTGTTGAAGTGTCCGAAGTGGGCGTGGCTTGCGCAAGCCAGAGTACCTGTTTTCGGCCGTATTTTCACCCTTCTGGGAAAATTATAAATATTGGTCCAACAGTTCCGGGACTTTCTTTTAGGAAATTTCCTCCTCTTTTTGAATCTTTTTTAGATTTCAAATATCTTAATTGTTTTTGAGATATTTGTAAAAAACCAAACCCCTTTTTTTCAGTAAATGGTTTATAACTTTTACAATTTTTGCGAGCGGAACTTTATTTTTTTCAAAAATCATCTTTATACTATTCCGAATCGAATGACACCTTGTTCATATTTTTGCGAGACTGTTGAAAAAAGTTAACCAAAAAAGCTCTTGTTGACTAGACTAGAAGATACCAAATCATCAAGTATTTTTGGGAATAGTTGATTGAAGGCATACCCCTCTGTAATTTTAAATGCCTCCACGATCAACAGATTTGAATATTGACGTAATTTGGAAAAATTCCACTACTTAATGATTAGTTGTGATGACCTGGATACTTTAGTGGACTACCGTCCGGGCCAATAGAAATCGTATTGGGGATTTTAGATAAAGATTAAAAATCTCAAATGGGTAAAGTCACTACACAATTGTACCGACTCGAAACAACACATAACATAATTTGGATTGTTAGGTTGGTAAACACATGAAGATAATTCAGCAAATTATTTCTTCAATGCCAGTAAATATCGTACCATCAAGTGACATCTGTGAAGGGATACTCATGGGATTTCTTCAGTTCTAGAAGGATCTAGGATCAACAGATTGTTTTCATTTCTATGAACATACTTATGATGACAATGAAATGACAAAATGTTGCATTGGTAATCTAAATGTTATTAATGCCTCACAGAAATTGAAAAATTAACTAATTATTGGACCGGACCACATACCAAGTGTTCTGGTAAAAGATTGTATCCAACCCTTATTAACCCCTCTGCTTCATATCTTCAACCTATCACTGAAAACCTCTACATTTCCTGAGATATGGAAAACAGCCCATCTGTGTCCTATCCTGAAAAAGGATGACACAACCCTATTAAAAAATTATAGGTCTATTTCAATATTATGCAACTTCTCGAAACTTTTCGAAATAATTCTATATTGTTTTATTTATAACTCGATCAGAAATATAATTCCGGACGATCAACATGGGTTCGTGGAAAAAGTCTAGTATGACCAATCTCGCATGCCTCTCACAACATGTTTCAGATGCCCTAGATCGAAAACAACAGGTCGACGTAGTTTATACGGGCATGCAAAAGGCGTTCGATAAAATTGATTTTTACATTCTTTTCCAGTGATTATCATCGTTTGGCTTTTCTGGAAGATTAATTGCAATTTTTACAGGTTATCTCTTTGACAGGAAACAATACATACGTAGAATATGAAACTTTTCAGTCTTCTTTATACACCACTAGCTCGGGAGTACCACAAGGATCGAACTTGGGGCCTCTTTTATTCCTGCTTTTTAAAGAAATGGATTTGGTATCCAATCTTTTAAATTTGTCCAATCTTTTAAATATATCCAAATTTTATTTCTTATCATTTTCTAGAAAAAATTATAATAGAATTTTCCTATGTTATTGACAATAATCCAATTAGTCGAGTGAATGAAATGACAGATCTTGATATTACTTTTGATTATAAATTCACTTTTACTTCTCATATAGATAGATAGATTTTTTTAATTGACAACGTTACACATTTTTACAAGTGTTTGTAGCAGGTCAAATAATTGTCAAAATTATAGAAATGATAAAACACCAGTGTTGCTATTTATATAATCATTTTATTTTTATCTGAGTTCCTAGACTATAATATTTTTCTAATGTTAAAAATAATAGTTGCCTTGAAGTTGTTGTTGATAAAAAAGTTTTTTTGACAAATATAGACATTTCTTGACTAGAAGAATTTCAATCCTTTAAAATCGGTCATTCGGCCGTATACAAAAGAAATATGTATACGTATTTCAGGTGAGAATAAACTTTACAAATGGTCCTTCGCTGCCAACAGAACTAATCTGTGGATAAATGTCGGCAAATGTTGGTTTAAGACGTAGTCAGAGAATCCAAGAAAAAGGTGAAGAAAGAAAAAGGGTAGCTTCTCAAGTTAAATCCTGTCCGGAGCTATTGAAGTCTCATAGCTGCATAACTGAAGGAAGTGAAACCAGAACTGCACCAAAGATGAGTGAGACTTTCAAAATGTCCAAATCGGTTCCTGCGGAGTCCCGAGGTTCCAGGTCAAGAGGAAGTCGAACAACTTCAAAGACAAAGAAAAGCGATTCCAAGCGTCACCAAGTGGAACTGGAATTTGCACTCGAAAAGAAGAAATTGGAGCAAGAAGAGCTTCGAAGAAAACAAGAGATGCTAGACATTGAGCTAGCATTGAAACTATCGAAACTGGAAGAAGAAGAGTTGTGTTCAGAAAAGAGTGAGATCAGTGAGATGGTGAGTAGACCTGACATAAAAAAATGGGTCGAAGGTGAACATCCATGGCAAGATAAACTGGATGGAGCTTCATTTTCAAGTGCGAAAAAGGAAGAGAAGGTAAAGAATTATGTTTTAATAACTAATTCTCCCGAGAATAATTGCCAATTACCTGATTCTCAATTCGCAAAATTTTTAGCGCGGCAGTCAATGCCAAAAGAATTGCCAATATTCAGTGGTAATCCTATGGAATGGCCAAATTTCATTTATCAATATAAAAATTCGACGAAGGTATGTGGTTATTCTCAGGAAGAAGATCACTGTAGACTTCAAAAGTGTCTGAAAGGAAATGCTTTGAAAATTGTCCAAAGTCTACTCATTATGCCCCAAAATGTCGACAGAATAATGAGCATTTTGGAAAAAAGGTTCGGTCAGCCACAACACATTATTTTTATGCTTCTCGAAAAAGTGAAAAAATTCCCTTTTGTGAAAGAGGAAAGACTTGACTTACTTATTCTCTTTTCCGATGAGGTTAAAGATCTTGTTGGAACTATAGAACCACTAAACGAGAAAGAACACTTACAAAATCTATTTTATTGCAAGAATTAGTAGATAAACTGCCAAATTCATACAAAATGATGTGGATCGAATATATTTCACAAAGAAATGTACGAATTCAAGCTCTTTGAATTCTGTCAATGGCTCGACCAAAATCTATGACAGCTTGTCAAATCGAAATGCCAAAATGGTCAGAAATGCCATTTGACAAAATTCAATATACAGGGCGAAATTCGGGTAAAATGAACACAACCTTAACTACAATGGACAAAAAAAAATTTATTAGATGCAAGAAAGATTTAGCAATATTTGAACTTAGTGTAATAAATTCAAATCTCTGTATGTGGATGAAAGATGGAACTTGGTAAAATCAAATAAAATATGCTCTTCATGTCTTGTACCTTTTCATAGTGTTAATGATTGCAGAAACAAGAAAAATTAAAACAACAACAATTGTAAAAGATTTCATCACCGTCTTTTACACAAATCTGAAAATCAAAATGAAGATACAAATCTAGATGTCACTTCGAATGAAATTGAAAAAGTGAATGATTTGGAAGTTAATTGTCACATCTCAACAAACAAACACGTTCTACTCAAAATATTACCTGTAGTCATCAAATTATAAAAACACAAACTCTACAACAAATGCACTTCTAGCGACGCCTCGACTGTAACCCTAATTGATGAAGATTTGGCAAATGAATTGGATCTTCAAGGACCTCAGCAGTCATTGTGTATTCAATGGACTAACAATCAAGTTAAGGAACAAGAAGATTCAAGAGTTGTCAGCTTCACAATAAGATCACCAGAAGACAACGATAGGGAATTCCAGTTGAGACATGTCAGGACGATGAAAGGTTTAGCACTACCTAGCCAGACAGTGGACTCAGGTGAGATTTCCAAGCGATATCCCTATGTAGATAATAAAATTGTTTCAATGAAAAATGCCAAACCTAGGATATTGATTGGTCAGGACAATTGGCCCTTATTGGTCAATAGAAAAATCATTACCGGTCCATGGAATGGCCAGCGATAGTAAAACATTACTGGGTTGGGTAATCCACGGAAATATATGTACCGGTCCTGAAAATAATGATTCACAAATGTCTAGATTTGTTTGTTACACTAATGAAAAGGTAATAGATGATATAGATTTATTACATGAGCTCGTGAAGGAGCAATGGAAAATTGACATTTCTGGAATAGAAAAATATGAGAAGGCCTTGTCCAAAGAGGATAAAAGAGCTCAAGATATTTTGGACAGAACAATGAGAAGAATTGGAAATAGATGGGAGACTGGCCTCCTGTGGAGAGATGAAGATAAGATTCTTCCAGACAGTGAACAGAATGCTCGAAACAGGTTGGCATGCACAGAAAGAAAAATGAAGAAAAATTCCATTTATGGTCGGACATATTGCGACAAGATGGATGATCTTTTGAAGAAAGGGTATATTCGAAAACTATCGGAAGAAGAAGCTCAAATAACATCATCCAAAACATGGTTTCTTCCTCATTTCGGTATTGTAAATCCTAATAAGCCCCATAAACTTAGAATAGTGTTCGATGCATCATCAAAATCAAATGGCATTAGTTTGAATGATTGTTTGATGATAGGACCTGATTTATATAATTCCCTTTATACAATTCTGCTCAATTTCAGGATAAAAAAATATGCATTTACTGGAGACATCAAAGAAATGCCAAGAAGACTGTGCAGCACAGAGGTTCTTATGGCGTGGAATGGATACATCCAGAGAACCAAGCGTTTATGAAATTGGTGTTGTCTTTTTCGGATCTTCTAATGGACCATGTCTTGCACAGGAGGCGAAAAATCGGAATGCTCGAGAGTTCAGTAAGGAATTTCCCGAAGCAGTGAAAGCCATAATCGAACAACATTATATGGACGATTATCTTGGTAATGCTGACTCCATTGAGGAGGGTAAGAAAATTATTAAGGATATAATATATATTCATTCGAAAGGAGGATTCAACATATGTAATTGGGTTGCAAATTCTCCAGAAATCATTAAAAATATTGATCCAGCATTGAGATCAATTGATGTAAAAGACTTCGAATCGAACAGCGAAAATAAAATCGAAAGAATTTTGGGCGTTTTTTGGAACCCCTTTGATGATTCATTCACATTTCAAACTAATTTCCATAAAATTGATAAGGACATATTGACAAACAGACGAAGACCAACAAAAAGAGAAATTTTGAAACTTGTTATGAGTATTTTCGATCCATTAGGATTTTTGACAAATTTGACAATTCAAAGTAAAATTCTACTAGAAGATATTTGGAAAATAAAACTTGGATGGGATGATGAAATTACGGATATTTTAAACGAAAAATGGCAGCTGTGGTTATCAGATCTCTGGAACATCTTTTCTTTCAAAATTCCAAGGGTTTATTTCACTATTGATCGAACTAAATCTGATATTCAGTTACATTTGTTCTGTGATGCTTCTGAAAGATCTTATGCCACAGTAGCTTACTTACGATGCCTAGAAAATGAAAAGGTTCAAATAGCTTTCATCAGTGCAAAAGCAAGGGTGACCCCCATAAAACAACCTGTATCGATTCCGAGATTGGAATTGCAGGCAGCATTGTTAGGAGCTCGCTTAGGGCAATATCTAAATGAAAATTTGGATTTGAAAATAGGAAAAGTGATTTATTGGACTGACTCTAAAACGGTTTTGCATTGGATAAGATCCGAATCACACAGATATAAAGTCTTTGTGGCCCAACGATTAGGTGAAATACAGAATTTAACCGACGTTAATCAATGGAGGTATATCAGCTCCACCAAAACGTTGCCGACGAAGCCACTAAAAGGCATCAAAATATGGATTTTTCTTCCAACAGCCGATGGTTACATGGACCATGTTTCCTTGAACTTCCACAAGAAAACTGGCCCATGGAGAAAATGAATGATTCTCCGGAATCCATTGACAAAAAACTGTTGGAAGAAAGAAAGGAATATGTTTTTATGAGTTACTCCAACACAGTTCTATCAATGCAATATTTTTCGAAATGGACAAAATTAAAAAGATCAACGGGTTGGATGCTGAGATTCATAAAAAAGTGTTAACGGGGTATTGCTCTTACACCTGTTGATATCAAATATGTGAAAGGGGAAAAGAACTCGACTAATCTACAAAAGATAAAAGACTTGAAAACACTTTTTTCGGAAATTGAAGAACTCAACGCAGGAGAAATTATGGCTGCAGAAAAACTTTTATATGAGAAAATCCAAGGCGATACATTTCCTGAAGAAATAGGGAGATTGAAAACAATATTTCCCTAAGGAAAGAGTAGATTATATACTCTATGTTGTATCATGGATAAAGATGGATTACTAAGCTTACAGGGAGAATGGACAATATGGTAGACGTCCATGAGGATTTCAAGAACCCCATTATTCTAGACCCTAAACACCAGATCACCAAGCTCATTATTCAACATTATCATGAAGAAGTTCATCATCATGGTCAAGAAATAGTGGTCAATAGCTTGAGACAGAAATATTGGATCATACGACTCAGACAAGCAGTAAAAGCAGTAGTAGGACGATGCCAAAAGTGCAAGAATCGAAAAGCTACTCCCAATATTCCTATGATGGGTCAACTGCCAACATATAGGCTCGAACCTACCATTCGACCATTCATTAGGACAGGCGTCGATTACTTTGGACCTCTCATGGTTACTGTCAAAAGAAGCCATGAAAAACGTTATGGTGTCATTTTCACGTGCATGACCACTAGAGCTGTTCACTTGGAAATCGCATATGACCTCAGTACTAATAGTTTCATTCAAGTATTGAGACAATTTGGATGCAGAAGAGGATTTCCCAAAGAGTTATACAGTGATAATGGATCTAATTTTAAGTCTGCTCAACGTGAACTGCAAGACTCTTTGGAAAATTTAAATCAGACAGAAATCATGAAGTTTTGTTCTCTCAGAAACATATCTTGGAAATTCAACCCCCCTTTGAGTCCAAACATGGGGAGCATGGGACGTCTTATACAAATAATAAAGAAATTGATGAAAGAAATTCTACGTGAAATTTCCACAAGAATATGTTTTACGAACTGCATTTGCAGAAATTGAGAATATAATAAACTCACGACCTCTTACTCACGTATCTCTGGACTCTGAGGACTCTGAACCACTCACTCCAAATCATTTTTTGATCGGGCCTTCATATGCTGCGATGTCTTGTATCGATCTCACGAAAGAAAATTTCAATTTGGTTTCAAAATGGAAAGCAGCACAAAAATTGGCCGACATATTTTGGAAAAGGTGGACACACGAATACTTACCCTATTTGACGAAGAGAAGCAAATGGCAACAAGAAACTCCCAGTATACAGAAAAATGATATTGTTATCATAGTTGATTCCCATGGACTTCGGAATACTTGGCCCAAAGGAAGAGTCATTAATCTGTATCCAGGCAAGGACAATAGAATTAGGATAGTCGAGCGTTCAACTAGCAACGGAACAATCCTGAGAAGACCCGTATCAAGACTTTGTGTTTTGGACATACAAAGGAAAACTGAAATCCAGTAATTGTTCTTCTACCCTAGTACAATTACTGGGAGGGAGAGTGTTGCTATTTATATAATCATTTTATTTTTATCTGAGTTCCTAGATTAAAATATTTTTCTAATGTTAAAAATAATAGTTGCCTTGAAGTTGTTGTTGATAAAAAAGTTTTTTTGACAAATATAGATATTTCTTGACTAGAAGAATTTCAATCCTTTAAAATCGGTCATTCGGCCGTATACAAAAGAAATATACGTATTTCAGGTGAGAATAAACTTTACAACCAGTATATAAAATAATAAAACATTGTTACTGACACTGAGGTACTTAGATGCACTAAAATCAAGGACACACATAAGTTAGAACATTAAAACAATCATAAATTAAATCATTAAAACAATCACTCAAGTATAAGAGAACATAATAAAATCATATAGCTAAGTGTGGCGAGAAAAGACATGGGGAGGCAAATGGAGTTTCCAAATATTCCTCTATAGAGTAGAAGCAGTGGTATAATAGGTATTCTTTTACTGTGGATTTGAAAGTGTGAGACTGGAGGGTTTTCCAATTTTCAGGTAGGATGTTATAGAGTCTAATATCCAGAGAGTTTTTGAACGATTTTGTCAAACGAAATCTGGGTGTTCTTATCAGGTTAGCAGATCTTGTTGAGTAATTATGTACACCAGATTGCATTGTGAAATTTTTTACATTTCCATGGATTTCAAGTAGGGTACTATATATGTATAAGCAGGGCAGAGGGATAATTCCAAAACTGATGAAAATTGGGCGATAGTGTTCAATATAGCTTGCGTTAGCTATGATCCTGATTACCTTTTTTGTTTCTTGAACTATTAGCTGCACCAGATGAATTTCCCCATATTACTCCATAACTGGGTTGCGAGTGGAAAAGTGAAAGGGTTGTGAGTGAAAAGGTCTTCAGTGTGGTGATGCTGGCTATATGTTTTAATTGACGAATGAGGAATATTGTGCCAGCCAATTTTCTATTAGGGGAGGTCAGTATGGTAATGCCATGTTAGTTTATCGTCAAAATTGATGCCTAATAAAGTTGTCCTGCTTGATAATTTGCATTAGTTGAAAAGGTTATTCTTTGCGATTTTGTTTGATTGAGTTTAAGTTTGTTAGAGGAGAGCCAGCTATTAGTGTCTCTTTCAATGTTGTCTGATGATAGAATTAGATGATCATAGTTTCCATCTGAACAAGTGATGTGTCATCGGCAAATAAAATGCATCTATTGGGATGTAGGAATGAACATAGGTCGTTTATATATATAATAAAAAGTAACGGTCCCAAAATTAGAGCCCTGGGGAACACCATGTCTTATAGGTAAAAAGTCCGAATGAGAGTTTTTGAGTGTTGGTTGGTTGGTTGGTTGGTTTGAGACTGACGAGCCAGAGACAGGGTTGGCACTTAGCTTCCCTTGACACTGCGACCAGCTAGGGTCTATTGTATCACTCTGTCGTCAGTGGTTCCTCATTCAAACAGGTTTGTGCCTTTAATTAGGTTAAGAAGCCTGTTGATAAGGTTCTTCGGATTCATGCCTGTTTCCGGGCTGATCTCTCCAAAGGTTCTGTGTCGCCTACTACTTAGGGCGTCACAGTCGAAGATGATATGAGAGGCTGTTTCCTCCTCTTCATCACACAGCCTACACTCCACGGTTTCCCTGCGTACTCCCATGGTGTTTAGGTGTTTTCTTAGGCCGCAGTGTCCAGTCAACAGACCTATTATTATACGAGTCTTCGTTCTGTTCAGGTTCAGAAGGTCAGCCGTCAGGGTCCGGTTTGGATGCCCTACCATGACTTTGCTGTGTATTTGCCCGACAGTTTGATCCCAATATTGTTGGTGTCTTCTTTTTATCCACTCGGCGATCAGGGTCCTGCATCGGTTTTTGCTATCCCGTGTGCAGGTTCTGGCCCTGTGAATAGCGTTTCAGATGCTTGTCTAGCTAGCTAGTCCGCTTTGGCGTTGCCTTCAATGCCTCTATGACCTGGCACCCACATCAAGGTGACCTTGTTGTGTTTTGCCAGCTCGATGAGGTTCTGGAGGCAGTCCCAGACCAGTTTGGACTTTATCTGTGTAGAGTTGAGTGCTTTGATAGCACTTTGACAGTCAGATAGAATGTAGATGTGTTTTTTCCTATAACCACTTTCTAGATTCTTCTGAATGCATACCATGATAGCATGTGTTTCAGCTTGGAATATCGTGGAGTATTTACCAAGTGGTATTATGTAATCCCTTCTTGGCCTTACCCCATGTATTCCTGCTCCGTTCCTTCAACTGTCTTTGAACCGTCTGTATACCAGACTATGTCCCCAGTTGATTGTGATTCTATACTCGGGGCCCATCCAGCGATTTCCATCAATTCGTGTTTCGAATGGTTTTTCGAATGAGTATAAGGGTTGCATGTAATCTGAAATCATTTAGAGTTCTTCGATGTTGTGTTACATGAGTGATTATGGTATGTCCAGTTGTTCGGATTCTCCAGTTTTCGTTTGTTTCAGTCTGTATGCACTCATCCTGGCCTCTCAATGACATGTAAGTCAAGGGGTTCGAGGTTTAGGATGATTTCCATTGCAGCTGTTGGAGTGCTGTTCATTGCACCGTGATGCAGAGACAGGCAAGCCTCTGGATTTTCCCAAGGTTGATTTTGCCTGTCTTTGATTTGTTTTGGCCACCATAAGAGTGAGCCATAAGTTATTCTTGGTCTTATTACGCTGTGTAAAGCCAGTGCATGGCTTTCGGTTTAAGCCCCAGGTTTTTCCAAAGCTCTCCTGCACATCATGAAGGTTATCTTGCTTTTGTTGGTTACATGTTGAAGATCGGGTTCCAGGTTAGTTTCTTGTCAAGAATCAGCCCTAGATATTTCACCTGCTCTACTACTTGTAATGTTTCACCGAATAGTCTAGGAGGTATGAGATCTCCCATGTTTCTTCTCCGGGTGAAGGGAATTAGTGTTGTTTTGTTCGGATTTGCCCTTAGGCTCTCTCTGTTACACCATTCCTCTACTGTCCTCAGTGCATTTTGCATTAGCTCTGAGGTTGTTCGAGTATTCTTTCCCTTGATGAGGATGACTAGGTCATCTGCATACCCTTGAGAGTAATACCCTTGGTTATTCAGAGAAATTAGCAGTTCGTCTACAACCATGTCCCACAGAAGGGGAGAGTATGCCCCCTGTGGGGTACCTCTGGAAATTTCAACCTGCTCTGTTTCCTCGAACATGTTGGCTTGGACCAGTCTATTATGAAGCATTGAGTGTATCCACCTGCAGGTGGTTTCGTCAATGCCTCTTCGAGTGGCCAGAGACCATACTTTCAAAGGAGGTGTTGTCGAAGGCTCCTTCGATGTCTAGAAAAGTGCATAGTGCAATTTCTTTGTTTGCTAGAGACTCTTCAAGCCTTGAAACAAGCTGATGAAGTGCTGTCTCGCATGATTTTCCTGTTAGATAGGCATGTTGGTTTTGATGTAAAGGCGTTCTACAAGGCGGTTTCCTATGTCTCTATCTATCAGTTTTTCTAAGCCTTTCAGAAGAAACGACGATAGGCTTATTGGTCTGTATGCCTTTGCCTGGTCATATGAGTCTCGTCCAGGTTTCGGAATAAAGACCACATTTACAGTTTTCCAGGTTTGAGGTAGCCATCCCAATGCTAGGCTCAGCCTGTACAGTCTGCACAGTTCTGGTGCTAGATATTCAACTCCGCTCTGAAGTAGTATGGGAAATACTCCATCTGGGCCCGGAGACTTGTAAGGCTTGAAGGAGTTTATTGCCCACACTACTTTTGAATGAGTTACCGTTCGTTTAGCCACTTCCCAGTCTGCCCTTTTGGCCCTCAAATGAAGGTTTGCAGGGATTTCATATCTGGGGTTTTGATTTGTGGTGACAGTGGATCCTGGGAAGTGTGTATGGAGCAAGAGTTCCATAGTTTCCTTCCCAGTGTTACACATTGGAATCTGTTTTCAAGATATGACTTCATGAGTGTTAGGGGTATAGCTCTTATTCCATAGTAGAATATCATGTGATACACAATCGAAGGCCTTGGAAAGGTCACAAAGCATCAAAGTTGTATGTTCGATTATGTCTCCCAGAACTTTCAATAATGCCATGATTGTTGATCGTGATCATGCTACCTCTCCAGCAAATCGAATGTTAGGTTTCATAATGAGGAGTACAAGAGAGTTCAAGAACAGATACAATTATAACACTTTTTAATGCTTATGTGAGGTCTAAATTAGAATATGGGGTGTTGATATGGTATCCAATTTCACACACACATACATCATATCGGAAAAAAATATTTCTTCACACATTATTACATAATAAGATCTCCAAGCTTGAGTTCCAGATAAGAAACGACATTTTATTGTGTTCATAGTAGAATAAATTACAATATCACACGTGTCATTAATTTGTAAAAATTTCAATTAAAATGTGATATGTGCAACATTAATGATAGTTCTCCCAGTTATATTTTGAAATGTATTCTCAATAGAACCTTTCACCTTTGATTTTTCATCTTTTTCATTTTTTAATTTCTATTGTATGTTATTATACTTTTTTCATTTGTTTTTTTTTTTTTAATAATAAATAATGTTTATTCAGGTTCAGATCACAAAAGGTAACAAGAAGGTAATACATAAGCTGAATAAACATGGTAGAAAGAAGCAGTTTTAGCTATACATTTTTAGTAATTACCCCTTCTTGTATATTTTTATCCACACACTTGTACATTTCCTGTAATTGACTGTACACCTGTTGGAAATAAAGTGCTATCTATGAAATAATTTTCCACATTTTGACTAAAAGTAAGTAGGTAAGCTGAAGACTGGAAATGGCTTTTTCAGAAATGTTTTCCTTTGATGTCCAATGAATTCTAAATATTCTTCAGGTCCTAATATTCAGATGTATAGTTTGAGATTTATAAATCACATCTTAATAATAATAATGTGAGTTCAACTGGTATGAACAGAAATCATAAAGTATTGATATTGTTCAGTAGTACTACTCTTCCATGTAATCATTTCTTTGAAGAAACTGATTGATTTGAACTACTATAAATAAGTATATTTTTCACACAGAATTAAACTCAACAAATGAAAAAAATGCGAAAAATTATAGGAAACAAGCATAAACGGAATCACAGATTGAGTCTTGAGTACCTTTTTTTCATGTTACTTTTGGTTGAGTTAGGTACTCAAGCACACCATAAGCTAAAAAATATATTTTTTTGTTTGATAATGATATAAAAAAATATCAATGGTTTTTCCCATAAGGTATTCATATCAAGATGAATCTTGTCCACATAATGTTGACAGGAATACAATAACCATAAGTGAGAAGGAACATATTGAATGAGCCACTAATGGTTATGTTTCGAATACACAATGTTAGATACCTCTGAAAGATTTCAGGTGTCTACAACCAATATTCATTCTATTTACATTCTCATGAATACTCAATACTATATTCAACTCCATATTCGGTAACCAAAATAAACAAAAAAAGCCGCTTGACCTACTTGGGAATAATATTAAACTTTGAAATAAATCCGTTGTAAGAACTTGTAGAGAATATTATGCCATAGAAAAATATGGCATTTAAATTATATTATATTCAAAATCATAATAAAACAACCAATGTTTCGAGTGCCTACCTTGGACATATTTTCCCGATTTCGGTGTGGATGACATCCTCAAATTAATCCATTGAAAGGCTCATTTCCATTCATATTATTCGCTACATTGTCACTCAATACACACCCGATTCCGATTTATTTAAAATACATACGGGATATTTTTCTTATCATCAGAAAAAAATATGCTAAAGGTACAAGGGAAAACTAACAGTGTGCCGCCATCTGTCATTGACAGATACCTGAATCGATCGATAACTCCACCGGCAACACAGCCACAGTATTGCCAGATGAGAGCTAGGTGAGTTAATAGTTAATATTCGATGTCAAAAAATTCTATTCGATAAAACATTTACAAGAAACTCATAGTACTCAGTGTTTTCAGACTATGCGTGGTCTGATAATGAAAAATTTCATAGTCTGAAAGTAACAGCGGCGTTCTAGATGACCAGTATATGAGATACCCAGTTACGAGAAAGAAGTGGAGCCCATAGAGTCTGCGCATTTAATTTAATGTCCGTCATATAACTGAATCACCAAAGTGTATTATTCTGGAAGGCCAATATGTACGATATAGCGTCCACATGCAGTAGGAGGTATTTAGTATAGTCACCAATAGCTACGACTGGATGCGTTGCGTGAACTCGTGACCACAACGGGAGTCTTAATACTCCAGTTAAAAGATATTGTCACGCCCTGCTTGGGCAGACCCTGTGAAACCCTGGCCCCCTAACTGTTTAGGGTGCCTATTAATGATCTTGCTTGGCTTGCGAGAGGCTAAAATATACTACTTCTGTGATTGTGACCACCCTGGTATAGTGAAATAAAAAAAGTAAAGTGAAAACTATTACGGTTTATTAAAAATATCAGAAAACAAAAATATACATAATGGAGAATACTGAAATACCAAGTGAAATAAAAACTATCGTGGTTCATTAAAATTATAAGAGAGCAAAAAATAACGTGATGGTGAATACAAAAATACAAGTGAAGTGAACAATGACCAATGGTAATATGTACCAAAAGAAGGGAATAAAAGTAACACTTACATTATTAGAAAAACCCAGGGGAAATGTGTAATCATGAACTGGCAGAATAAACGGGCACAATAAAAAAAAGAAACGAGTCAAAACCAATTATTTCAATTTATATAAAAAATATCGTTTAGTCATGATTTATTGCAGAATCAGTTTTCTTGCCATTGAGCCCCTAGGAATTGGATTGAAACCCGATACCTGGTTAATAAACGGCGATGAACTTTGAATTTGCAGGAAATACTGTATTTCAATAACTGTAATACTGGATGATGAATTACTAATAAATAAATGAACTATGGAATTTTCAACTCTGGGTTTAATTATGTTTAAAATAAATTCTCAGGTCTTGTAAATTAATTTTGAATTTTGAAAGAGAAATGATTGGTATGTTTCTTTCAGGTACTATTTTTCATACTTGACACATTTCCCTCCTTTAGAAAAGCTGGCCTCCAGCTTCAAAAGAATGAAATAATTGCATATATATCAATATTATTACAAGAAAAATTAACTCGCGACATTATTATGTATAAAAGTAAAAAAAAAGAACAATATTAAGTCCGGCACTGGTCACAAAAGTCTGGTATAATGTCTATCACCTCCATTTTTCGTGGCTACATCTCTTGGTGTTGGGTTTGTTTCTTCTTCTTCTGGCTTCGAGCGATTTAACCATAGACAAATTAAAAATAAAGGATTTAACTGAAGTCGAAGCCGTTGTACCCCCACATGGTACATTTAAGGATTCTGCCTGGCTTTGGTAACGTTGCTCTCCATCTGGGTTGGTTCGTAACTCGTACTAACGTTCGGCTCACACAGCCGGCTTGTGAATGGTCGCTGGCGATGCGCCACCACTGATCACACCTGAGGTGCGTTCGATTATTAACTCCATCGAGTAGAATTTACTAAATAGCGTTCGAAAATCGTAAAGTTGTGTATATTTTACTATAAGACTGTCGTTCGAAAATACCCGAGTATTCGCTACCGAGTTAACTCACGTAACTCTACAAAATAGCTGGGTTTATTTAACTCCACAAAATTGACATAACTCTGAGAGACGGAAAATCTCTTTATGCTTTGTCTTACACTCTCACAGATTGAGATTATTTATGTGTATGTGTTTAATACTGTTCACTGATATAAGTTGTGGAACATATGGTCTACCAAGTTCATACTGTGTCCTCGAATTCTTAACCTAGGAGCTATTTTTAATGAAACTGCTTCGAAACCATCACATGGCATTCGAATATACCATTGTTATTCCCTACCATAAATACTAACATTTAATTTACAATTGCCGAACAAGATTCTAGAAAAGTTATCTGCTATTGTCAACAATATTTTTCTCCAGTTTTCGTATTTTTTTAACAATAACATAACCTATATTTCCGATTTCAGAACCTTCTGTCACTCGGACTTTGTAAACAACTCCAATATATTCCGCACCGTTCGAGTATTACATGAATAGTTTTCAACTCCAGAGTAAATTCAAGAAACCTTCAAATACTTTACTCTACTCTAGGAGTCTATAATCGAACGCACCTCTGGAGACGTGAATAGCTTTGAATGACGGGTACGGACACCGACATAACCTTAATCTAGACCGCTAGAGGTCATATCTCCACCACTCGAAAAATTCATCCAAATAGAGTTTACGTGAACGTGTATGCGCAAAGCGCAGAAAGCACAAATAATGTCATTTCAGACATTGACATCTAACGAGGAGCCATTATGTGATTTTGATTCGTCACAGACACGAAATACGACAAAATACGCATGCTCTAAAAGCTCTTTGATTTCTTGTAATTGGATGAATTCTCATCATACAGAATCAGCAGACTAGATTAAGGTTATGTGGGTGGGTACGGATGACGGAATGACTTATGACAGATGTTTACCACCTGTAAACTGTTTGTGTTTGGTTTCTGTGGTTGGCAAATTTGGGAATAGCTGACTGCACGCTTTAGAACTCCATCTTATCCAAAAATGTGTATGGATGCTGGATCGATTATGTTTTTGGTGGTGAAGTGTGGATAATGTGAAAAAGAATATTGATAGACAATAAAAAAAAATGAAAATATAAAATGGTTCTACGATTTTTATTCGAAATACAAGAATATCTACCGAAAAATATTAAAACTGGCCAAAGAAAACTACTATAAATCCAGAATCGAACCTTCTAGTAGCCCAGATAAAGAAACCTGGAATGTGATGAACGATCCAAGAGAAAAATCGAATTTACACATCATCTTCAATGAATCCTGAACTATCATAACTGCACCCTGGCAGAGCTTTTGACGAGTAATATGTAACCAACTCATGATCCACTTGAATTTATGCACTCTGTTGAATTAAAAGGGGTATTTCATATCTCTGAGCTAAAATCAGTTATTGCTAACATCAAAAAAAATATGCATCAGGTATCGATGAAATATCAGCAGCTGTTCTCTGCAACCTCCCAGATACAGCATTATTATACTAATGACTCATTCAGATGCGGGAAATCTCCCACCTTCTTGAAACAATCTGTAATGATCATCATTCATAAAGGGAGAGATCCACTAGATTCGACAACTACCGCCCTATTGCACTTAAGATATCCCTGGTGCTTGCACTTATACCTGTAAAAGTTGGCGAAATAGAGATTACTAACGTTTCAGATGGCGCTAACTTCATTTCAGTTTTAATTCAGTAATCAGACCCCACAGGGTACATTTACTTCCTCAGCTGTCTTTTTGAGGCAAACTGTTCGCCGGTTCTAATTTAAGTTTTGCTATTGGTTGAAAAGAGACCTCTGTGAAACTTCACCAATAGCAAAGCTAGAATTAAAAGCCCCCGAACATTGCACAAAGTGAGGTTAACTAAATATTTTTCAGATTCGACTTCCTGGCGTCGTGCCAGATGGATGTCGACCACGCAGACAGGAAGTCAGGTTAATGTTAGTTTTTGTACAGCCGTTCCACGTGCATCGAAAAGTTACAAATTTTATGTTGTGAAAGTATTGGGCATTTGTGGTATCACTTCGAGTGAGACAAATCCCGATGCCCCCCGAAGGGAAATCGAAGCCGACAGAATACGTTTTTAGGTGACGTGGATTTCCGTTAGATGTTCGATTATCAGTAATTGATAGGACCATGAAGAAAAAGCAAGCTAGCAAGCAAGCAAATATTTTTTCGAAGATTGAAAATAATCACGCAGTTTCTTTTAGATGTATGAGGTAAATGAGTCGCAGAGTAGAGAACATATTCGCTAGATTATTGTATAGGTATATTCCATTGACTTTTCTTACCGAGCTCTTTTTCGTGACTGACTCCAATAGACCTTTTCATTTACGAAAATTAAATTCCAAAACTCATATAGGTCGATTGAATTTCATATGAAACGTCCAATTGACGTCATATATTTTTAATTTCGAAAAAATATTGCGTTTTAAAGTGTAGAGTGCGTTAACTATTGAGACAGCATGTTTGTCCTTCCCCCACTTAATGAACAGTTTTTCTCGAAGGTTTCCGAAGCGAAGCTATTACGAGAAATTCCTTAGGCGTACCAAATGAATTAGTAAAAGCGATACACAAGACGTATCATGAATTTTATAGCATTCGCCAAAATGTCTTCTTCCGCTACTGAAAAGAACTTACCACTCCCCAGGGCATTTTTGCAAGGTAAAATTGAATAAACCACACTAGATACCCACTTTTTAACCCAACAAACGTACCCTTTCAACCGCTGCATGTCATGACACTGCTTCGCTTCAATCATGCCCAAAGAGAGTAAACGTTATCTGAATAGGAGAGTCTATTCCATAGACAAATTAAAAATAAAGAGACTGTTTGAAACATTGGCGATCTTGACCACCAAGTTTTTGGTACGGCCAGTCGCGCATGGAGGCGCTGCCCGCAATCAACAGACGAATGATGAAATGATAATTTTCCAATTTCGACGTTTGTCAGAAAATGACAAACCACGTAATAATTTCAGAATAATTCTACTATTATTGTCATCGAAAAATTAATGATAGAAATTATACTATGGACTTGAATTCGGAATCCAACATCGAAAATAGAATGTTTTGTTATTAGAGTTGACGCTGAAATTCCTGGAAATAGTCTTTTACAAGGTAAAATATAAGCTGCTTTTCACAAACTGATACTTATTTCCATCCATCAGTTGCAGAATTTTTTACAAAAATTGGTACTTATTTCGATCCAAAAGTTTCCATTTCTTATCACCATTTGAGAAGTACGAAGTACATGGTCTACTCAATGATTATCATCAAACTGGAGTATTTGTTATACCTACTCCTCCTTTGTGCTAATAAATCAACAAAATTATTGAAGGTATGTTGTAAATGTAATTTGTTTTCATTTTGGTTGATTTCATGATAAGACTGAAGAATATTTTTAATTTTGCTGTTTTTCAGAGTTTTATTATTGTTCTGTCTGTAGTTGTACCTTGTCCTAGATGAAATAAAATGTTTTTTATGGTGTTAAACTTATTATTCTTATTTCATAAGAACTTTTATTTTGTTCTTGATATCATGAAACGAAGATTTATTTTGAAACATTATTTCAACCACGAACTAACAGTCTACGAATCGATTACTGTATATATTTTATTAGTGATTGATTTGCCATCCCTGTATTTCATATGATACAACCATTCATATGAAATACAGGAATGGCAAATCGATCACTTATGAAATATATACCATATCAACCATATAAAAGTAATACATTTAAAAAACCCGCCTTACTAACTTAGTTCGGCCAGTTGCGAGCTATGTCGCCACTGTCTAAACGTGGTGCCAACTTTTTCTGCAGGTTTGACAACTCTCTTTATTTTTAGTTTCTCTATGGTCTATTCTCCATAAGACAATGGAACTAATAGAAAGAGATGAAAGATCATTTGTGAGTCATAGTGACGCATACGCATATGGACATGTCATGGCCACTATTCTCTCTGGACAGTGGCGGACTAGCGCACTCCGCACTCTGGTATCTCAGAGTTAGAGGCTCTTGAATGTATATTGGACCACTCTGTATGATACGTGGGCCACCTGCACTCACGTCCATGTACGTCACTATGTGATGCAACAAGATTCTGATTGGCTAGAGCTTATTAGTAGGGCTCATCCAGTATTGAAACGACCGTTTGATAGGTAGAGATGCGGAAAACACGAGTGGACACGATTTGCTGTGCTACGGCGAATCTTC
Source organism: Gonioctena quinquepunctata (assembly GCA_018342105.1). Taxonomy (NCBI): domain Eukaryota; kingdom Metazoa; phylum Arthropoda; class Insecta; order Coleoptera; family Chrysomelidae; genus Gonioctena; species Gonioctena quinquepunctata. Next base: position 93,830 of record JAFIRS010000308.1, read on the forward strand.
ACCAGTGTCTTGGCATGCAGCGTTTGAAAGGTTGGGTTTGTTTAATTAATAAATAGGTAGTGCAGTTATTTATTCAACTTTGCAATAGTTTACTCGTTACCTTGCCAAAATGCCCAGTGGTAAGTACTATTCAGTAGCGGAAAAAGAAATAGGAGTGTTAGGAAAGTTATAGGAGTGTAAGTTCTCTACGTCTCGTGAATCGCCTATACCAAATAATTTGGTACGCCTATGGAATTTCTATTAATAGCCATAGTTGGACAATGGTTCGGGTATCTTCGATAAAAATTGGTTGTTAGGTGGGGGAAGGCCAAAGTGGTCGTTTCAATACTGGATGAGCTGTACCACCATAGACAAATTAAAATTCAGTTTCTCTATAATTGTGTACCACCTATTCAGATAACGTTTACTCTCTTTGAATCATGTCGTGTTTTCCCCCTCTCTACCTACCACTGTCAAAGATTATTGTTCTAAATCTACTCTTTGCCATTGTGCTGTCTCATTACTGAATTCACTCTACCGCAGCGTCTGTCTTGAACGCGTATTATCTTAACAACACTTGATATTGGTGGAATACATTTTCTGTCTGGGATCTTTGTAATTTTTTTTTTAAAAGCATACATTTCGAATCTCTAGAAAATATCTACCTCCGATAATTCCATTGCATTTCCAATCTGTTTTGAGCTCATCTGCATTTCTCTTGTTTTTGTATTGGAGGATTCGGGTGGATCTTATAGGTGGCGGAGTGTTCCACGAGTGCTGCTTGAACAATACAACCGGCATTGTTGCACTTCACAATTTTCATCACAAATGTCAAATAGTCAAATGTCAACTTTTCACTTTCCAGAAACAGAAACGTCAGTATAGCATAAAGTAGTTGTTTTGGTTATGAAAAATTCATGAGAATATATGTAGATACCAGTAAATAACTATCAGAATCTCATTCGACTCACCGAATTGAGGCATCACAATGCCAAGGTAACTACATAAAGTGATTCTTATCAAGGTAATGTAATGATTGTTATCAGCTAGAATAATTAATCAACATTATCTCTATCCCTATCAGCTGACTTACAAAAATACCACGGTATACATAGCGAGATAAACTTTTACCGTAAACATGGGTAATTCAGGTCTAAAGCAACACATAGAGACTGCTCAAAAAACAGGAGTGCTCAAAGTATCTCAAGGGAATTTGAATGAATTTCCGCCTCTCTTCAAACAGTTAGAGTCATCTCTTCGAACCCTCGACATATCTGACAACAAATTCGTCGTTTTACCAAATGAAATAAGCAGATTTATGCAGTTGAGACACCTAAACCTAAGTAAGAATAGATTGTCAAAGATACCAGATTGCATTGGAGCTTTAACAAAATTAGAAACGTTCAATGCTAGTCACAACAATTTGTGTTCGTTGCCCAGAACATTCTCTAATCTTATCAACTTGAAACAGGTGAATCTAACCGACAATCATATCAAAGATTTTCCTCTGATGTTCTGCGGTTTGAAACATCTTGATGTACTAGACTTAACCAAAAATGAAATCACATCAATCCCTCCTGAAGCGGCTGGGCTCAACGTGACTGAACTCAACTTGAACCAAAACCAAATAGCTCAAATATCAGGACAGATTGCCGAGTGCCCGAGACTGAAAACCCTGCGGCTTGAAGAGAACTGTCTACAACTCTGTTCGATACCAACAAGGATTTTGTCCGATTCCAAAATTTCCAATCTTCTAGTCGATGGAAACTTGTTTGAAAGTAAACAACTTGCTTTTATTGGAGGATATGAATCATATATGGAACGATATACAGCAGTGAAGAAGAAGATGTTTTAAACATTACAATGTATCCTTTCTACAAATAATCTATGAATTGAAACTTCTGTGAAATATCAACATATGTGATTGGTTGTTGATTGAGTTCAATTTTTGATTTGCTTGCCGACCTCTTTTCCATCTGATGAAAGGCTGGTGGAAAATGGAGCACGAATAAAAAGCTAGCAAGTGCTGATTTAATGTCGGTAACATAACATTCATTTATCCCTTTTTTCTTCTACATTATACTGTATGTATATGTAATTCATAAATGTCATTGTTTGATGCCTAGTGGTTTAACTGTTTTGAGCATTCCATTTCACCTGTTTGATCCTGTTGTGGTGAAACCAAATAAAAATCTCTTTGTTCTTGCTAAGACTGCAGAGAAATACAGGGTGTTAGTGAATAATTGTGACAAACTTCAGGGGGTGATTCTGCACGAAAAAATAATGACAGTTTGCTATATAACTTTTGTCCGCAAATGCTTGGTTTTCCAAGATACGGGGTGTTATAGTTTTTCTTAAAAACTGACTATTTATTTATTGCTCTGAAACCGGTCGAGATATGCAAATGAAATTTGGTGAGTTTTAAGAGGTAGTTATTGCGCGTTTTTTGGCATGCAATTAAGAATTTTATGTTCATCATTGGCGCGCATACGGGTAATGATCTCAATTTTTTTAAAGAAAATAGTACGCCACAGATATTTTAAATTAAAAATCATTTTTGAATTCCTTGTTTAATTTGTGACAAAAAATCTCTCTTGCCTTCTTTTCGTATGGGGCGCCGTTTTTATGCAAAAAAAAAACATCTCAACGCGTATTTTTCATTTCTTTAATACATTATCAAGAACTATCTATTACAATAACGCTAAACCAGAACAATAACAGAAAATAACACTAATAAATAAATAAATAAATAGGCGCAAAGCTACAACAAATGTTCAAAATGACCTCCCTCAGACGTGATTCAAGATTCAACTCTTCGCCTCATTGATTGTCGTATTCGCGCAAATATTCCTGGTGTAATTCTTTATTGTCTCACAGCCGGCTATAATTCGATTCCTCAGGTCTTCAACATTTTCGACGGGAGTGGAATAAACTAATGACTAAAGAAAACCCCAAATGCAAAAATCTAGAGGATTTAAATCCGGAGATCGAGCAGGTCAATGTTCCGTACCTCCCCTACCTATCCAACGATTTGGATATATTGTATCTAAGTGATTACGTACAATAATGTTAAAATGGACTGGTGCACCATCATGTATGAACCAGAAGTGTTGTCTCAGCTGTAGAGGAATTTCTTCAAGAAGAACAGGTACTCTTCCTGTAGGAAATTAAGGTAAGAGTCGTTGTGGGAGGAAATATGGACCGATTAAATGATCATCAAGTACCCCAAGCCATACATTTACTGAAAACTGATGCTGAAAATGAGCTTCAAAGATTCCATGTGGATTTTCCTCAGCCCAGAAGTGATTTTTATGGAAATTCCATATACACTGTCGTCCAAAATTAGCCTCGACAGTAAACAAAATGCCATTTTAAAAATTAGGAATTTGAGCGATTTGATGAAGAATCCAATGGCAAAAAACTTGGCACGGAAAAAAGTCTCTAGGTAGTAGAGCTTTCACACGTTGAATATGAAACGGATACAATTGCTGTTGTTTAAGAATTTTAAATACAGTGAAGTTGCTTACATTCAGTATGTTGGCAATTTTTCGAGTACTTGTTTCAGGTGACTCCGCAATTAACTCGAGAACTGCTTCTTCTAGTTGCACAGTTCGTACTTCTTGAGGGGGCCCGCAGTCAGCCGTTTGTTTCTTAAATGTACCATTTTTGCGCAAACGGTGAAGACGAGCAAATATTGTGTGATGGGGTACCCTACGTCCTGGATACAACTCAGCATACAATCGTCGAGCTTGCCAACCATTTCCATTACTTCGAGCAAAGACAAAATGCATGTCTGACAATTCCGCATTTGTATAATTTTTCATTCTTTTCGATAAAAGAAAAATTAATTTATCATTAATGTTATACCAAACTAAAAGCCTAAAAATAAAGAAATGCTAATTTGACATTTCAATGAAATAACAGAATGTTGACAGTAGCCTACTAGCTTCGCTACTAGATAATGTATTAAAGTAATGACGAATACGCGTTAAGATGTTTTAGTTTCTTGCATAAAAACGTCGCCCCATACGAAAAAAAGGCAAGAGAGATTTTTTGTCACAAATTGAACGATGAATTAAAAAATTTGAAATATCTCAGTGGCATACCATTTTTTTCTTTAAAAAAGTTTGGATCATTACCCGTATGCGTATGATGAACATAAAATTTTTAATTGCATGTCAATAAATGAGCAATAACTACCTCTTAAAACTCACCAAATATCATTTGCATATCTCGACCAGTTTCAGTGCAATAAATAAATAGTCAAAAGGGCTCTGAAAAACCATTTGGTACAAAACTGCTTTTACTCTGAAACGGAATACCTAAGTAATGTAGACTTCAAACTGGACCTGATATGAACGGCGTTCTGCTGCTTGCCTCTCCGCACCACCAACAATTATATTTATCAATAGAAATGATAAAAATGTTTTTAAATATTACTTTTAATAGTGTTTGTATCTCATACATTGTCTGTACTTTGTCACTGTTTTTCCAATTCTACTTTTAATAGTGTTCGTATCTCATACAATATCTGTACTACGATCTTAAATCACTTTATCTATATATGTATATATTTTTTTTTCTAACAATTGACCAGTCACAAACAAATGTAAATTGATGGAAATAAACTGTCTAGTCAGTTTTTAAGAAAAACTGCAACACCCCGTATCTCGGAAAACTAAGCATTTGCGGACAAAAGTTATATAGCAAACTGTCATTACTTTTTCATGCAGAATCACCCCCTGAAGTTTGTTGCACTTATTCACTAACACCCTGTATATTTGTTGAAATATTCATACAAATTATTCTTCAATATTTCAATTCCATATAAAAATTGCTCTACAAATTTCAGCCAATGGATTTGTTCCTTTATTTAATGCAGGTATTATGATTCTGTTATTGTAAAATTCTAAAAAAAAGAATAATTGCACGAGGTTTTAAGAAAAATGTTGCTGATATATTTTATATTGGGTACATTTAATTTGAAACCATTCAAAAAATGCATATCAAGATAGAGCAGAAGAGTTGAGATCCATGTAATGCCAGTATGTAGTGTTTGATGTATCTTCGAAAAAATTAAACATTCATTGTAATTTTTGTTTGTTCACTGTCGCAGACTCTAAAAGCCTGCTTTCAAACAAATAATTGCAATGAGTGAAAGTATTATAGTTTTCTATATTTCATTTTTGAGTTTATTTATTAAAATTTTGCAATACCTTAACATTCACAATGGTGAGTGATCATGAAGTTGAAGAAACAACTATGTATATATCATTTTCATTGGTATGTATAAGCATCCTAAATTCTTCTATTTTAATTTTATATTGTGTTTACTCAATTCTTGCTTCAAATTTTTCGGACTAAACTTTTGAATGTGAGCTTTGTTTAAATATATAAAATTATTCTAATTAGACAATCAGTGTTTTAGAAATGTCATATGTTATAATTATACATAAAAAATCTATTTTTTATTAAAATTATATGGATATTTGAAGAAACTTGCTTCAATTATTGTCTTCAAACAACAATATACAGGTTGATTCAAAAGTACTTTGACAAACTCCAGGAGATGATTCCTCACAATATTCTAATATGAATTGTTCAAATAAATATATGTCCGGAAACGCTTCGTTTCCAAGATACAGGGTGTTAAAGTTTTATTTTTATTTTCGTTTTTTTTAAATAACTTTCGAAATACTGACCTAAATTAAACGAAAATTGTATTGAGAAGTTTTTTGAGGTGTCAATTGAACCTGATGTTATTATTGCTCTTACTCGTAGGGGGCGCCATCTACACGTCTTTTTCTTTTTTAAAGATTCATAACTTTTTTGAGCGTACTTCTAGTACATTTTTTATTAAAAAAAACATTTCCTCTATCATATCTACGTAAAAAAGCTACCCTTGTTACAAGTCGCTATAAGCAACCGTTTTCTAGATATTTGGAAAATTTCAAGTCGATTATTTGATAATAGATGCGTGTTGAAGTTATTACCATTATTTTGCATTTTTCACAAGAATGCTTCGGAAATGAATTTGACGTTTAAGTAAGTAGTTTTGGTGATTATATATTATGTGACAGTTAAACGTTTTGTTGTTTTGTTAAAGTTTCTGTAAGTTTTAAAACACTAATTTTGAAAAAATGGATTATTTAAACAATAATGCTCATTTAGCCGATATGCATTTCATTTATGGCCTTGCGGATGGCAATGCGTGCGAAGCAAGACGTATTTACCAGGAGCGATTTTCTAATCGAGTACTGCCTTCAGCTCCAACATTTACCAGTCTCCACCATCGTTTGGCAGAAACAGGTAACTTTAAGAGGGCAGCTGATATTATTGGAAGAGCACGAGCAGTCCGAACCCCGGAATTGGAAGAAGCTGTTTTGAACGCTCTCGAGGAGAATCCAGAAACAAGTACAAGAATAATTGCTGAAGCTCGCAATTCTACTCAGTCCACAGTTTGGAGAATTATACACGATCAACAATTTTATCCATACCATATTCAAAGGGTACAAGCTCTTTTGCCACGAGACTTTCCCCAACGCATTACTATGTGTCAGTGGTTTTTGAGAAAATTGGCTGGAAATCCTCAATTTTCAAGATATGTACTCTTCACGGACGAGGCAAACTTCTCCCGAAATGCTATCACAAACTTTCATAACAACCATGTTTGGGCTCTGGAAAATCCGCACGCAGTTAGTGAAAGACATTATCAGTATCAATTTTCTGTAAATGTATGGGCGGCAATAATTGATAATTACTTGATAGGCCCTTTCTTTCTTCCGTTCCGACTGAATGGTGCAACTCACAGAGACTTTTTAGAAAATGAATTGCTGGGACTACTTCAGAATGTACCATTAGAAATTCGTATCCGCATGTGGTTTATGCATGATGGGGCTCCGGCCCATTTTAGCGCTGTAGCCAGGGAATTCCTTAACACTGTCTATCCAAATCGATGGATCGGTAGGGGTGCAGAAGAACCTAACCAGGCATGGGCACCAAGGTCCCCAGATCTAAACCAGCTAGATTTTTATTTTTGGGGACATTTGAAGTCACTAGTTTATAAAACTCCAGTAGCGAACGAGGAAGATCTAAGAAACCGAATAGTAGACGCCTGTGAAACAATAAGAAACACACCAATAATTTTTGAGCGGGTACGAGATTCAATGACTAGAAGACTGAATGCCTGTATCTTCGCTGAAGGTGGACACTTTGAACAATTTATTTGAATACAATTTAGTTTCCTTTATTTTATTTTATTCTACATATTCAAAATTTCTTGAAATAAAGTGTTGATATTTCTTGCAAATTTTATCAAAACAAATACAGATTTTGCACCCTTGATACAAAAATAACTATTTTAAACGAGTAAAAATAAATAGAATAGGTGGCGCCCCCTTCAAAAAACCAAAATTACTCACTTAAACGTCAAATTCATTTCCTAAGCATTCTTGTGAGAAATGCAAAATAATGGTAATAACTTCAACACGTATCGATTATCAAATAATCGACTTAAAATTTTCAAGTCCAAATATCTAGAAAACGGTTGCTTATAGCGACTTGTAACAAGGGTAGCTTTTTTACGTAGATATGATAAAGGAATTGTTTTTTTTTTGCTGAAAAATGTGCTAGAAGTACGCTCAAAAGAGTTATGAATCTTCAAAAAAAGAAAAAGACGTGTAGGTGGCGCCCCCTACGAGTAAGAGCAATGATAACATCAGGTTCGAATTCGACACCTCAAAAAACCTCTCAATACCAATTTTCGTTTAATTGAGGTCGGTATTTCGAAAGTTATTTAAAAAAAACGAAAATAAAAATAAAATTTCAATGCCCTGTATCTTGGAAACGAAGCGTTTCCGGACATATATTTATTGGACAATTCATATTAGAATATTGTGAGGAATCATCTCCTGAAGTTTGTCAAAGTACTTTTGAATCACCCTGTATAATTCCTACAAATTTTACTGAGTCAAAAGTTTCGTGAAATGATTTATTGCTGATAGTGTAAATTGTATATTTGCACCATGTTGAAGCCGAAAATATATTTATCTGGTTTTACAACATAAAGTTTGATATGATAGAGGGTGTTTCCAGTGGATCCAATACATGCTAGATGCAATAAATCATTCGAATATAGTATATTTTGCTATATTTACTAAAAGAAGATCATTTCTCGATTGGTAATTTTTTTTTAAAGATTACAAAACCATAGTTGAAGAAAGTTTTTTCCATAATTGTGATTGATGCAGCGTAATATTGATAGTTATATATATTTCCTGCTCTATAGAAATATTGAGGTTCTTCTATTTTCTATAATGTGTATTTTGTCTATATCTTCTATTTTTATTTTGTACAGATATGTTGCACATCTTGCTCTATATTTTATAAATTATTAACATATTCTCCATCTGCAAAAATAAAATCTTGCAATGAAAAACGTTTTTTTTTGTAGTAGAGTACTAGATCTCTTTGGTCACAGAAAAGAAATAGCACCCTTCAGAAAAAATACAAATATCATGCTTAAAGAAATAAAGAGTGATAACCTATATGTTCAGGTTTAGAAAACCATGTATAAAATTCAATGCATTTCCAAATAGTTTACACAAAATTTGGAAGGGATAGGCTTTGCAGAACATAGGAAACCAGTAGCTCCAATGCAATTAGATTCTGATATTGAAGTATTTTCCATTTTTTTGTCACGTATGATTAAATTTTCATTTATGAAATATTCTAGGTTTGCATGAATGTTCTGTTGTGATTTGTTCTTATATTTCACTTTCCAGTTTCATTCAATATATTATCGTTAGTTTCAGATTGAAATTTTTTTTTAATTGCTACTTTTTAGAAACATTCTTTTCAGTTTCTTCTATCCTTCAATATCAACTTTTTGCGTTATTTTGAATTTATTCAGAATACTATATATTTTGAGGTATAACTGAGATTGAGATGATTATTTAGATAGGGCTAGATAAAGTCAGCTGTGGTTGATATACTGATAAGCTCGTCAACAATCTCCAGTCTGTAGGAAACGGGCAACATATTGTTTTGCCTATGCTAGAGAATTTCATTCAACGAAAATAAGACAATGAAAATGTTTCATTCCATCTGAAAAACAACTACAAATCAACATGAACGTTTCTGCTATATACCTAATAATCCTTCACAGTTGATAGTTTATAAACAAATAAAAATATTTTCCCCATGAAATAACTACGAAAATATAATAGACAAACAGTTTTAGATATTAACTACTGCTGAACAGAGACCAAACTTCAACGGAATATCGCAAAGTTGGTAAGTAGGTTAGTGAACCTTGTGTATTATTTATTTATTTACGGTAATAACCATTACAACACAGTACAATTACATATACCTTACACCTAATATACAAAATACCATACAACACAATACAATATACAAAAAATTTTGGGTTACTATATATATCCAGAAAAAACTTTCACTTTGCAGAACATCATTAATGCCCTTATTTTAAAATTGTGGTCATACTTATAAAAGAAGGAAAAAAAATATATATCCACTACTCAGCTAACAAATATAATATTTTTATGATAAGCAGTAAGTCCCATACGTTCATCTAGTATTATTGAGCCAAGTGTTTGTTTTTTAGGTCACGTCTGAAAGTAGAAAATGGTATGCCGAAGTAGTTCAAATCTACTTCATTCGCATTCCTTACCATTCTCGTTAGGGGGCTGTGGAGTCCGTAGTTACTGTAATGATGTTTGATATGAAAGGTATCATTAGATCTAGTGCCAGAATTATTAGTTTTAAACGCAATATGAGATCTAGGGAACAAACATCACCTGCTAGCAACTTGAACAGAAAACATAAGTCGGTTTCTATTCTCCTGTCCTTTAGAGTAGTTATTTTTAATAAAGAACATATGGCTGCGTAATCATAGTCATAGTTGTTCCCCTGAATTCCTAGTTTGTATGCAGAAGATATTAAAAATTTATGTTGAACTGTTTCCAACATGTTGATATAAGTCTGATAGTAAGGGTTCCATACTACAACGCGTATTCCATATTTGAACGGACAAAAGCGCAGTAAAGAACCTTAAAGGAGATGATTGAGAGGTCTCTGGATACTTTTAAATTTAACCTAGTTTGGGGGTTTTTGTTATAAAAAGATAGTTTATCATCCAATAATACCCCAGGTCATTTATTTGAGTTACTCTTTCGAGGTCTAATGTGTAGTTCTTAAGTACAGTTCAGTTGCAGTAACATTTTTTTTATTTGAATATTTTGATAGTGGATAGTGCTGGAATTATGTAAAGTTATTTTATACATGATTTGAATAAAAATCTTTGTTATGTAAATATGCCTGAAGTTTTGTTTCATTCGCTACTAAGAGTGCGTTCCACTAAGCGCCTACGACCGCGGTGTTTCTTGTTCCGGTTGCTTGCGAGCGTTACAATCGAAAATTCAAGTGGAATGGACGAGTGTTTACCGTTCATGTAAACATTTCAAATGGCGAGCTCGAAAATAAGTCGGAAGCTTGAAGAGGATACGTTTTGATTTATTTATATTTCAATAATTTAGGTTTAAATATAATCAAAATTTCTTTTATGGCGACAGTTGGATATTTGTTGTGTATTATACATATATACTGATTCCGTTCGTAGGTAATTTGTTTTCATACATTGTGACAAATTGTCGTTCTTGTAGAGGCAGAGAATATTAAAGTCAAGGGAAAGATGTATAAAAATAAAACGCCGTCGATCGACAATAATTAATTTTCTGTTTTGAATTTTTCCATAACGAAAATTCATTTCCTTTAAAGTTTTCCACACTTTCTTCCTATCCTTGGGTGGAATAAAATCATCCTTTTTCATTTCAGACATTATTTTATACAAGGTAGGTATTTATTTTTTAAGTAAAACGAGTGTATGATTCTTCTGATGGCAGTCTTTTCATCCTCATTTATTACAGTTTCTTTTCTTCCTGTACTTATCTTTGGTGATCTGATGCGGCCACAAGCCGGTATATTGTTGACCGTCCGACTCCAATCATATTCGAATACATTTCAACTATTTTTGTAACTCGGGATGTTGAGTTTTGGTGGCGAACAGCAACACATTGAGAATCATAATTTTCTCATATTTAAAAAACGCACTTTTACTAATCCGTTTCTCAGCAACAAATTCAGAAACACTAGCCATTTTCAAGAACTAACTTTTTCAACAATTGCCGAAAAGTAACTAAACATCTCAATTTTTTTAAACACTGAGGCACCTTTAAATGATTCAAAGGGACGGACACAAATGGTCAAAACAGCAGAACTATAAAAAAAAGGGAAATTAATTCGGGAGTTCCACAAGGTTCTGTGTTGGGTCCCATCCTTTTTTTATTATATGTGAATGACCTCGTCAAGCTCAATATCTCTGGGAAGTTCACCCTCTTCGCAGATGACACAACCATACTTTGGAATAATAAAAACACTTGTGAGTTGCACAACATAATCTCTGCCTACTTGGAAAAAGTTAAAGATTGGTGTGATGCAAACATATTATCTTTCTACTTAATAAAATTTAATGTAATATCATTTAGATGCTTACTCAATGAACTTTTCTTTGAAGACAGATCATTGGAAACAAAAAATAACACTAAATTTCTAGGATTGTTCATTGACCAGAATTTAAAATTTGAGGATCATGTTAAGCAACTCACTGGCAAAATCTCCTGTGGTTGTTATGCGGTTAGAGTGATTTTTAAAGAATTGGGGTTCAACACTGCAAAAATGGCTTACTATGGCACTCATAGATTCTCACTTACGCTACGGAATACCGTTTTGGGGAGCATGCAGCCCATCCTTATTTAAAAGTTTACTAATTTTACAGAAAAGGGCAATAGGGAACCTTAAATCCAAGGGATTCCTGTAGAACCTTCTTCAAAAACCATAAAATTCTAACGGTAAGTGCATTATTCATACTGGAATCCATGTGTCTAATAAATAAGCATATATTAAACTTTACTACGTCACCCGGAACAGCAAACACACTCTGAAACTCACATTTCCAACTAAAAACATCACCGGAGACTCCATATTTTTCAATGGTGGGAAAATGTACAATCATATACCTCTGTACATAAGATCTGCCAATATAAACGACTTCCAATTCAGGAAGTTAGTCAAATTTTTTTTATCTGATAGACCTTATTTTACTTTGCAGGAATATTTCAACGAAAACTTTTAACTGACTCACTCATATTTTTTATATTTATTAATCAAGGTGCATTTAAATTGTTACCTTCTATGTTCACTCTTTTATAAATTTGACTATTATACACTTGTATATATACATATATTCTTATACTCTATTTACTTTTATATCGTTCATATTAACATTGTTTGTACCCTTGCACCGTTTTTATATTTTTTATCATCTTTTGTCATGTATTGCATTTTTTTATTCTATATGTATTCACTAACCAAGCTTTGTCAACAAGATTCTGTCTTATGATAATAAACCATATTTATTCTTATTATTATAAACTACATGTGCCTCTACCTAAGCGTATAATCGGTTTCTTAGAAAAACCCTGCATTTGTGAAACAAATCCGACCATATTGTTATATCTTATCGCAGGGACGGATTTATATCTATACCGTAAGACTGAAATAAATAATAGTCAGGGACTCATTCTTAGCTTTAGGGTGCAGTGTTGCATCCTCCGCGCCGCCGTCGATAAATATCAGTATAATTACTAACGTCGACTACAAACTTTCGTTAAAATAGAGGCTGCTTCAATGCTCCGTAAGCTCTATTGCACGGGCCGAAATAAATTTGGCACCGGTGCGTGTTTTGTGTCAAAACGCTGTGTCCGCATTCAGAACAAGCGGCAATTCGGAGTATAGATTCGGGATACAATAGATTTTTATTGTAGAATATTAAATATTATTTTAAGCCGTTCTTATTGTGTTGTTTCTGAATTAGTGACTGACGCACTGACTATTAATAACGTCTCATGGTATACATAATATTTTTTATTTTTTTTAAGTTTTGAATTAAAGAAAAGATAATCAGGTAGGTGATTGTAAATTTATTATTTTTTTGTACCTGGAACAGGAAATTACAGAGCATACTTAAGCGTTGTCCATGTTAGGAGCTGATCATATTTACTAAGCTGGTACGAAATATCTTTGAACCAACTTTACAGGGTTTATTGGTTATATTTGGACCAATATATATCCTCCTGATATGAAGAGTTAGAAAAATGGTTAAATCAGGAAAGTTGAAGCATTTTTTCTGAACCGCCAGGAAATGTAAATAGGAAAACAATTATTGAACGTCGCATTAAAAAGTTATGATATAAACTTTTGTTTTTTCTAATGGGAAATCCAGTATATTATTGCATTTTTGGGTTCTCCGGAAAATTCTAGGTATGTTTCATTCATGATGTCTCATATCTATACTTGCACATTCCTATCTTAGTTTTTCATAAGATATCCAATGACATCAACTTTTGATTTAACCTCGTACGCCTATGGAATACAGCGAAGAAGAATAATGATTTATTACTCTCTCACATTAGGAACAGACTTTAATAAAAAACACTTTTTCATTGTTTTTCATAATTCGAAATTGAAAACGCCAATTTTTTCTTCATTCTTAGCGCCTCATCTGATGGGCGTATGCATCGTTACTTCACACAGTCCAAACTTTTAGCGCCAGGGCTCTTGAATGGTGTCATATTTGCCTCGATCATATTATCATTCGATCTGTCTTGAGTCTTTGTGTATTTTATTCATATTTTGATAGGTAATGATTCATAATAATTCTAACAGGCATGATTTTATTTTTTCTTTGTATCTGTTCAATCCTCAAAAATTACATTTTGTGAAAATAATTTCTCAAATCCCAAAGTTTTGTCCACATTTTCAAATTTAAAGGTGCTCCTCAATTCAAACTCGATTTGACCTTCCCCCAAACACTAGCGCCAGTTGTGGTTGTTTCAGGAATATTGATAGTCAATACTATTTCTTAAAACCCAAACATAATATAAATTCAAGCTCACTTTTGATGGGATCTTTCACAATTGATGATACTATGATAATAAAAATATTAGTACAACATATAAACGAAGACAGATGAAATTATAGTTGACAGTTCAAAGCCACTAGCGGTAAAAGTTTGAACTGTGTGAAGTAATGATGCATACGTCCATCAGAGGCGCTAAGAGTACGTTTTTGAATGTGCTGAAAAAATTGGCGTTTTCAATTTCAAATTATGAAAAACATTAAACATTTTTTCAATTTCTGAATTTGTTGCTGGGCTTTCTAGGTGGTAATCTTTATGTGCAAATCAAAATATTTTAGCTGTGTTTGAGGAAAGTTATTCAAAAGTCAAGCTCAAATCGACTTTGAATTGGAGATCATTTTTAAACATAAAAATTTCGTCTAAAGGTTGGGATTTGAGGAATTATCATAAAAGAACTAAACAATAAAATCATGCGTGTTCCCTATTGTCATTCATTACTAGGAACCGTGAATATTCCACCATCCATTCCAGGTTCGTAATAGAGAAAAATAGACGTTTTACTAGAAAAATCATTTCAAAAACAAAAATATTACCGACCATCTGCCTGTTAAGAACATACTCAACTTCAGTAAAATTGTATTTTTAAGGAGACTTTATTGAATTTGAGAGGAAGATTTGGATGTCTACTTTCCAATTCGCTTAAAAAATAAAATCAGAAAAAACTCTATTAGTTAGGAATATCAACAATAATCAATTCATTCTGGTGCAAAAAAATTGTTTTGAACACAGCAAACGTTTATACTGGGAACTTTTTTCATGAAATGGGTGTTTTAATCAAACATCTATTTACACCCAGTACACAATATAATAATTTTCATTCAAGTTGACTGTAGAAGCCGAATGTGCTCAATTTCCGTCTTGCAAGGTTACTCAAAAAGGTGTGTGCGATTTATTTGTTATTTATTGTGGTTCATTGCTTAATCATTCGGATCACTTTCATTTTCAATGCCATATCTGCTATCTTCCCATTTTCTTTCTCATTTCTTTTCAACAGCAGCCGTTTGTTAGACAGAGATGCCAAATATGGAGATGTGAAATGTGAACGCGAAAAAATTCATAATACGCAGTAGTTGTGTATGGTGGACGCAGTTTTGTGGCGTGTTGTGCAAAAGGATATTTCCGCATTTTTATCCGAATTTATTTTTGATTTACGCTCATTTTCCTTTCGATAACTACCTGGTAAGTTCAAAAACTTCATTTGGACAATGGATTTTGATCGAACGGGTGTTTTCTGTTTATTCAATGCACCGCCAGCTGGATGTTTTTGTTTACTTCTTGAGATGGTAGCTGTGTTCTGGAAACTTCCTCGTTTGATTTCTCACCGTTTTATTATTTTCCATGATAATCGGGCCATATAGTATCATCGGATATATTATTCTCGAATATGTTTCAATTCGATATGGTTAGTCACGTAGACAATGTGACATGTAATCAAAATGAAAAACTCCATATTTAGCATAAAGTAGTAGACATGCATTCTTGGATTTTTTTGTAGGTTAGAAACAGATTACTCTGCCTGGAAAATAGCTCCTTTCATTTTGGTTTCTGAGCAAAGATGGCTTCAGATAGAGGAGATGTCAGTGTAGAGTTGGCTGAAGACATCGACATAGATAAAGTGGTGAACGAAGAGCTGGCCGCCAAGGAAAATGCGACCGTGAGTGAGAGTATCATTAAACGCAAGCCTAAAAAAGTGAGCAGGCAAAACTCCAAAGAAAATGTCACCAGTGCCAGTGGGTTCGTCCATGGCCCTAGATCTTGGAAAAACAGTCGCAGGTCTAGGAATGGCCACGGCAGAGGCCTACCGAAAAAAGGCGGCGCTGGAGGAAAGGGTGTATGGGGCGCACCTGGCTCTGAACTCCTAGAAGCTTATGAAGATATCGATGATCCAAATTTCGATAGCGAAAATATGAGCAACATAGAACTTAAAGCTGTAGTACCAGAAGTTTCGGACGATGAAATCAAAAAGAAAGTCGAACCGATCATTCTGGAATATTTCGAACACGGCGACACTCACGAGGCTATCTTGTCGATTGAAGAACAGATCCCTTTGAACCGAAGAGATGCCCTCGTAGAGCAACTTATAGAAATCGCCATGGACCACAAGCCTTCCCATCGGGAGATGACGTCTGTGCTTATCTCGGACCTCTTTCCGCACACCATCAAGGAGTCGGACATTAGCAAGGCTTTCGAGACCTTACTTGCTAATTTAAGCGATTTGATTCTGGATATTCCGGATGCCCCAACTGTTTTGGGCAATTTCATTGCTCGAGCCATAGCCGACGACTGTATTCCTCCAAAGTTCATCATAGCAACGAAGGAGAAAAGTGATAGTAAAGACTTTCAAGATGCTCTGATTCGGGCTGATACGTTGCTCTCAATGAAACACGGGTTAGTTCGGCTGCATAATGTATGGGGTGTAGGTGAGTTCCAATATTCATTTTATCAACTACCTAATTTCTTTTCAGATTTTATTGGTGCCTTTCTATAAAGTCCAATTAATAGACATGTTGACCTTACAAAAACTTCGAAACAGCTGAAATTCTGGATTTCGAAAGTATAAAGTATCGGCTAAGAAATTCTTTTTTCTATGCCACGGCGCTAAAAATCCAAAATAAAAACTCCGAATTTTCATATTTTGAGCTATAACTCCAGAAGTATTGAAGATATGAAAAAATATCTCGTGTGAAAGGTGTAGCTTGTAATTTTTCCTACAAAATTGGTCTCCACAAATTTTGCGTAAAATCATGTCATTAGGTTAGGTTTGTTCCACTGCGACCCTATCAGATCTATTGTGGCTCGATCTTAATTAAATTAGAGTTCACCTTCAAGTCCCGCGCTTCTGATGAAGCTCTGTTGAAGGAGGTTGAAAGGGGAATTCCCCAAGGATCCGTCTTGGGTCCCCTGATATTTCTGTTATATATCAATGACCTCCCACTTCACATTAATGCAGACCACATCGTGTTGTATGCTGATGACATCACCTTGGCTGCAGTTGCTGAATCTTTGACTGAACTAGTCTATAAGCTCAATATATTGGCTGGAAAATTCACAACATGGTGCAATAAAAACTCCCTAATAGTTAACTCCAACAAAACTGTAGTAATGCAATTCTCCTCTAGAAATCAGTTAACCAATAACTACTGTAAAAGTTGGAAGTGAGGATATACATCCCTCACTCGTGACTAAATTTTTGGGAGTAATGCTAGACATGGTAAAAAACTTAATAGTGCCTATTATGCTATACTACAACAAAAAAATACGTTCAATACTGAACACCTTCTTCAGGTTTACTACTCGCTTGTATATTCACATTTATCATATAATATTGTTCTATGGGGAAGTGAAACCAGCGTGTCTAGAGTTTTCACGACACAGAAAAGGATAATTATACTAATTTTCAACCTAAATTATAATATGATTTTTAAAATGGTCCTACATGTTTGGTAGGACCATTTTAAAAATCAGCAAATTTTAACACTCCCCTCAATTTATATCTTCAAATGTATTTTATATGCCAAAAACAATTCCTTAGAATTCCCAAAAAATCAGGATATTCATAATTACTCTACGAAACATATGATGATAAATTCCGTATTCCAAAACATGCAACAGCCATTTACGAACATAGCCCACTTTATAATAGAATAAGATTTTTCAATCATCTCCCATCACCCATAAAAATGTAAAGGATCTTAAACTCTTTAAAAGACATTTGAAGCGTTTTTTGGTGGAGAAGTGTGTGTACAACATTTCCACCAATTTATGTGTATTTAAGTGTATTTATCAGATAGGTATATTAAAGTATGTTATATATTAGTGATGTAACAAATATAATTTTTTCATCATTCGCGGATACGAATATCTGTCACCGATATTCACGAATGCGAGTGCGAATATTCAGTTTTTAAATCTGGGGCCATTTTATTTCGAGAATTGCCGAGCTGATCTGAAAAATACCGGTGGTTGTTTGTTTACCTATCGATAGATCGTAGACGGAAATAAGTTAATTCTGAGGTTAGAATTTGAATAAATGTTTATCAGATCAAACATTTATAAAAACCCTGGCAGACACTGTATCCAAGGCCGTCAACGAAGCGGTCAATAAAAACCTCCAACAGGTGGAACAAAAAGTGACCGAACTCAAGAACGAAATGAACCAAACAAAAAACGATAATGAATCACAAATAAAAATACTAGGTGATTCTCTGAAGAAAATAACAGGTGAAAATGAATTGCTCGTAATAAACTCGACAACATGGAACAGGAAATGAAAAAAATAACCTACGAATTTTTAACTTACAAGAAAATACACAAGGAAATACTCGCCAAGCCCTTATCACCCTTTTCCGTACTAAGCTGGATATCAATCTAGAAGAAAAGGATATAGACCTCTGCTACCGGATTGGAAAGGATGATAATGCAAGGAAACCGAGAGGAATCTTCCTGAAATTGAAGAATGCCGACAAGAGACAGGAAATATACCATAAAAAAAAATTGTTAAAAGGAACAGGTGTCGTCATAAGAGAGGATCTCACAAGCCTCCGTGTTGAAATGTTAACAAAAGCCATCGAGAAAACTTCCTTGAAAAACGTATGGACAGAAGGCGGAAAAATATTCGTGAATATTGACAATAAGATTACTATCATTAGATGCAACGATGACTTTCAGTAAAGTATTTCCATAGTAGCATGTGTTATACAGTTTGTTATTTTGCTAGAGGCCCAAAAAAAAAATTTGTTTATTGATCTTGCAATCTGATCTGCAATTTCTCTTTTCTTAGTAGGTACATAGTTTTTTTTAATTCTAATTTTTTCTTTTTTTTTTTCTCTCTATCCTTATCACGCTATTTTTGTATTCTTTTCCTTTTGTATCAACTTATACTAAATGCAATGTTGGAATTCTTGGACATCCTCGATAACCAAGAAGAAATAAAATCAAAAGTTTTCTCCACCTTACATGATTGCATCACAGATTATGGAAATGTAGTTGGATCGAATTATATCGGTATCGTTCATCTGAACATAAGAAGTATCAATAAACATTTGGATGAACTACTTGTGTACATCGAAGAAGTATCGGATAATATAGATGTTATTATACTTTCTGAAACATGGAATGTTGATGTGGTAAGTGATTTTCAATTCCAAATTACACAATCTACTACAACGAATCGAAAAGAAATCAGAGCGATGGCTTAATCATATATGTTAAAAATACAATCCCTACAAATGCATTCCTAACCCCAATAAGTGAAACAAATCTACTAAGAGTAACATTACCATTTCTCAATACAACAATTGGGATAACTGCGTCATATCGACTACCATCAACAAATTCTCAGGTGTATCAAGAGGATTTGAAAGCATACCTCACAACTTTATCAAAGTGCGAAATTGAAATTTTCATAGGGGATATTAATATAAATTTGAATAACAAGCTCTCAAACGAAGTCAATAATTATATAAATATTTTAACAGAAAATGGATATCTTTCTTACATAAATGAATCGACTAGAATAACCAACAATTCAAAGAGTAATCTGGATCACATTTTTGTTAGAAACTGCACTAATCCACAAAAGTATTCTCTCAACTCCTCAATTATTGAAACTAGTCTATCTGATCATTACACAACTTCCTTATGTATACACAAGGTTAGTCAAAATAATACAGTCTCCTAACCAAGCATGAAAACATCACTATTAAAAAAATTGACCATAAAAACTGGAAGACATTCTTACCAATGAAACTTGGTCTGAAGTTTTACAATGCAAGATTCACAAAGTTCATATGATAATTTTATCAGCAAATTGATACAACATATGAATCAAGCAACTAAACATCAATTAATATCAAAAACAGAAATTACAAACTTAAACCATGGATAACTCGGGATTGATAAATTCGATAAAAAAGAGAGACATCATGAAAAAAGATTGAAGGAAAACTTCAGATGTGCTAAAAAACGAATTTACCAAATATAGAAATAAATTAAATAAATTAATCAAAACAACGAAAAATCAATTTTATAAACAGAGGTTGAATGAAAACTCAAGCAACTATAAAAAGACGGGAAATAATCAATGAAATTTCGAATAAAATGAAAAAAGAGAAACAATCAGCTCTATCAATATGTTAGATTCCAATGGGGAAGTTTTATCTAATAACAAGGCGAAAGCCAATGCATTTAATGATTACTTTATAAATGTCGGAAAAGAGATGGCAAAAACTATTACTAAGCCTGATAACCTACCAAGACTTTTGAATGACAAATCTATAGGTCCTACGTACTGTTGGAACCAGTTACGAGAAAACGAAATATTCAACATTGTCTCCCACATGAAAACTAATTGTGCACCAGGGCCGGACGAGATACCAGCTAACCTAATAAAACTATTTATCAATACATTGTAAGTACCTTAGTAAACATTATAAATAAAATTTTCAAAACGGGTAATATTCCAGTGCAATGGAAGGAATCAATAGTGACTCCAGTCCATAAAGCAGGCAGTAAAAATAACTTTCAGAATTACGCCCCATCTCTGTAATAAGTAATTTTGCCAAAATTTTTGAACATACTTTAAAAATCGATTAGTTAAATTTTCGAATTTCATCATGTGATAACAAAAAGCAATTTGGTTTTATCAGTAACTCAACACAGAAAAGCTGTCATTCATTTTACAAAACCATCACGGACTCCTTGAAAATTCGATAAGTGCTTGGCAGTTTTCTTAGACTTGGCTAAGGCCTTCGATCACGGTGTCACATGACACTGATAGACAAACTTTATAGGTACGGTATTCGTGGGCCAACATTAAACATTTTGCAAAATTATCTATCTCACAGAAAACAAAGCGCAAAATCGACAGTGAACTCAGTTCTCAAAAAGAAATCACAGTTGGTGTCCCACAAGGCACAGTTTTGGGGCCGATATTATTTTTAGTGTATATAAACAGTATCGGCTGTATAAAATCTATTGATAACCTTATCTCATATGCAGACGACACGGCGATTATTTTTCTGGCAAAACATGGCAACAAGTATATCAAAAACATCAAATGGCTTGAAGGATATCCAGATATGGCTTAACTATAATCTCCTCAGTTTGAATCTGAATAAAACCAAATTTGTTTGCTTCACACTTCTTAAAACGATCAGCCAATCGAAAACATCCTAAAAATACATACCTCTGAATGTCCACAGAAGAAACAATGTGATTGCCCTTCGATAAAAAAAGAATCAAGATAAAATATCTTGGTGTAGTTCTCGATCAGCATATGAGATGGGACTGAACATGCCCTTTTATGTTACAAAGCGACTCCGCCAGCTTACTTACAAAATGTACAATTTGAGAGAAGTCCTAAACATAAAAAATATGATGACTGTATACAGATCCCTGGCAGAATCAGTTATTAGGTACTGTATCTCCGTATGGGGTGGTATATTTGACTGCAACCTGCACAGTCTCCAAGCCATGCAAAATACTATAATAAAAATTATTCTTCGAAAAAAGCTTTACTCAACAGAACAGCTGTATAAAGAAACTAAATTATATAACATAAGATGTATATATATCTACCATTGTCTTATTTGGATGTATACTAATAAATATCTTTACCATAGCTAAAATATAAAGAATACTAGATCTACCGATAATCTGAACGTAATAATACCCATTTTCAAAAAACTCATACACAACGAACAATTTTCTATT
Organism: Gonioctena quinquepunctata; assembly: GCA_018342105.1. Lineage (NCBI taxonomy): Eukaryota > Metazoa > Arthropoda > Insecta > Coleoptera > Chrysomelidae > Gonioctena > Gonioctena quinquepunctata. Next base: position 115,581 of record JAFIRS010000308.1, read on the forward strand.
TCGGTCCTAAATTTTATAATACACTCGATCGAGTTTGAAAGAAAACCGCTCCTTTAACAAATATAAAACTGAAATAAAACAATTCATCAATCTTAACCATCTAACACTACTGAAGTTACTATAATAAAAAAAAAAAACTTACGTTATGTATGTATGTATGTATGTAGTGTGTGTAAGTGTGTATATATGTGTATGTATATATGTGTATATGTATGTATATGTGTATGATATATGTGTCTACACGTATGTAAGTATGAGGATATATGAACAACCTTAACGTGTAATATACATCTTTATATAAAGATATGGATCCTTACCACATCAACCATTCCCAAGAAAGGTGAGGAGAATAAACTAGAATTGTATCGATTTCAGCAGGAATTCCAATTATTCATATTTTCATTGTAAATAATATATTAATATGTATACCATTCATTTTATCTACCTGATATATATCCTAAATTATTCCAAGGAGCTGCACAAAACAAGCACCTTGAGTGCTTAGGTGAACCCTTGGAGTTATAAAGGATAACCGTCATAAATTGTATGTATACAAATATCTTGTTATTATGGTTTACGAATAAATTGAAAATTGAATAAATTGAAATTGAATTGAAAAATTGATTAGGAATTTTTCAACAGGAGTAAATCAGTTTCTAGTGTAATATGGACTTATTTTACGCTTTTCCATGTAAATAGTAACTTGTGAGATACGTATTATTCTGCTCCTCAACAATTTCATAAATAATAGTAGTTATAAGCCAAGCAAAAAGGCAAAATTTTCTCCAGTACTCAGTTAAATCTCCCCCAGCAAGACCAGCGCATCAGATTGTGAAGAAATTTTCAATCAAGGTGCAAATTACAGCTAAACAGTGCATTTTTCATACCATCTCATCCAAGAAGCCAACAAAAAAAAACGCCAACATCAGATAAGTACATAAATCTCGTTTTTAAACAAAAAACCAACAAAAACTTCAACACCTGATACGCTTTGATGGCAACAAAAAAGGCTGACTAAAATAACAAGCAGATATTCAAATAAATTATTAACTGTACTCCAGGAAAAATAGGCAAACCTCACCAAATCCACCACAACCAAGATTAAATTAAACCAATCCTTCTTTCTGCATAAAGGACGATGTCTAAGATCTGCACCAAATGCGAGGATGAAATTGAAGATGACTCATACTTCGAGTGTGACTCTTGCAAACGGCCTATCCATAGTCATCCATCCTGTTCTGATTTGACTGCATCGGAGATCAAATGTATGCAACTAAAAAAAGAGTTCTGCTATTTCTTTGTAATGACTCTAATAGTGGACTCAGGCAAATACCCCAAATCATCAAAGCTATAGCCGAACTGATATCCGAAATCGACCTACTGATAAGGCCCAATACAACCCCCTCCAAGACCTCTCACTCAGAAAACCAAGCCTCACAAATAAACGAGATGATTATGGAAATTTCGGAACGTGAATCCCGCAAAAAAAAACGTTATGTTGTTTGGGCTCCCAGAAAATCGAGCAGACAGTGAAAAAGACAAGGAACTCTGCGTGGAAGTCATCAAATCCGTTCAACCAAACAACCCACCAAACTACGAAAATATTCAGAGTAGCAACAACGCCAAACTCAGACCAGTCAAAGTGATATTTCAATCTACGGAATTGGCTATGTCAATCATGTACAAGGCAAAGAATATCAAGGGAATCGAAAGATTTAAAAATATTACCATCACCTCTGACAAAACTCCTCTTCAAGCCCAGCAATACGTGAAATCAAGAACACCCTGAACGACCGTATAGCTAAAGGCGAAAGAGATCTGAAAATTAAGTATGTAAATGGTGAACCAAAAATTGTAAAAAACCTCTAGGGCCGTCTAAACAGGATTTTTCCAGCATTCAAGCCTATTAGCAAAACGTTAGAGGCCTCAACACAAAAACCCACGATTTCCGCAAATCCGCATCAGCATCCGAGTATCACATCATTGCTATTACTGAAACCTTGGTTCAAGATAATATCTCCAGCTCTGAACTAATACCAAATAACTATGTGCTGTTTCGAAGTGATAGAAATCTTGTGGCAAATGCAGTCTCACGTGGTGGAGGTGCTCTGTTGGGTATCAGATCTGACTGTGAAGCATCAGAAGTAGACCTGTCTGAATTTTGCGAAAACTTTATCACTATCGACATTGTAGGCAGTAAGGTACTATTCAAACATAAATCATTTTTTATATTTGTTATTTATATTCCTCCCAATGTAAACAACCTACACCTCCAAAACCTCTTTACTACTCTCGAATCCCTCGACTACCTATATGGCAGCAACATACTGATTTTAGGTGATTTCAATCAACCCTACTTTTTACCCCTGATGCAAATACTTTCAATGTCAATTTATCAACTATAAAGCAATTCAGCAGCTTCTATGACCTAAACCAGTTCAATACAATCCAAAACCAATCAGTGCGTCTGCTAGATTTGATTTTTTCCAACTTACACTGCACCGTGTGCCATGACAACCTACCCTTTGTCCCGGAAGATGGATACCATCCAGCTCTACAAGTCTCAATAACGTTTCCCAAAACCAATGCGGCAATATCATTCAACAATAATAGAATAAATTACAACTTTTGCAAAGCGATCGTTCCCGAATTATACTCCGCCATCATTAACGCCAACTGGTCTTGTTTAGACCAGTACACAGATGTTAACTTAGCTTTGGAAGCCTTTTACTCAATATTCTGATTTCTGATTCTGATTTACATTTTTCCAGATGCACCTAGGTGTGAGACACCTGTGTGTGCATATAATTAAATAACATATGTAGGTATTTGTAAATTGGAAAACAAATCCAAAGATAAGAAATACAATTATAAATTATGAACTACAAATTATAAATCATAAATCGAGATCCCAGTTTAGTCAGGGGTAGTAATATTATTATAGGAGACTTGAAAACATATTAAGATTTTGAGTGATATAGTGTTTACATTTATTTGAAAAAGTTTTTGCATTTGTTAAATGTTAAATACTTGACCTATGGGTCCCCACGCGATCCAACTTCACAAATAAATACCCTCCCTGGTTTAACAAAGAAATCATAAACGAAATAAAACAAAAACACAAACTATTTAAAAAAATGAAGAAAAACCACTCCGAATATGACAAACAGCAATTCAAAAATCTTCGAAAATCTGTTAAATCTAAAATATCAATTGCATATGATCAGTACAGATCAGCAGCAGAGAACTCGATCAAGGCTGACCCATCCAATTTTTGGTCATACTTTAAAAATAAGAAGGGAACCTCTAGAATTCCTGGTATAGTCTATTTTAACGATATGGAATTGAGCGATCCATCTAACATAGTAAATGCTATTTTTCTGACTTTCATATTCGCATTAATAATGCGGATGCGAATGTCCAGAAATATGCGAATATTTGCGAATGCGAATATATTTGTTACTTCACTATTATGTATATTGGCAATCATTCTTTGCTTTGTTAATACCTGTAGTGTCTTCTATTTTCCTTTTTCTTTTACAATTTTAGTTACTTGTCTTATATCAATACCATGTGATCAAAAAAGATGAATAAAGTTTATTATTATTATACCTTTTCCAGGTCTTTGGGCTCTAGCTCAGATTTCGTAGTCTACAGTGAACTGTCCTGTTATAATCCTAAGATTTTTCCTATTCAGTTCTAACATTTGAAAGGGTTTGGTATAAATGCCTTTGAGAGGACTTGTCCCACTGTTTCATACTAGTACGTCTTTCCGCTCAGTCCAGTCTGAAATTACTTCTTTGGTTATGCTCTTTGATACTCTGAAGAAGGGCTCTGATCCTATGAACTCCCTCATAGGGCCTTCATTTGCCAGAAGGTCGGCTTTCTCAATTCCTTCAAAGCCTTTATGTCCAGAGACCCATAGAGTTATTCTGTTTCACGCAGTTCCATAATAATCTGGGTTTTATCCTACTTGATGCCAGAGCTGCTTGGCTGTCCAAAATGATTTTGATCGATTGATTTTAGCTGTTTCTGTTCAGAATTTCTTGCAGGCAGAGTTTGATTGCATGGACTTCTGCCTGGAATATTGTAGCGTACTATCCCAAGTGTACACTAAGGTTAAATTCTGGCTGTATTCTGGCCCCCATTCCGTCTTCCATTTTGGAGCCGTCTCCCATTCATCTTTTCCCGGGAAGAGAATATCATAAGGTCTATCAAAGTTGTATAGGGGATCATTGTGTCTGATGGCATTGCTAAAATCGGATGGGATTTTATCTTGTTCTCGATATTGCGGCAACTTCCTCTCTACTTAGTGATGGAGCAAGATTTCATATGGCACTTTGTTCCCAATTTGTTATTCAGCTGAGGGTGTGACATATAAGTATGTCACCAATATACAGTAGAAAATAATAATAATCTTTATTGATTTTCAAGACCTACATGGTAAGTATAAAACAAGTCAAAATAGAACATTTAAAATAAGTAAAACCAACAAGTACATATAATTTAAATTTAAATAAATAAAAGAGTATGAGGAACAAGAGAGCCTATTATGACGAAAGGAACTCACCCATTGTATAATACATGTTGTTCAATAAATATATCTTCAACGCTTTTCGGAATTTGACGAAATATGCTTCTTGTTTAATAATTGGAAGTAAGTGGTTGTATACTCTAATCCCATTAGTTATGGGGCCATTCAGGAATATATTTAAATGATTTTGAGGTGCGCACAGGTGATGGCTAAATAAAATAAAGGAAGTGGTTCCCAGCCTGAATGCATTTCAAAATTTTGTTCATTAGCAGTAATACAAAGTGATGGTGTAATATATTGAGTTTTAGAAAAAATTGAAGCAGGAATTCACAGAATAAGGAATAAATTAAGGATTGTTAATATTTTAATACATAGTGGAAAAATCTATTTCTTGAAGATTGAACCCACAACAAAGTTTGTTTTCCTTTTTTGTATACCTACTCGAATTCATGAGATAAGGGCTTGATATTTTATTACAATAATGTGACAATGTTTCAAAGTGAAAAATTGGAAATTATAGTTATTAAATGCAGTGTGCATTATTACCTGTGGAATTGGGACATCGATTGTCTCATCATGACTCATTCTGTTGATTAATAAGAAATTGTTTTTACACAAATCTGTAATCAATACTTTGAGGTTGATATACAGCCCAAAAGTCAATAAGTGCCTCTTTTTTTTACAATAAAAACCATTGAAAATACTTTTTATCATGAATTCCGATACAACAGGGTTTTTGTTTTGTAGTTGAATATTGGAACATAAGTACCTTAAAATAAAATAAAAATTCATTAATTGCTAGCAATATGAAAGATAGAAGAATCTCTATATTTTTTATTTTCCATTTTTAGGCTTGTTTTTTCTTGAATACTAATAAAAATATGTTTTCAAATGTTTATTGTCTCTGGAAAAGGTCGAATAAATTATACAGCATTATTTCTTTTAATATTTAGGAATATTTGTATCATTTCATGTTGAATAATTTCATATTTCATACAGGGTGACCCAGGGGTCACTTTTCTTCTATCCAAGCTATCGACTTGATTTTTTTAAAACAATAGGTCTGACAATGAGGCACATTATAAAAATATTCCTATTTATATACAGGCTGCGCTAAAACCTAAGGAATCAACTGGAAGAAAATTGGTTGAGTTATCTTGATTGGTTCTGAAGTTATGAGTTTGACAATTTAGTGGCAAAAATAGAAACTTAGTTGTGTATCTTATTTTGGGACATCCTGTATATAAATGGAGCTTGCACACCCTGTATAATCCTTGTATTACCTTTATTTTTATTTTTTAAAGCCCAATTTACACTTTTGTAAATTTAATTCAAGTTTTTTTTTAACCTTGGCTTCAGACGGGTAATAAATACATTAAATCAAAATGGATGTGAGCATATTAGTAAATTATACTTGGCCATTCTTCTAATCAGTAGTATTAATTTATTTCTTAAATTTTTAACAATGTCTTTTCTATAAAAAATCCCAAGTATTATCAACCTGGTCGATACCAGAGTTTCTTGGTTTCACACTAAAATAGAATTTTTAAAGCACTTAGATTTAGTTTTTTTCGCATTGACAGATTCAACTCTTTCAAATGATATCCCACATGATCAACTTTTTTTCTGTTATATTTGCCACCTCCAACTTTTTTTGTTATTCAAAATTTTTACTTTCTAGGTTACTTTCTGAGAAACTGGCTGTTACACAGACAGCATCTATCTGTCTACTGTCCATTTTTTGGATACCGATCTACTTAATTCCATAATTAATAATATGAAGTGAAAAGCTTGTAGATGATTTAAAGGTCATCTGTAAACCTATACCTTCATCAAAACAAAGTCATTTTAGAAAAGCAATTTGGTTATGTAATACTTTGACAAAGTATTTATGATGTTTTATTTATTGAAATGTTATCAGTACTGATAAACCTATCATAAAAATTATTACTGACAATGAGCAAGTGTGACTGCACTTGTTTACCAAGGTTTATCGATTATTGCTAAAAATAGTTGTTTAATACAACATACAACATTCTATTGGAGTTCTAAAAATATTTGTCAAAATAGACCAGTTCAATACTAGTTGATGGCTATTTGATTTTTTCTGTCTGATGCAAACAGTTTATTAAAAAATGTCAAACAAAATCTGAACAATATTATCTTGATGTAGTTTTGTTCAAATCTCAGGAATCGCCTGATTTTAGTATGGTGTAAACATAACCTCCATGAACCGATTCACAAATTTTTAAATCGATCGACCGTCCAGTTTGTCAGATATTTGCAATTGAAAATGCTCTTTTTGTATACGATGCCTATACATAATATGTGAACGGATAGGATTTTATTCACATTTTTTATTATGGATGTTGAACAGATCTTAAGATTCTGTTTAATCCACTCTTGTATGCAGTACTATTGTGAAAATAATAAAAAAAATGTTTTTGACCGTTTAGTTTTGAAGATATAGACTGATGAAAAATTAATTTTACTCGGCACAAAACGAAGAGCTGACCAGCTGTGACAAAATGGCAACAGTGTACGCTTCGGCAAACTGATGGGGGCGTGGTTACATCCGGTAATGGGAAATGGATGCATCAATATCAATTGGCTTAGAAGGATGGAGATACACGCTGAATGTGCAATGTTGCCAGGATTATGGCACCACTCTCTATACGTGTAGCGCTCCTATCCATGCATGAGGTGTGATTCAGAGTGTACAAGCTCTGTCAAAAGTTCGAGACCGGCAGCATCATATGAGCTTGGATTATACTAAGATGCCTAAAAACCATGGTGTGTTCACTGATTCGATTTTGTTTAGAATTTTTGGGGGACAACAAATGAAAAACGTTAAATTCTGCTTGGAACTTAATTAGTAGATGGCGCGGTTAAGGAATATTTGTTGTTTGTGTCACGCAAAATGTCTAACTTCAAACCTATAAAATTTTCATTTTCTGTAAACATTACTTCAAAAAAAAAATTGTGAATTGATCGTTTACAAATATTATAGTTCTACAAACAAGATCCCGCTCAGAACAGTTGGCGCGAAAATGAGATGAAATCCTCGAAACTTACTACAATGTTTACATCTGTCTGTCAAAATTCAGATTTTTCTTGAACTCTACCTGGCGATTTTTTCAAAGTGATTTCTTCTCAAATTGCTTTTTTGGGATCCTGGAAACTTCCACGAAGGAATGAGGAAAGGTAGGAGAGTGGACTGATGTCTCTAGAAGATGAATTAACTTGAAAATTGAGGGGATTGGAAAATGTCCCCGATGACATTGTTCCATTAAACTTTTCGATACAAACTATTACCAAGCCATTCACTGCCCATCTCTGCCAGACTATTACCTCTCTAACAACCTTCTGACATGAACAAAATCAGAGAGTTCATTGTAGATATCATAAAATCTGTTGATGAAGTTGAGAAATCGATTAATCTTGGTGTCTAGGCTGCTTCCAGCTATCTTAGAATGACTTCTCCGGAAAAGGTGAGCCCTACTAACAAAGGTGAGGGGAGAAAACAATAATCTAAATGCTTCTCTTTTATTTTTCAGTAACACCCCGCATGAGATAATCGGAGAAGGAGGGTGATCTAAACCAAGCGGAAGAACAGGGCCCACTCCCAAGATCGATAAGGCTAATGACTATGATTAGGATAATTATCACTTTTTAATAAACACATGAATTTCACAAGTAAGCGTGGTCTTTTTATTCTATGAAGATATCTTGATTTTGGCTAGTGAATTCCGAACCGTCACAGAGGGTCCCATGGCTCTTTGGAAAAAAATATCCACTATATTTAGTATTTTCAAATACTTTTAGTCAGAAGATTGTCATCTCATGGGAAATTTTTTATACAATTAAATACAGTAAAAACCGAATATAACTACATTGTTTATAACGACAGATCGGTTATAACAACCGAATGGCAAGGTCCCGGCCGAATCTATATAAACTAATAAGTACACATACTGCCTATAACGACATCGGATATAGCGACATATCGCTTAAAACGACGAAACTTTATCGATATTCATCGGCTATTCATTGGCTATAACGACCAACCGTTTACCTATTCCAGCAAAACAAAACATTACGAACAATTTTCACCTTTATACTGATAATATGAAGGAATATTTTGCTATAGAACCTCTTTCCCGATCTTTGCCATTTGACCTTGCATGTTTTACGACTTATTCAGTGCGATAGTTGACCGCGGAATTACAGGTTGATTTTAAAACTTTTGGTTTAGATCGTGTGATTACGCGTTACTATGTCGCAAAAAAGAAATAGGAAAGTGTTTAATATTGAAGAAAAATCACATATTATATGGAGATTAGAAAATGGCGAGTCAAATAGTGAAATTGCAAAGGAATGTGGAGTCTCACACTCTACGATATCAACGATTTGGAAGGATAGAGATAAAAGCTCTTTTCGAGAACAACTCTTTGAAAATTAAACGATCAAGGACATCTGAACATAAAGTTATTTGAAAACAAGTTCATGTGCATAACCTATCCCCATACTACAAACAGACATAATATATACATACATACTTGTGTATATTGCTTATAACAAAAATAGTTTAAAAGCACTAATAAAATTATTTGACTTGCTAGTTACTAGATACATTACAATCATAAGTTGAAAAAAATTATAACAATGGGCAAAGGTAGTTCAGAGAAGATTCAAATTAATTTATACATTACGAGTCATTTTACTAGTAGTGGAGTAATATTAGATTTTAGCGGGAACTTTTTCTGTACATTAGTGATGCTGTAAGGAACAACATATGAAAAGTTACCAACCGTAAAGTGTGTGCTTAATTAATTATTTAACAAATAAGAATAAATAATGGTTTTTGGTAACATGCGAAAAAAATGTGAGGCGGTGACTCTGAAGTGCAGCGCTGGAGGAGCACGCAGCCACGAGCGCTTTACACTAAATTTGTTATAACTTTTGATCTAATTGATTAAATTAACATAACAAAAATTTAACTGAAAGAAGACAAATTCAGCTAATAAGAAGTCATGTTTTTAAAAGTGAAAAAATATGTATAGGAATAGTACGTAAATGAAATTACGTCAAAACAGAATTCGGTCAACATTTTTTTATTTTCATGATAAACATCTGAAATTTTCACAGATTACTCTCAAAATGACAAATAAAAAAAGGGCAATTTTTTCGAAAAATAAAGCGCTCAAAATATTGACTAATTTAAAAAAATTACAAGTTTGAATTTTGAGGCCATGCTTCAAAAACTCTAGTTTAAAATATGATATTGAAACTTTGATATGGGATATAACGAAATTTGTTGAGTGGAGGCCACATTTTTCAACCGAATGAAACAAAAATACTTCTCATGAATACCTCGGCTAATTTCGAAAATGGTCCAATAGTCGCCAAATGGCATCTGTTGAAAGCTTTAAAAAAATTCGCAATATTTCATTTTCATACCCAACATCGGCAAACTGTAAGTCGTTTGATAGAGCTTCATTAGCTCCACAACTTTTACCCGTATTTTTTTTCTCCGAGATGTACACATAAATAAAAAATAGGTAACTGTAAATTATCATTCATGAAATCTACCTTTACGACTGGCCACGCCATCGTTTTTCAATGTCATATTCTGGTTCAGCGACCTCAAAAACCTCTATAGCATCAATTTGGGTAAAATTTTCCTAACAATTGTTTTTCATTGTTTGAACAATTAATAAATAAGCAGCGCACGAATATAAGTTTATAACTTTTTTCTGCAAGCAATTTCTAAGTAATATCAGATGGTTTTAGGAAAATCCATGGAGTCCTCCAGGATTCCAAAATAATGCATGATTTTAAGCTATTTTTACTCCGCTATATGAAGGTAATTTGAGTTCTTGCGATAAGATAGTCGTGTTGTCTGCAAAAATAGTAAACACCTCTTAATTTGTTCCAAAGCTGAGAGGTTGTTTCACTCAGATAGGATTCGAACCAATTGAAACTTCGTCCTCTGAACCTGTAGAGATGAAGCTTACGTAACAGTCAAAAGCTTTAGATATGTCGCAAAACACTTCCTTCAGACTAGAATATAGATTTTTCAGAAAGAGATTGCATCTCCCGTACTTTTATTGGTTTGAAAGATAAATTAAGTAATTGTATGTAATTTACAGCACTTCATAAAATCATTATCCGCTCCATCATAAGATTTTTATTATGAGCAAACAGGGACAGAAATACATAAGTACCAACTCGGTGGAGCCGTATCAAAAGAAAATTAACAATACAAAATAACTTGGTACGGTTCATAATTAGAATTATTTCGGAACACCTCTCGAAAATTCTATATAACACTCTGCGTTATTATATGATAACATTGACATAAGTACATGGAATAGTTTGTTCTAAAATATGTTACATCGATCGATCAACCTCAAAATATTTCACAACGAATTGACATAACCTTAAAGGCGACAAAAGCACAATCACAGAACGGATCAGAGACACAAATCACAAAAACACCCTGTGTGGTCTGTAATTGCAGTTTACTGAATTATGACAAGAAACGACGTCGGCGCCATCTGAAACTCTAGATAACTCCCTTTATCAAGTGGGATGGTGTCCCCCAGTTTGTCCCAATATTTTACAGGTGTAAGTGAATACACCATGGTTTTTAGACATCTTAGATTATAATGTACGCAGCTGCCAAAACTGTTGGCTGATATGTGTACATACAAGAGATACTTCAAAACACCGTCATCGATCTAGAATATGTTTTCATTGATAATAAATAATAAAAACTAACAATCTCAAAGCTCTTAATTATCAGTTATTAATTTTATTTGAAAAATTCAACCTATATCATAGATTCACCACTTACAGTGAAGGATAAGAAATCCTCATCATCAATAAAGAAATTCAATGAATCAGTGTACCAGAATTTTATACTCTGATTGTCACATACTCGTTTTTTTATTAATGGGTCGAACTTTTTGTGGAAAGAAATTCCTGTTTAGTTTATATTTGGATTTGCATATAATCTATGTTCCCAAAATCTATAACTTTATTATATAAATAAGCTTGGTTTACGATTTTTTTTATAAATTAAGTTTTGCTTGACCTTTTCAGGAGGTGCCCTGAGGCCTGTAAAAGCTCTCACCCGTCAAATGTCTTTACTGCTCCAAGAATTCGTCTCGTCCCGCGACATAGAAGAGGCTGGTCGTTGCCTCAGATTATTGGAAGTCCCCCATTTCCACCACGAATTGGTGTACGAAGCCATCGTTATGGCTCTTGAAGCTAATAGTGCGCCTAAAGAGGAGGCGCTTTGCAGTCTACTGAAAAATTTCTCTGATGCAATTCTCATAACACCGGATCAGATGGAGCGCGGTTTTCTGAGGGTGTTTGATGATCTCCCTGATATTTCCATGGATGTACCTTTAGCTTATATTATACTCGATCGTTTTGTGGATCGTTGCCATGACTTAGATTTTCTCACAGAAAATATTTTGAAGAAACTGCCTTCCCGTGGGCGTAAACGATTTGTCTCCGAAGGAGACCAACATCTATTCAAGTCTCACAAAATCAATCATTGAGATCAGAGACGGTCTGACTACTTGTAGTTTTTTCATAATACATTTGTATTTTTTTTTTTTCATATTAGCACTAGGTGCTTATTACTATAAACTTTGAATAAAGTGTTACTTTTTTTGTATATGTTCTATGGAATAAAGACTATTTCAAGTTTTTTCTGGATTTCTTTGAATTCACAAACCTTGTTTTAGGAAGTGTTTCATATGATATATTTTTCAGCAATTTTTATAAAGAAGAATTCTGAAAAATATATTAAAAGTGTTCTGGTGAACATTATATTTTATGCTTTTTCACGCAAACTAAGAATATAAATGAAACAAGCAAAAACTATATAGAGAAGTATCTTTTGAATTTTTTGAAAATTTTTTTTGATAGGCAAATTCAGAAAACGGCAAGTTATTGACAAATTGAATCATTTTTCTATAGGAAATATAATTTGGTGAACGCAATAACTTATCGGGGTGAACTAATCAGTTTGCCCTTTCTACACTTGTATAGATTTTCCTGATTATATTTTCATTTTCAGACTGTGGAAGGTTACCCAAAAAACATGTCAAGAAACAAAAATGGTAATAAAAATACACCTGCAGTACCTTCAGTATCAGTAAAATCAATTAAAAAGCAAAACAAGATTTGAAGAAGATATTTTTTCTAATGAAAATTATTGATGGTTAAAGAAATATCAACATTTTTATTGTGGTATAGTAAAATAATCTTCCACTTTTAGCTCAAGACACAAATTGAATTCATGAGATATATAGTGAAACCAACTTCCATTTCTTCTCCTTTCCATAATCATATTTCATGATAATAAATAATAGTTTAAAATTATAACACGTTTTATAAAATCGAACTAATAATAAATATAGTTTAAAAACTAGAAACATGTTTTATAGAAAATAAACTAAATTGAAAATAAATTTGAATTAAGAATAGTGTAAAAATTTTTAATAAATATAAATTAATAATAATGTAAATAAGAAAAAAAAAATTTTATTGTAAAAAAAGTGTGGGGTGCTTTGTAAGATTCAGATTAAGCACCCCACGCTTTTTTTAAATAAAATAATTTTTTTCTTATTTACATCATTATTAATTTATATTTATAAAAATTTTTTACACTATTCTTAATTCCAATTTATTTTAAATTTTTTTAGTTTGGTTTTCTATAAAAGCGTGTTTTTTAGTTTTTGTAAACTATTATTTATTTATTTTTTTAGTTCGGTTTTTTATCAAAAGCGTGTTTTTTAGTGTTTTTAAACTATTATTTATTTTCTACTTTTTAGTTTGGTTTATTTATAAAAGCGTGTTTTTTAAAAATTTTTAAACTATTATTTGTTCTGATCTACTATTAATTCCGTGATTACTATTAGTAACTGTAATTATTTTCCAAATCATTAATGTGTACAGCTGTATTAATAATTAAATCTCGATTTTAGAAGTCATTCAAATATTTTAACGTCAATATATACAGTGAGCCGCCATCTTGAATTTTTCAATTTTCACGAAAGAATAATATTCGACTCCAAAAACCCCCACATACCAATTTTGAATAGAATTGGATCATAATCACAAAACTCGTTCACCATTTTAGAGCCGCTATCTTGAATTTTTCAATTTTGACAAAAGAATCATAATCTCAGACCACGAAAACCCTCAGATACCAATTTTGAAGCGAATCGGACCATAATCACAAAACTCGTCCGCCATATTGGAGCCGCTATTTTGTTTTTTTTCTCACAAAAATTTCTTAATGCATTGTCACCGGAATTATGTACACCTGCCAAATTTCAAATCATTCGGATGTCTGGAAGTGGGTGAAAATCAAGTCCAAAGGAGTCGGTTACAAAACATACAAGTGAAGCTAATATAAAGCGTGTAAGAAGGAGAAAAATGGAACATAGCTCAAATAGTGTGACTGTCAGTTTGATATACTTCAGTGAAAACATTTCAAAATCCAATTGGCTTCCTAGTCAACACTTCCTGTACATCATATTTTTTTATACCGAGAAGAACAACATAATTGATCTTTTTTATGAAGAGTATGAGGATTTTGTTTTTTTTTTCATCTGTTGAGTGATTTTTTTCATTAATTATAGAAAGTTTCCAATGACATGGAACAAACTAGATTAAAATACAAGAAAATATCTTTTGTTTTTGTAAGTGAAAGAGTTGTTATGCCAATTTGAACATGAAAAAATATCTTGGTGTAAAATGGCCATAGAGTGATAATTTATAATAGGAAAATTTTTCGTTTTTATTTAATTATTTACGTATTATAACAGTCGAAAAATAAAGTTTCAGTGTGTAGTCGAATTATAATTAAAAAAATTATATTAGTATTTTTCCATTTTTTTATTGTGTTGAGACTTGGGAAAATAGACTTCCTCAGGTAGCTTGTCAAAACGCCAATAAATTTTTATTGCGATGTTGAAATAAGTGGTAATATATTTAATAAAGTTGGATCAAAATAATCTGAAAATATGACGCGAGTCCGGCCCTGATAACTGTTAAAATAACAATATTCAAGATATCATGTAATACTAGTTGCATATAAGTAGGTACTTCTATTCTTATATTGTAACTGGGATTTAGGCAATACTCATTGCGGTATTTTTGACTTTTGGTTTCTTTGTAACTATTATGTTGGTAACTCTAGTTGTTGTTAAATAGCCTAAAAATAGCATTGTACATGTCGTTGTTAAGTGTTAGATCTTACGCAATAAATTGTAGTGCTTGCTGTCCAGAGTTTTGTTCTTCCACTACCATATCCAACAATAACAACCTCTATGACACTTGGTGTTATTTGAAGAAATGTTCATGCCAAAAGAGAAAGCAGCTCCTACCCAGCAAACATGAATGAGCGTCAAATAGACGGGCCGTTGCTGTTAACTGCGGTAAGATGTCGACGGCGGCACACCGATGTCGGTAAATAATTGGAATGATATCAGTTTTGCCGCTTTGGCTGAACATACGCATATTTATTATGGATGTTTTGAATTTAGCCAGAAATTACCCGTTAAAGATTTGCGATAATCGCGCCGATGTCGTTTTGACACAGTATGTGGCATTACGCGCCGCACCGCTGTAATGAAACTGCAACATTGGCATTACTGAATATCACGTTCGCAGTTGGCCCTACTGCTGATTTCGTGTAGGATGTCAACAAATCGGGTATTTTCTATTTTGTGTGGTTATTGGTCATTGTGATATATGGTCATAAAAAATAATCACAGTGGCGAGAATTTTTTCAGATTTGTGTGTGTCTTTTCGGTGAAATATTTTTCCAGGTTATTTTAAGTTGGCAACATGTGTGGCACTCCCTTATTGAAAAAGGGTACCGTACCGACAGCGCATGAAAATGAGGTATTCTAATGTAAAATAAGTGACGTCAACGAACGAACCATATTCGACGATACGCATCTGGGGGATAAGTTGAATCATTATGCTAACTAAATACACCCTCGCCAAATTCAGAATTGTTCAAATACTACCAACAGCAGTGCTAAAGGCTGATAAAAGTTTATTGAAAAAAAAGGAAGCTCCGCCCATTTCCTTTGATATTTGGTTTGTCGCTTCATTGACCTCGACCTTTACCGAAATGGCACAGTTGCCATTCATTTTTAAAAAAAAATTATGAAAAATGAATAATTGATTGAAGATTCCCTTTCGAAATCGTTTGTAGTGTTGAATGCTTGAGTTTTAAGTTGTGTTATGTGGAAAAATATCGTTTATGTCTTCGAAGTTCTTATTTAATTTTGAGATTTTGTGAAGTTGGCAACTATGGGCCATAAACATGTCACATTCAAAATGGTCAAGAATCACATAATTATTCTGATAGTACTTCCGGGCATTTAACTTGAGATAGGACTCCATCTCTCTCTAATTTCTTGTCTAACTACTCTGTGGTATAGTCACAGATTATACACTCAGATAGGAAGCTCCGCCCATTTCCCTTGATGTTTGGTTTGTCGCTTCATTGTTCTCGGACCTTTAACTCGATATAGACACAGTTATAAATTATGTTTTATTTGGAAATAGGACAATACTGCCAACATAAGTGGTACGGTCGAAAAAATAATGGAAAATGATTAATTGATCAATAACTCGCTTTCCAAATCGAATATAGCCTTGAATGCTTGTGTTTTATTTTGTAGAATAAAATCATTCAATCCTTGAATTTCCTGGATAATTTTAAGATTTTGTGAAGTTGACATTCAAAATGGAGGATAGTATTCCATCTTTGTTTAATTTTGTTCGTCTTGTCTAGCCTTCTCGCAAAGAGAGTAAACGTTATCTGAATAGAAGGTACTAATAAGCTCTAACCAATCAGAATCTTGTAGCATTAACGTGTCATAGTGACGTACATGGATATGACTACAGGTGGTCTAATATGCAATAAAGAGCCTGTAACTCTCAGATACCAGAGTGCGAAGTCCGCTAGTCCCCATGGTGGCCATCAAAGAGAGTAAACGTTATCTGAATAGGAGGTACTAATAAGCTCTAGCCAATCAGAATCTTGTAGCATTAACTCATCATAGTGACGTACATGGACATGAGTAAAGGTGGCCCACGTAACATACAGAGTGGTCCAATATACATTCAAGAGCCCGTAGCTCTCAGATACCAGAGTGCGGAATGCGCTAGTCCGCCACTGCCCAGAGTGAATGGTGGCCATGACATATCCATATACGTCACTATGATTCACAAATGATCTTTCATCTCTTTCTATTAGTGTCACCATTGTCTTATGGGGAATAGACTCTCCTAATCAGATAACGTTTACTCTCTTGGCCTTCTCCTCTGTGACTCTGTCCTTGCGGAATCTAGTGATGTTGAATGTGCGTCTGTCAAAACCAAAAGAGTTTCCTTCTCTCTCTTTAATTTCTTCAACTGAGCTTTCAAACGGGGTTGTCATCCAGCACTCCCCTTATACGTAACTCGTAATAGGGGCTTCGTCGGGTGAATATAGGAGTCTTGCTCGAAGCAATATTGTATGTATTCAAATTTTTCTAACTTCACGTAATATTCTTCCGATGGACGTTGATAACGGCAGTACTGAGCTCACATATACTTAACTACTATCTCCCACATAGCATCCCCGTGCCTCGTCGGAGACGGACGTCCAAAAGAGTATCTTTTAGATGTCGATCTGCTTCAATCAGAGGCTTACTCAGGAGAACATTGGTTATTTCTCAATGTAAGTTCAACTTTGTCAAAAAACCAATATCGCTATTCAGAACCAAGAACAGAATTATTGGATATTGAAATAGTACTCTGGACTACTATTTCAGATGTTGGTTCTTGACTTTTGTAAGAGTTTGTGTTGATCAGAAGCCATTTATGAATCTCCAAAATATAAAAATACACTATTTTAGTCTTTTGGAAGAAAATATACAATGATGGATCACTTGAAATTGTCTTTGCTAATTTAAGCTATAAATGAAAGATTATTATAATTTGTATCACTATTAATTTGTGTCATTACTTGTTTATTTTAATTATATTATCTGCAAGGAACATAATCAGATCAATCAAGTGCTATTGATTTGACTGAGGGAATTTTCTGCAGTATAATGTTAAGTGCATGCAAAATTGCTGAAAATCGTGCCTGAAGGTTATTGCCTAGAAACAGTTTGAATGTATTTTTGTTATTTGACAAAAAGTGACCCGCAGGGGGATACACTTTTTAAGGCAAATAACAAAAATGCATGAAAGCTGTTTCTTTAAGGCGACAAACCTAAATGCAATATTTTCAAGCCATTTTGCATGCAGGAAATAAATTTTATAGACTATTTCCGGAATAAAATTATACACAAATATCAGAAACAAATTTTATTTAGAACAATACAAGGTATTACAATTAAAAACACTACTTCTTGTGGCTTTTGATGACTTGAATTTCTCCTCTCATCTTTTAGAGAATGTTTTCGTGATGTTCGCCATCAAGTTGCAAGTAAAGAATTGAGCTGGTATATAGATGCATGGCCTGTTATTTTGATCAACTGATCTTCTCCTAGTCCACGTTTGGCCAAAGATGACACAGCAGAAGCTCGTAAAAAATTATGTTTTTTTCATTCTAATTGAAATCCGGCCTATCTTGCTGCTTTTTGGGTCCACATGGACATCGTATTTCGACTAACCGGAACATTCTTGTATACTTTTTTTGATGCCGAAGTGTTGCTAATTGGATTAGCAGTTGAAAAGAGTAGTTCACATTGAGCATCTTGTCTCTTTTCAATATATTTATTAAAAAGTCTCATCAGGCATAAATCTGGATTTTTATGATTGGTTACCAACCGCTTTGCCCCCTTGAGCAGTTTTTGAAAATATTGGATTATATTCTATCCTACCAGATATGTCAATTTCAGGTTTGAAAAAATGCATCATGCTATTCGTGGCCTCGCCGCCTCTCCAAGCTAGTTCATAAGAGAAAATAGAAATTTTTCACCAGACCATCTGGCGTTCCTTCGTCACATGTATTTAACAGTTTTTTTGAATTAGTTACAGCATAATGCTGTAGAGCTCGTCTTTCTCTTCTTAAGAAACATTTGAAGTTCGTTTCTTTTCGCTTTTTAACCGGCGAAAAAAAAAGGAAGAGGTTCTCTAGTCAACGCGTATAATTTTTTTTTATGTATGATTACGCATAACTTTTCACAGAGTAGTTTGATGTCGACGATTCTTTTTTCATTGGATAGGTATACCCCGAAGTTGGTCCCATTTCAATTTGAAAAACAAAATCACCCTTAAGGGTAGAAAAATAGGGAATATTTATCGTTCACCCACTGAATTTTTACCCGTAAACCGATTCTACCACTCAATAACTTCCTACTGGGTTATCCGATTCAGATTATTCTTTTTTTATTGGATAGGGTATACTTTAGAGATGATCATATTCAAATTTGGATAATGAATGCACCCCTAAGGGTAGAAAAATAGGGGATGATTGATTTTTCATCTGTGAACTGATTATGTTGAAACTTGGTAGTTCTGATGACACTGCACCATAATGGATAGTCAAGTAAGTATGTAGTTATTAGTGGATTTTAGCAAAAAATTAAAACTTTTTAACAAAAAATTCAACCGACGAAAAAAAGAAACTGAAAAGCAAAAAATAAAATAAACCTTTTTAGTTTTAATAATAAGTGAGCTCCTAAATTAATGTGAGTCGGCGCCAAACAAACAATCAACGAAGATAATTAAATTTCTTAAAAAAAAAATATCAAAACGCCGCTTTACATCTCGCTGCCATCATTTTACGCTTTACATAATTCAATTGCTAGTTTGTTTGGCGCCGACTCAAAATTAGTTACTCACATTAGTTTAGGAGCTCACTTATTATTAAAACTAAGAAGGTTTATTTTATTTTTTGCTTTTCAGTTTCTTTTTTCGTCGGTTTAATTTTTTGTTAAAAAGTTTTTTCTTGCTTCTTTATCAACTACGTCTTCGAAATGGTTAATTTTTCTTCTATGGTCATTGAAGTACATTTCCATGTGAATTTTGGTGGTAGTATTCCAAATGGTCTTTACTGAGCACTCTTTATAATCCTCGCCATCCATTCCAGTCTTTTAGAATATTTTCTAAATATGCACCTGAAGTTTCCCTATTAAAGTGGTAGTTTCGACAGGCGCAAAACGAACCTTATTAATGAAATGTATGCATCAGGCACTGTGCATATAGGCCCATCACCACAAGATTTCCGTTTTGTTGTAAAATTTTCTCAGATATATATTTTAGATTATCTTGGGGCATCTGTTGGGCTGCATTAATCTATTAACGAGAAAAGGATCATTTTCTATTTCTTCAAGATAAATGAGTTTGTTGGAGGTTCCTTTTTAGGAATAGCCATTTCATATATAATATTGATGAAGTTTAAACGAACAGTAGTACTTCATTTGAATTTTGAAAAGGTACAAAACACAATACATTTTCTCTCTCTCTATGTTTGAGGTCCTTGCTTCCTTTTGGCGCATTTGACCAGCAATACATTTTGGTTTTGTGTTGAACATTTTTGACAGGATCTTAAGATAAAAACCGAAACACCCTAGGTTTTTTAACGGTTGGCGCCATGAGAGCAGGGCTAATATGTCTAAAAACCCTGGTGCTTGCACTTATACCTGTCGAAGTTTGGGATCGACTTAGCGATACTTGGCCTACTTGATAATAGAGATTACTAGCGTGTCAGATGGCGCCAATTTCGTTTTAGTTTCAATTCAGTAACAGGGTATATTTATTTCCTCAGATTTCTTTTTGAGGCGAACTGTTCGCGGGTTCAAATTCTAGCTTTGCTATTGGTTGGAAAGAGACATCTGTCAAACTTCACCAATAGCAAAGCTAGAATTAGAAGCCCCCGAACATTGCACGAAGAAAGCACTGTCGTCTTGTTGTTCGTATTTTGTACCATTTGAATTTAACTGCATTTTGACAGACGGAGAATTGGAAATGAAATTGTCATTAAATTACAGAAAATATAAAATTCAATGTATACAATATGATGAACTATGGAAATATCATTATTAGTCAATTCGTCAAGATTTGTACTTGCTTTTGGTACAGAATACAGGTGAAAATTCGAATCTGCGGCTTTATACCACACAAAATACAAATGTGGCACATTCTACAAAAAGTATACTTACACACTACACTACCTGAAAATAAACAATTTCTCACGCACTAATGAACTGATGAACGAGTGATTTTTTTAAGAACAAACTCAGGAATAAGCTAAGCAATATTTCAAATCAAAGAGATGGAAAATGCATCGATACCAACAAAACACTGAAAATATTTTCATAAAAGATGCAGCAGATGTCAGAAATTACGTTCTGACACTAAGTCAAGATTTGTACTTGCTTTTGGTACAGAATACAGGTGAAAATTCGAATCTGCGGCTTTATACCACACAAAATACAAATGTGGCACATTCTACAAAAAGTATACTTACACACTACACTACCTGAAAATAAACAATTTCTCACGCACTAATGAACTGATGAACTCAGGAATAAGCTAAGCAATATTTCAAATCAAAGAGATGGAAAATGCATCGATACCAACAAAACACTGAAAATAATTTCATAAAAGATGCAGCAGATGTCAGAAATTACGTTCTGACACTAAGCGAGAATATAGACAAACATTTTTGGACGGCGCCATCTACCACAGAGAGGGAAGCTCTGTTGAAGTAACAGGTGGTGTCCCCTCGAAAATCTAAACAATATCGAATGAGTTCATTCTCTAGGGTTTTTAGATATCTTAAGCAGGGCCGCCTTTTGGCGTTTCAGGCATGATATCTACTTATTCTTTTATGAGGTCTGTTGAGTAGGTATCCTTCCGAGGTAGATGTTTTCAACTTATTTGTAATAATTTCATGAGAAAATATGCTTCAGATATGTAAATAAATATCAAATACATAATTTTTGGTGTGCCGAAACACTGCTTGAAAAATCGTATATTACAAATTACAAGTTTATCTGAAACTCTGTTTTCGATATACCTATTTGTCTGCTTTGTAATATATCAATTACAGTGTTCGGTGGCATCTACGATCACCTGTTTTTTCCAACCGAATAAAAAGTATCCAAAGCCAGCGCCTAAAACTACCGCCATGCAGAGCCAGCCGTTGTACGTCATGAAAATCAACATGAGGAAGTACGATATGATCATCTGAAGTAAGTAGAGGAACGTTTGGAGGAAGTGTGTTGGACTGAGCATTGTTGGCCTGAAAAAATTGTTTTATTGTTTTTCAATTGAGAAAGAAAACGGGATTTTATTGTAATACGAAATATTTGTATAAAGGCACAATCATGTATTTTGTAGGTCAATATTACAATACCTGACGCAGAAGAGTCTTCATCAGAAATGAATCGTACCTGGTCACTTTACCTCATACGGCGACTCCCCAATCAAAATGTTCTTTTATTTTTTTAGTGGAATGGAAGAAACGATAACGAAAAATAAATATTAATACAAGATATTGAAGGAAAAACTAAAGCAGACTGTTGTTAAATGTATTAGGTTTACAACAAAAATTCAATGAAACATCAACAAAAATTATGTACCTACACCAAAATTTAAAAAAAACAAGAACTGTAAAACACAAAGTGAAGAAATGTGTAGTTCAATCCCAGCAAACATGTTACGCGTGGGTCTCTAGAGGCACTTTAAAAATAGCCGACAGACAACATAAGCGGGCCATAATCATGATACGTCGTCGGCCCGGTTAGCCCGTGTCGCGACGGCCATCAGTAGGCCTCCAGACTACCACCCGCTTTATTACATAGCGGGACTTCAGTGGATAGACATAGTTAAGATGAACTGATATTGCATGGTACAGATTATGGTGCGATCGCGGGTATCCTACTAATCAACCACGTCATTCCACTGTTGGGATTTCATCAATGATCTATGCAAATATACAGGGGCGTCCAATTCAAAATGCAGTACATGGAAGTATAGGGTATTGTAACGTAAATAAACTTAACTTGGTTTATTAATTTATTTCACACTTAATCTACAACTTAATTTATATTACTACGCTACTGAATAGCTCGATCGTATGGGCTCGTTCAGACTGTTTACTCCCTCTTGAGGGCTGTCTATTTATCTCCGATACAGCATTCTCGATGTTTCGAATTCGGACGGTTGGCGACGGCATGTTCCAATTGTTTCCAATATTGACCGTTGTTTTCCGCGGAAGAGCGACTGGATGGTTCTCGAATATCTCCGGGGATGATCTCATCGCTGTCGATGGCAACGTGTGAGGCGACAGGTCCGGCCTAGGTTCGTTACATTGCCCCCTTCTTAAAGACATTTCGTCCCGAAATTTCATCCTTGGAGTGTGACGATATCTGCATGACTCCCCATATCTGCACCGTGAAGTTCGATGGAAGTAACACTCCACGGTCTTCATGATCGGTCGTGGAAGAGGGTTACAGCAAACCAAAATCCTGACGCCGCTGGATCTGAATATCGCCTCCAGCATACTTCTTATGACTCTCCAGTCCAACCCATCAAAACCACAGGATAGTTTTGGAATTGCTAGATCCGCCAGATTCTGGTCCACCATAGTATCTCTTAGTTTGGTGAGACTCTTCCAGACATCTTCATAGGACGGTTTATCTCGGGAATGCCTCTTGGTAACTAGGTAGTAGATGTTTCTCTGGCCTTTCTTCAACTGTAGCACCCCACCAACTTCTGGATTCTGCTCCCGCAGTGTTTGGAGTTGACCAAATTTCTTGGAGAACACTACGGCGATGCCCCTGGACCTTCGAAGATCTTCTGCCACACAGTGCGCTAGTGCGTAGTCAGCAGGCACCTCGAAAAGGTCTCGTGACTCCTCTCTAGTAACCCCATGTAGAACTTTCTGCCCGTTTGAATACAAGGACATAAACTTCTCGAACGTCATATCATCCTCCGGTGGCTTGAGGGTGCGAACTTGGTCATGGTTTCCAGCGTAAGGGCCAACCTGTTGAAATGGACGACCCTTGGTTTCCTCGGGGTGGCTTATGGATTCGGTACACAAGGTCGTTTATCCTTTTCACGATTTTATACGGGCCTTCCACGAGTTCCGCAACTTTGGTGATAGTCCACGACGACGTTTGGGTTGTACAGCCAAACCAGGTCATCAACCTTAAATCCTCCAGCGTCGGCCTTGATGTCATAGGTCTTCTTCATTTTATCGCTGGCACTCTGGATGTTCAACCGGACTCGTTCGTGGATGTCGTCCATTCTCTGCCGAAGTTTGCTGACGTAGTCCTCTCCCGCAGTGTCTTGTCCTGGCGGTATCCCAAACTTCAGGTCACAAGGCAGTCGCAGTTCTCGGCCCATTATAATACTAGCAGGAGTTTGACCGGTTGACTCGTGTACTGCGGATCGATAGGCCATCAGGAACAAATGAAGATACTGGTCCCAGTCTCTTTGATGGTCAGAGACAACCTTGGACAAGTGGCGGTTGATCGTCCTGTTCATCCGTTCCACCATTCCATCGGACTGCGGATGTAGGGCCGTGGTTCTTGTCTTGCGGATGTTCAGCAGTAGACATATTTCTTGGAAAAGGTTGGATTCGAAATTTCTGCCTTGATCCGAGTGCAGCTCCATTGGAATACCGAATCGACATATCCACTCTTCAAGACGTCGGCGACGGTGATGGCTTCCTGGTTGGGCAGGGCATAGGCTTCCGCCCACTTACTGAAGTAGTCCATTGCCACAAGGATGTATTTATTCCCGTGGGGAAACGGGCCGGCGATGTCAATGGCGATTCTCTCGAACGGGCTGCCTACGTTGTACTGACGCATCGGGGCCTTGGGTCGTATTCGAGGTCCATTGCTAGCAGCGCATACAGCGCACTTCCTGCACCAGTCCTGGACGTCAGCTTGACAATTGGCCCAGTAAAACCGTTGCCTCACTTTCTGCAGGGTCTTCGTCACTCCCAGATGTCCTCCGGCGACTCCATCATGGATTTCCCGCAGCACTTCCTCTCTTCTGTTCCTGGGAACAATTATTTGGCGTCTGTCTTCCCCACCAATATCGGCCTCCAGCACACGTTTCAGGATCCCATTGTCCAGAATAAGAGAGTTCCATTGTGCCCAATAGGACTTGACAGCCGGCGAGTAACCTGCGACTTCCTGCCATGATGGTCTTCGATTGCCCTTCTTCCAGCTGACGACTAAGCCAAGGTCGGGGTTTCTCTCTTGGTCTTTCTGGATCTTGCTGTCATTCCAGTTGTCATCCATTGCCGCGGTTCTACAAAGTGTTGCTTCTTTCTCTTCTGCTCGTCGGCAATGTGAGCAATCATCTGGACATGGTCTTCGCGACAAGGCATCTGCATTCTTATGGCTAGTTCCGGCTCGATGTTCGATCTCGAAATCGAATTCTTGGAGTCTCTCGATCCAACGTGCTACTTGACCCTCAGGATTTTTGAACTGTAAGAGCCATTTGAGAGCTGCATGGTTAGTTCTCAACAGGAATCTTCTTCCATATACGTACTTGTAGAAGTGTTCCACTCCCTTTACAACAGCTAACAGCTCTCGCCTGGTGACACAGTAATTGCGCTCTGGTTTGCTAAGCGTCTTGCTGAAATAACCAATGCCTTCTCCTGTCCCTCCTGGATCTGAGATAGGACAGCTCCAAGTCCCACGTTGCTGGCGTCCGTATCCAAAATGAATTTCCCTTTGGGTAGGGATAGCTCAGTACAGGTGCGTTGATCAAAGCTCCTTTCAGCTTCCTGAATGAGTCTTGACATTCTTCGGACCACTGGAACTTTGTTTGCCCCTCCGTGAGCCTGGTCAGTGGTTTAGCGATGTTGGCGAATCCCAGCACATATCGGCGATAGTATGTGCATAAACCAAGGAAACTTCGAAGTTGGTGAATGTCTTTTGGGATGGGCCAATCCTTAACAGCTTTGATCTTCTGGTCATCCACTGCTACTCCTTCCCCAGAGACAACGTGGCCGAGGTATCGTACTTCTTTTTGGAACAGATGGCATTTCTTAGGGCTCAGTTTCAATCCGGAGTTCCTCAGTCGCAGGAATACTTCCTCCAAGTTTTTCACGTGGTCCTCAAACGATCTGCCGACCACAATTATGTCGTCGAGATACACTAGACACGTGTTCCATGAGAGTCCCTTCAGTACTGTTTCCATCAATCTTTCGAATGTGGCGGGAGCATTACAGAGCCCGAATGGCATAACGGTGAACTGCCACAATCCTGAGCCGATGGTAAAAGCAGTCTTTTCTCGATCTTCCTGAGCCAGTTCTACTTGCCAGTATCCACTCTTCAGATCAAGGGTCGAGAAAATCGTGGAACCAGCCAACGTGTCTAGGGTGTCATCTATTCTCGGGAGAGGGTAACTGTCCTTCTTCGTGACATTATTAAGTTGGCGATAGTCTACACAAAAGCGTGTCGATCCATCCTTTTTCTTCACCAGTACGACTGGAGAGGACCAGGGACTGTCAGATGGTTCGATAACTCCTTCTTTTCCCATATCGCTGACTATTTTGTCATCCTCTTCCTTCTTGGCAAGAGGAAGTCTTCTTGCTGATTGCCGGATCGGTCGAGCACCCCCAGTATCAATCTTGTGCTGGACCACATTAGTTCGACCTCCTTTTCCTTTGTCCGGTATCGAAGATGTCTTGGTACTTCTTAACTAAATCTCTTAGTTTGGGCTGTTGAGCTGGTTTTATATCTTTGGAAGAGATGGCAACTAATTTTTCTAGATCTGTGGGCAAGTTGTTGGGTTGGCTAATCGTACCTCGTACACTCCGGATCACTGAGGAAACTGGCGAGCAGTGCCCCAATATTGTTCCTTTCTTCAAGGTCACTGGAAAATAATTGACATTCATGACCCTTACGGGCACAAATTTGTCAGCACGCAACAAGGTCTTCCCTAGTGCAATCCCTCGTCCAATTTTCTCATCATGAAGTTTGGGCTCGAACATCACCACGTTTCCACTGCTCGTACTCCCGTCCAGGCGAGCCTCCAGAATGGTTTCAGCCCTCTCAGGTACTCTTACATCTTCAGCCAACAACACACGGATCAACCCCTCACTTCTCCCATGAAGCACCAGCTCTTCTCCGTTGACACGTAGGACGCCGTCTTTGAAATCCAATTCAAACCCTCTGGAATTCATGATGTCCATTCCGATGATTGCATCGTCTTCGATGTCCGCTACAAGTGCCTGATGTTTCACTTCAGTGCTGCCCAAAATTATTTCAATCGGTAGCTCGCCATATACAGTAGCTGGCTCCCCTGTTGCTGTGCGTAGCTTCCAAGTTGTCGGTTCAATTCGTTCCGGTGTTCTGGCAAAGGAAGGTCCGAGAATTGTCCTAGTCGCACCTGTATCTAGCAGCTGGTGCAAGGCTCGTTATTGATGAGACCGTCTACGAAAACACCTCTGTTCTGTCGTTTCAGGATAGCGACATATGCGTTGTTAACCGGGGCTTGCTGGACACAGGCCGACGATTGCCCCTTCTCGTCGACCTTCTTTAGTTTTCCTGCATCGGAGTCGTGTTTTCAAATGTTGGACATTTGCTACGCACATGTCCAATTTTGCCACAATTCCAGCATCTTATCTGTCTTTTCTCGGGCAAAACTTCCTTCATCACTTTTCTTATGGCAGCTTCCAAGTCAGCATGCTCCTGTGAGTCTTCTTCAATACTTCGAACTTTACTTTGGTTTTTGCAGGATTGCTTTGCTGCCTCAAATTCCAAAGCGCGTGCCAGTGCGTCTACGAGATGTGTTGGACGAGCTAGTGTCAACGCTTGTCTGGTTTCTTGGTCACGGAGTCCATCCAAGAATGCCTGAACCGCTAATCGCTCCATTACATTCTCCGGTGTGGCTGGATATGCGAGACGAACCAAGCGTGCAATGTCAGCTTCGAATTCTTGTAGGGATTCGCCCGATTTCTGGCAGCGATTTTTCAGTTGGGAGTGGTATACGTGTTCCAAATGGGCGTGGCCATATCGTAATTCTAGATGTTTGATCAGCTGATCATAGTCCTCCTGTTCTTGGGCGGTGAGAGTTTGTAGAATATTTGTCGCTTCTCCACGTAATGCAAGTGTCAGTGCTACAGCTCTTTCCCCTGCATTCCATCCGTTTGCTTTGGCCGCTGCTTCAAACTGCCGGCGGTAATTTGCCCATGGAGTTTTTCCGTCGAACTGAGGCGGCTTCATGGAAAGCTTCCCTATTTCTGAAATGACCTTGACATCTTTTATACCCTCTTGAACTTTATCCACGTTCAAACTCAAGTCCAGCATTGCATTTTCGTTAACCATCTCTGTGGAGGACGCACTATTAATTTGTTTTTCCAGCTTACTGATCGTTTCCTTTATTTTGTCCATTTCTGCCTCGATTCCGTCTTTGATTTCATCGCTGATTATTTCCTTCATCTTGTCCATCTCTGCCTCGACGGTTCCCATTCTTTTTTCCAGACGATTCGCCACACCACAGAGTTCTTTTTTTAAGCCTTCTGTGTTTTCTAGGAGCTTATCTTCCAGGCTTCTTGAATTTTCTAGAAGCTTATCTTCCAGGCTTCTTGAATTTTCTTGAAGCTTCTCTTCCAGATTTATAGAATTTTCTTGAAGCTTCTCTTCCAGATTTCTAGAATTTTCTTGAAGCTTCTCTTCCAGATTTATAGAATTTTCTTGAAGCTTCTCTTCCAGATTTCTAGAATTTTCTTCAAGCTTCCCTTCCAGATTTCTAGCATTTTGTTGCAGTTCTTCTTTCACGGATTTAGTAGTTTCTTCGAGTTTATTCATTACCAAACTTAAATCGCCTCCGGGAACTTCGAATAAAAATGTTTCGGGGTCCTCACCTTCTTGTATAAGTCCTTCTGCAAGTCTTTCCTGGAGTACTTGCTTTTACCTGTTATTTCCAGTTCCCTTTCCTCCAATTCCTGTTTCAATTCCGCTACCTTCAAATCCGCAAGGCGCACTTTTCTTGAACACATTTTGTCTTTGCCGAGGTATCAGTCTGTTTCACACGAAAAAGTTTATCAGTTTGTTGAAAATTCACTTCGCGAATTCTTTTCCACGGGCCACCAGTCTATTGTCTGTTTCACGCGAAAAGTGTATCAGTTTATATTCCCACGCACAATTGTCCACTTCGCGAAAACCGGGCCACTGTCTATTTTCTGTTTCACGCGAACAGTGTATCAGTTTATATTCCCACGCACAATTGTCCACTTCGCGAAAACCGGGCCACTGTCTATTTTGGGCGTACAAAAGGTCTATCAATTTATTTTTCTGACTATCCACTCCACGATCACTTGTTTATTTTCAAAATCTCACTTCCGACACCAATTGTAACGTAAATAAACTTAACTTGGTTTATTAATTTATTTCACACTTAATCTACAACTTAATTTATATAACTACGCTACTGAATAGCTCGATCGTATGGGCTCGTTCAGACTGTTTACTCCCTCTTGAGGGCTGTCTATTTATCTCCGATACAGCATTCTCGATGTTTCGAATTCGGACGGTTGGCGACGGCATGTTCCAATTGTTTCCAATATTGACCGTTGCTTTCCGCGGAAGAGCGACTGGATGGTTCTCGAATATCTCCGGGGATGATCTCATCGCTGTCGATGGCAACGTGTGAGGCGACAGGTCCGGCCTAGGTTCGTTACAGTATCTTGGAAGCCAATGAGCATAAAGAAGGTTTCAATAAAAACAAAATGGCCCATATAAGCGCCCAAGAACAATCTAGCATCTTCGAAAACAGTGAAATTTCAATGAAGATAGGTCATTATTATACACAATAAATTCACCAAACATTCAGAATCGACTGATTCATGGACTAGAGATATACAATTCACTGTTTTCACTCTCTGAAGCCACTAATTGTGGAGGATTTCTGAAACTGTAGAGCCAGATTGTTCCTATTTACCTAATCAGACAATTTTTTCTCCATTTCAACCATTTTTATTGTATCTCAAATGGTTTCCAAGATACTCATCCATATTTCCCAGATATTGCATTTTAAATAGAAATAGATAGAATGACAAATCTGAAAAAATTCTCGCCAATGTGATTATTTTTCATGACCATATATCACAATGGCTAGACAAAATAGAAAATACCCGATTTGACATCTTACATGAAATCAGCAGTAGGGCCAACTGCGAACGTGATATTCAGTAATGCCAATGTTGCAGTTTCATTACAGAGGTCGCAGCGTGCGGCGCGTAATGCCACATACTGTGTCAAAACGACATCGGCGCGATTATCGCAAATCTTTAACGGGTAATTTCTGGCTAAATTCAAAACATCCATAATAAATATGCGTATGTTCAGCCAAAGCGGCAAAACTGATATCATTCCAATTATTTACCGACATCGGTGTGCCGCTGCCGATATCTGACCGCAGTTAACAGCAACGACCCGTCTATTTACCGCTCATTCATGTTTGCTGGGACGAATATGTAAATTCAAAAGAGTGATATGGTTTGAACCTTCAAATATACTGTTATCATCATTTGATTCTCTCTTTGAGAAGAACTCATACAATTTGTATTTTTACATTTAAGTGAGGTCACAGAAAATTATTAAAAGTGGTGCAAATCGTGTCGCGGTTAGCGCCATTTCCCGCCATTTTCTTAATTGACCATAGGCAGGGAATCCCCAGATGGTTGTCTTGGATGTTGGATGTCACTTTAAAAGTGATATCTTCATAAAGTGCTATTCAAAAAAAGTTTCGATGGATTTCAGTTGTTTTTTTTATGAATGACTTCTTGTACTATTTTAGCATGAAAGTAACTCATAAAATGATTAGTTTATACAACCTTTAACATTCTATAAAAAGAAAGAATCGTTGAATAAACTTCAATATGGGGGAAAATCGAGAAACAATTACAGAAAAATACTTACTGCACGGTTGGTGGACTTGGTGTAGTAGTGTTTTTATCAGTAAGTGTGTACTTTCTATACACATGTTCCCTGTAAAAATAATTAATTTAAAGCTATTCTGCTAACTATTCTTGAAATATATATGAAAATTAATTCTCATTAATGGAATGGGAGTAAATGCAAGAAATTTTCCAAGTAAACCTACTTACCTCAAGTATTTTAGTGCTTCGTATATAGCTGCCATAGCAAAAATTGCAATCATAGAGAGGACAAGGGCCCCACCCGTTGAAAAATTCCAATCTTTGAAAAGTACCGTGGCCTTTTTGGAAAAGAAAAACTGAAAAAAATACGTTTGTAGGTAAATCGCTTGAATGAACATTCGAATGGGATATGGAATAAATATATGAGAGGTTCCATTAAATGAGTAATCTTAAATCTTGTTGTACATTTGATGATAATCAATCCCTTGTAGAAAAATAATCGGCTGGTTTATAAGTAAAATGATCACAAGTTGTTGGTGTTAATATTTTTGGAAAAATACCATCACTTATTGCACATCAGTATCTACAATTACCAAATGGTAATAGGTACACAGGTCATTCTTTTAAGTGTTCAGCCTCTTTTTTGGTTGAAACAGGAGCTGATATTTTAATGTTGAAAAGCCACGGAGGATGGAAGTCTAGCTCTGTATTGGAAGGCTACATTGAAGATTCCATTTCAAGAGAAAAAAGGAAATATCAAGTAGAATTCTTGCAGGATCAGAAGGTACTTCAGGTTTTCGTTTTCCTGTCCAAAATAATAAATAATTACAAAGAATTTTTTGATTAGATATGGTACTTTAGTAAACAGCAAAGACCATTCCCAGCGAGCATAAACATCCCTTGGAGGTTTTGGGATGTTTTGAAAATGTAGGCATGAGGATATTTTTTGAGACGCAATATGCACTTCCCAAAGAGGACTTTGAAGGATGTTGGAAGTATTGTATACCGGGTGACACAGGATATCGGGCCACCCCTGTAACTTCTGCATTCGTGAACGGATTTTTCTGGAATTTGGTACAGTTATATAAGCAACCATTTCAGATTTGATCACATTACAATCCAATATGGCGGACTTCCGGTTTTTCTGGAACTGCCAGTAACTTTGTTTTTTCAAATGGAACACCCTGTATATTTTCACATATTCAAGTTCAACAGGTCCAAACCTTATGTCAAATGTCATTTTTTTTAAACAATTGAAATTAAAATTGTTTTTTTATTTTACCTCGTGGATAAATGAGATTTGGTCGAAGCTATTCACAATGAGTCGCAAATAACAGAAAATCTTAATTTTTTCTGAAAATTTATTTTTTGTGTCACTTACTGTTTAATCAATTCAGTCACATCACATTTTGATCAAAAATTCATTTTTTTCAAATGAAACCCCTATGGGCCACCTACCTGTCTCTCTAGAACATTCATTAAGGAAAAAAATTACATATCATTTTTGTATTTCGGTGCCGTAACAAATTGTATAAATTCAAAAATCTACAACTAGTTCATGAGTTTTCTGGCAGTTCGAATAATTTGTCAACATTTCAGAATCTTGTCAACTAATTGTGTAAGTTATACTTATAAGCACGATAATGGTGTTTTTTTTTATTCTTCCTCGCATTTTCTCGACTGGCATTGCATTGGTATTCCAATTCCCGAGTCGAAGCGGTTGGATCAAAATCAACATAAGCAAAACATTCATTTCTGCCTCCTCACTTACGATCATCTTCTCCATTGTTGGGTTCTTTTGGGAATCCTCTCTCCACATTTTTAAAAAAGGTTCTTTGTGGGTGTCTTCAGTGTGGGTATCGTTCAGCGTATAACTGACAAGCGGCGACAATGTTTTCAAGACAATCTCCGTAAATTAATAACATATCAACCTATAATTTTGATTTTACATTTCTACTAAACTAATTCCCGGAAGTTAACTAATTTTCGAGAGTTGAGATGAAAGATGACAGCGAAACACAATTAGTTGACAAGATTCAGAAATGTTGTTTCCCACAGCTTACTAAGTTGAAAAATTATTCGAACTGCAAGGAAACTCATGAACTAGTTGAAGATTTTTGAATGTATACAATTTGTTACTGCACCGAAATACAAAAATGATATGTAATTTTTTTCCTTAATGAATGTTCTAGAGAGACAGGTAGGTGGCCCATAGGGGTTTCATTTGAAAAAAAATAATTTTTGATCAAAATGAGATGTGACTAAATTAATTCATCAATAAATGACACAAAAAATAATTTTTCAGAAAAAATTATGTTTCCCTGTTATGTGCGACTCATTGTGAATAGCTTCGACCAAATCTCATTTATCCACGAGGTAAAATGAAAAAAACAATTTTAATTTCAATTGTCTAAAAAGAATTACATTTGACATGAGGTTTGGACTTGTTTTGACCTGTTGAATTCGAATATGTAAAAATATACAGGGTGTTCTATTTGAAAAAACAAAGTTGCTGGCATTTGCAGAAAAACCGGAAGTCTGCCATATTGGATTGTAATGTGATCAAATCCGAAATGGTTGCTCATATAACTGTACCAAATTCCAGAAAAATCTGTTTACGAATGCAGAAGTTACAGGGGTGGCCCGATATCCTGTGTCACCCGGTATGTTCTTCTGTGGCATTTCTTTGTATGATTACTGAGAGACAGTGGCAAAATTAAAAAAAAATAATGTGTGGTTGTTCTTTCTAGACATAACATAGTTCGCCTTGAGGGGTTCATTCCAGATATTGAATCTACATTTATTGGTTCTCGGCAATTTTTTTAATAACTTGATCATTTCACACCACAAAAAGTTAAAAATTTCATGTGAATATCTTAGGATACTTATATTTTTCGATCCCTCACTTTCAACTATTTATTTCATTTTGTATTCCTTCATTTTAATACAAATACCCTCCTATTTTACACAGGACAGACCATAGAGAAACTAAAAATAAAGAGAGTTGTCAAACCTGCAGTAGAAGTTGGCACCACGTTTAGACAGTGGCGACATATCTCGCAACTGGCCGAACTAAGTACAGTTGGTAAGACCGATTGAGATAAGGCGGGTTTTTCAAATGTGTTACTTTTATATGATTAATATGGTATATATTTTATAAGTGATCGATTTGCCATTCTTGTATTCCATATGAATGGTTGTATCGTATGAAATACAGGAATGGCAAATCGATCACTAATAAAATATATACAGTAATCGATTCGTAGAATCTGTTAGTTCGTTCGTGGTTAAAATAAAGTTTCAAAGTAAATCTTTATTTCATGATATCAAGAACAAAATTAAACATCTTATAAAACAAGAATAATGAGTTGAACCCTATAAAAACACATTTTATTGTATGGACAAGGTACAACTACAGACGAAACAATTATAAAACTACGAAAAACAACAAAATTAAAAATATTGTTCAGTCGCTTATCATCAAATCAACCAAAATAAAGCAAATTAAATTTACAACAAACCTTCAATAATTTTGTTAATGTATTAGCACAAAGGAGACCATGTACTTCGTACTTCCTCAAATGGTGATAGGAAATGGAAACTGATGGATGGAAATAAGTACCAGTTTGTGAAAAATTTTCTGCAACTGATGGATGGAAATAAGTATCAGTATGTGAAAAGCAGCTTATATTTTACCTTGTGAAAGAATATTTCGAGGAATTTCAGCGTCAACTCGAATAACAAAACATTCCATTTTCGATGTTGGGTTCATAATTCAAGTCCATGGTATAATTTCTATAATTAATGTTTCGATGACAATTAACAGTAGAATTATTCTGAAATTATTACGTGGTTTGTCATTTTCTGACAAATGTCGAAATTGGAAAGTTATCATGTCGTCAGTCGTCTGTTGATTGCGGGCAGCGCCTCCATGCGCGACTGGCCGTACCAAAAACTTGGTGGTCAAGATCGCCAATGTTTCAAACAGTCTCTTTATTTTTAATTTGTCTATGGGACAGACACAACATTCTTATATTCTCATAAGCAAATGAAACCAATATTATTCATTATAATAAAAACCAATGTCCAAATGATCTATCCACATCATTTTTGGCTTTCATTTTAAAATTCTTGCCATCTTACATTGTTTTAATTTGGCCATTCAGTGTGGTACACCTGATAAACCTCGCAGAACTACACTCGACTTTATGGAACACTGTGAAGCGTTGGTTTAAGTTTTTTTTTACTTTTAACTGAGAAAAACGAGTGTTTGAAGTGTAGTGAACCTGACCAATTATATAATAGACATTTTTGATATTATTGAATTAGTAAATAAGGTAAATCTCTAGTTACACCACACATGCACTCTGAATATGGGGAAAATACTTTTCTTACGTGTTTTTGCTGCCTGAACACGAATCCGGAAAAATGCGGCGGTCTCATACCGTTCCCGAGTTACAGCACTTTTTCAAAAAAAAAAAAAATAGCCCCATTTTCAAGCACCGTTTTCTCGCACAAAAATAACTCAAAATGCCTCCTTCTTTCTACCAGCATAAACAATACACCCTAAATCACTCATTTTCGGCACAACTTTGCACAAAATATCGTCGTTTTTATCGAAAAAATTCCTCTTTCTTACACAGTTCCAAATAAATAATATTCGTTCCTTTGACAGAAGACATTTTTAGTAACTTTGCCTTATTTTTCATGTTGGTGATAAGTGAATTATTGCCAACTTTTCGAATTCAAATGTGAGCAATAGTCTCCCCTTAATTTATGTGTGCAATTGTTGTGGGCGGTGATTCATTTATTACCAACATGAAAAATAAGGCAAAGTTACTAATTGTCTTCTGTCAAAAGTATGACAATTGTTGATTTGGAACTGTGTAAGAAAGAGGATTTTTTTCGATAAAAACGGCGATATTTTGTGCAAAGTTGTGAAGAAATTTAGTGATTTAGGGTGTATTGTTAATGCTGGTAAAAAGAAAGAGTAATTTTGCTTGAATGGTGCTTGAAAATGAGGTTAATTTTTTTTTGAAAAAGTGCTGTAATCCAGGAACGGTATGAGACTGCCGCATTTTTTTTGCAAAAACACGCAATAAAAGTATTTTCCCCATATTCACAGTGCATGTGTGGTGTAACTAGATATTTACCGGAAATAAAGTAAGTTTTACATAATTAGCATAATACAGAAACATACTATAACATCAAAAGCATACAATGTGTATTTTTCGATAGGGTGTTCGAATCTGTAATGACATGTTTAAACGGTATCAGGCGTTTTGATCCCTGGACAAAATATCCTCGACAGTATATCCCCGACAAAATATCCCCATGATAAATGATCTCCGGACAAAATATCCCCATGATAAAAAATCCCCGTATAATTTGACGTGAATATCCCAATGACAAAAAATCCCCGTATAATTTGGCGTCAAAAATTGGTTCTATAGTGTGGTGGACTGTTAAATTACGTTTAATTTCTCTTAGTCAATATACATTGTATGACCAATTATTTTGATTATCTGTGTTTTGTTTCAATGTTTATTTTATCCATTCGATAACATTTTTATTTAATTAATTGGCATTTCATCGATTAATTCGAAAGTATTAAGAAAAATTTCACACTTGTTTATTTGTAATTATAATTTTGTTATTTTTTTTTCGGCCTACTGATATATTTTTTTATTGAAATTAAAATTTTGATTTTTTCTCAAAATTTTAGATTTTTCTCAAAATTTCGACTTTTTTTCTCAAAATTTTGAGATTTTTTCTCAAAATTTCGACTTTTTTTCTCAAAATTTTGACTTTTTTTCTCAAAATTTCGACTTTTTTTCTCAAAATTTCGACTTTTTTTCTCAAAATTTTGATATTTTTTCTCAAAATTTTGAGATTTTTTCTCAAAATTTCGACTTTTTTTCTCAA
Organism: Gonioctena quinquepunctata; assembly: GCA_018342105.1. Classification (NCBI taxonomy): domain Eukaryota; kingdom Metazoa; phylum Arthropoda; class Insecta; order Coleoptera; family Chrysomelidae; genus Gonioctena; species Gonioctena quinquepunctata. Next base: position 151,934 of record JAFIRS010000308.1, read on the forward strand.
TATTTTGACTTTTTTTCTCAAAATTTTAAGATTTTCTCTCGCACGCATTGGTTTTATTCAGTGTAATCCCTGCGGTTAACGAATGTGGGTAGAATCATGGATATCACGGATGAACTCATTAAGCGATATTTTTTTCTTGGTTTGAATTACGGGGAAATTATACAATATTTGCAATTAGTACACAACAATTCCATCAGCAGAAGGACATTGCAAAGACGTTTGAAATCACTGGGGTTATATAGAAGAAAGAACCACACAAACGTAGAACAACTCGTTTCTTTTCTCAAGGAAGAAATTGATAAATCAGGGCAATTACATGGATATAAATGGATGCATTTGAAATGTTTGCAAAACGGTATGGTAGTTCAACAAGAAAGCGTTCGTCTAGCTTTGAATATTCTCGATCCTGAAGGAGTCACCCTACGCAGAAAAAATAGACTGAGGAGAAGAGAATATTTCAGTAAAGGTCCTAATTTTTTATGGCACATCGATTCCTACGATAAACTGAAAAAAGTCGAAATTTTGAGAAAAAATCTCAAAATTTTGAGAAAAAAAGTCGAAATTTTGAGAAAAAATCTCAAAATTTTGAGAAAAAAAGTCGAAATTTTGAGAAAAAAAGTCAAAATTTTGAGAAAAAATCTCAAAATTTTGAGAAAAAATCTCAAAATTTTGAGAAAAAAAGTCGAAATGTTGAGAAAAAAAGTCAAAATTTTGAGAAAAAAAGTCGAAATTTTGAGAAAAAATCTCAAAATTTTGAGAAAAAAAGTCGAAATTTTGAGAAAAAATCCAAAATTTTGAGAAAAAAAGTCAAAATTTTGAGAAAAAAACTCAAAATTTTGAGAAAAAAAGTCGAAATTTTGAGAAAAAATCTCAAAATTTTGAGAAAAAAAGTCGAAATTTTGAGAAAAAATCTCAAAATTTTGAGAAAAAAAGTCGAAATTTTGAGAAAAAATCTAAAATTTTGAGAAAAAAAGTCGAAATTTTGAGAAAAAATCTAAAATTTTGAGAAAAAAAGTAAATGTTGAGAAAAAATCTAAAAATTTTGAGAAAAAAAGTCGAAATTTTGAGAATAAATCTCAAAATTTTGAGAAAAAAAGGCGAAATTTTGAGAAAAAATCTTAAAATTTTGAGAAAAAAAGTCGAAATTTTGAGAAAAAATCTCAAAATTTTGAGAAAAAAAGTCAAAATTTTAAATTTCAATAAAAAAATATAACGGTAGGATGGCGCCAATACGCCGTCGTATATTTGGCTTATTTTTTTCCAATGACTTGAATAAAAATGTGTTTCTATGAATTTACAACTGAAAATAATTATTTGTCGTGTGTGTGTGTATGTTTGTCCAGGAATATTTCGCCTTGGGGTGTTATGTCTGGGGATGTTTTGTCTTGGGGATATTTTGTCTTGGAGATATTTTGTCCGGGGATATTTTGTCGGGGATATTTCCTCGAGGGATGAAAATGCATGGAACCGATCAAACTGTATCATTGAAAATTCTTGAAAAAAACTACCTGTTTTCTTTATACATTTTTCCATTATGAACTTTGTTAGTTATGCGAACTGAAATGTATTGACTCTACAAATAGAAGAATTCGGTTTGTGATAAAACTGAAGAATCAATGAGAAAATGAATATTTTTATAAATATAATTTCAACTAAATCTGCCTTCCTAGAGATACAATTGAAATTATATATAAGAAAATATCTAATCATATTGCAATTATCTTCAAAATTGGTGGTTAATGTATTTCACATCGAATCTGTTTCATGATATCCCAACAGAATAAATTAATGGAAAAGTTTTACTCAGAATGTGTCAAGTTCGTTTTTACACGCTTTATATTAGCTTCACTTGTATGTTTGTTTGTTTGTTTGTTTGTAACCGACTCCTTTGGGCGCAATTTTGACCCACTTCCAGACGTCCGAATGATTTGAAATTTGGCAGATGTACATAATTCCGGGGACAATGCATTAAGAAATTTTTGTGTGAAGAAAAAACAAAATGGCGGCTCCAATATGGCGTACGAGTTTTGTGATTATGGTCCGATTCGCTTTAAAATTGGTATCCGAGGGTTTTTGTGGTCGGAGATTATGTTCTTTGTAAAATTGGAAAATTCAAGATGGCGGCCCCAAAATGGTGGACGAGTTTTGTGATTATGGTCTGATTCTATTCAAAATTGGTATGTGGGGGTTTTTGAGGTCGAATATTATGATTCTTCTGTGAAAATTGAGAAAATTCAAGATGGCGGCTTTAAAATGGCGGCCGAGTTTTGTGATTATGGCCCGATTTGCTTCAAATTTGGTATCTGAGGGTTTTCGTGGTCGGAAATTATGTTTTTTTTGTCAAAATTGAAAAATTCAAGATGGCGGCTCCAAAATGGTGGACGAGTTTTGTGATTATGGCCCGATTTGCTTCAAATTTGGTATCTGAGGGTTTTCGTGGTCGGAAATTATGTTTTGTAAAAATTGGAAAATTCAAGATGGCGGCCGGGTTTTGTGATTATGGTCTGATTCTACTCAAAATTGGTATGTGGGGGTTTTTGGGGTCGAATATTATGATTCCATAAAATCAGATGTGGAATCATCTGCGACTGAAAGATAAACTTTAGTCACTATCTTCCATCGTTAAGATAACCTCTTGTGGGGTATTCATGTTGAAAAGGGAAACATTCTCAATTGAATATTGATAGAAAGATTTTTCTGTGAATTGAAAAATCCACGATTAAAATGAAGTTATTTTTTGTGAATGTCTAACAGAAAACAACTACTTCCCCGGCTAAAGCCACGCTGGACATTGAACTACATCTGATAGATATTCTGAAAAGGCCCTAACTCAAAAGAAAAAATCTGAAATTGAAAATTTGCATTTTCATTCAGATAGTTATTTGATTTTCTATTCCAGTCTTGATTAAGAACTCATAAAGATGAATGAGGCAAAGAAGAATGTTTTCCAAAAGAGAGTACTCACCAGAAATCATTCGTAACATTGACGCAGGAGAGACATCGCATTCACTAGGTCTTCAATACATTTTTGTCGACGAAAATCTATTTCACGCTTCCACGATCATCAGGAAGACCGGAAGAAATGGGAAACACATTTTCAAGAAGCAATCTCACTTTGCAAAGATGGAAAAAGTTAGAAGTAGTTGTTTTCTGTTAGACATTCACAAAAAATAACTTCATTTTAATCGTGGATTTTTCAATTCACAGAAAAATCTTTCTATCAATATTCAATTGAGAATGTTTCCCTTTTCATTATGATTCTCTTGTAAAATTGGAAATTCAAGATGGCGGCTTTAAAATGGCGGCCGAGTTTTGTGATTATGGTCTGATTCTATTCAAAATTGGTATGTGGGGGTTTTTGGGGTCGAATATATGATTCTTTTGTGAAAATTGGAAAATTCAAGATGGCGGCCGAGTTTTGTGATTATGGTCTGATTCTACTCAAAATTTGTATGTGGGGGTTTTTGGGGTCGAATATTATGATTCTCTTGTAAAAATTGGAAAATTCAAGATGGCGGCTTGAAAATGGCGGCCGAGTTTTGTGATTATGGTCTGATTCTATTCAAAATTGGTATGTGGGGGTTTTTGGGGTCGGAGATTATGATTACCTAGTTTGTTAAGATTATTCCATTTTTTAATTTGCAAAAAAAAAATATATTTTATAAATAAACCACACTAAAAAGTAGGAAATAAATAATAGTTTGAAAAAACTAAAAAACACGCTTTTATAGAAAACCAGACTAAAAAAATTAAAAATAAGAAAAAAAAGTATTTTATTTAAAAAAAAGCGTGGGGTGCATGGTATCAATAATTATATAGTACATTACACACCGAGGCGATACCATGCACCCCACGCTTTTTTTTAAATAAAATACATTTTTTCTTGTTTTTAATTTTTTCAGTCTGGTTTTCTATAAAAGCGTGTTTTTTAGTTTTTTCAAACTATTATTTATTTCAAGATGAATCTCCATTTATATTACATGATAAACATCCTAAAAGAGGGATGTATTCCTGGTGCTATAAAAATTTAAAAAAAACTCCGTTTCAAATAGAAGGTGACACCTTCAAATGTCCAAATTAATAACAAAAAGCTTCAGAAAGTGTTCTCTAGAAATGTTTTATTTACAGCGATTTAATGTGCGCAACACGTTTTGGGAATGTTCTGTCTATGAAAAGGCTATCGAAAAAACTTAGGACAAGTTCTTTTTGTGACATCCCAGGGACATCCTGAAAATCGCCACCTGCCGCGGACATTGGCTGTTCTATAAAAGTTATATTCATCTATAAACAGAACATCGCAGTGGATGTTCAATGTCTCAAAATCTCGTACTTTTAACATATCTGAGATGTTTTTGTGCTCGCTGGGTTATTACACGTCGAATAACTTAGACTAAAAATTATCGTTTTTGAGTTATTAAACGTCGAATAACTTAGACTAGTTTTACTTAAATACCTATCCTATGAAAGTTAACATTTTTAAAGTAAGCTATGAAAATGACAACTATATTATGTTTGTTTAGTGACATTTCATAATGGAATAATCAAAATGGTTTACAGTGAGGAAGAAAAAGTTCAAATATATACTTATTATATACAAAACAACAAAAATAAACGTCAGCAAAAAGTACATATAGGGTGTTGTATCCAAATCGTCCAACACCGTCAGAAAATACATTCAAAAATATTTACCAAAAGGTGAATCATACCTTCAGTTTCAGTAGAAAAAAGCGTGTAGTTCAAGAAAACCAGGAAGATCAGCTAGATATACTGCTTCATTTGGAAGGTAAGCCTATCCATATTAATTCGTGAATAGACATTGTAGGGGTGAGGGGTGGAAGGTTCGGCCATTTTTTAAATTCTTAAATATTTCATTGTTTTTTAAATACTGGTTCTGTTGATGGTAAATATAAAGTTAGCGTCATGCTCTCTGAATATAGGTAAAAAACTTTTCTTATGTGTTTTTGCCTCCTGAACACGAATCCGGGAGAAAATGCGTCGGTCTCATACCGTTTCCGAGTTAGAGCACTTTTAATTTCTCCTCATTTCCAAGCACCGTTTTCTCGCACAAAAATCACTCAAAATGCCTCCTTCTTTTTACCAGCATAAACAATACACCCTGAATTATTTATTTTCGGCACAACTTCTTACACAGTTCCAAATAAACAAACTTCACACATCTGACAGATGAAATTTAGTAACTTTCCCTTTTTTTTCATGTTGATAATAAATGAATCACGGTGAATCATGGTGCCCAAAAACAATTGCAAACATAAATGAATTCGAAAAGTTGGCGGTGATTCATTCATTACCAACATTTCAATATGAAAAATCGAAGGTCGTTGGAAAAAAAGGACAACAGAAAAATATTAAACGAATAAAGAAAACGGGAAGAAAAACTGTTACCGTTTGGTGCGGAATTTTTAGGAATAAAATTGTTGGATTTATATTTTATAAATAGAAAAATCGAAGTACACAGTCTCCTTCACACAAAAGATTCAATATAAATTGAACCAGGAAATGGTAGATCACAAGGGAAAAACAACTACTTTCCTAGCAAATACCACGCAGAACGTTGAATGATATTCACCTGAAAATCCATGCATACCTCCATATAAATGGACATTGAATGCAAATGTTTCTTTCTGATAAGCTCGATTATGTTTAATTTATGTCGTGTTCGCCTAACAATCCGCATACCGGTTTCAGGCTTTTTGGCCCTCATCAGTAGGCGAACACGACATAAATTAAACATAATCGAGCTTATCGGAAAGAAACATTTGCATTCAATGTCCATTTATATGGAGGTATGCATGGATTTTCAGGTGAATATCATTCAACGTTCTGCGTGGTATTTGCTAGGAAAGTAGTTGTTTTTCCCCTGTGATCTACCATTTCCTGGTTCAATTTATATTGAATCTTTTGTGTGAAGAAGACTGTGTACTTCGATTTTTCTATTTTTATTCCACTTCACTTGGCGTTTATCTTTCACTATATGCTAGTCGGGCTTGCCACTCCTACTGAGAAGGAATCTTTTATTTAGAAACCTATCGAGGTGGGAGATTTTCAGAGTGTTTCTTTCTGCCACTAGGTACCGCCACTTAAAAGTTTTCTTTTCCGGCGTACCTATAGGTGTTATAGAGTTATAGACTAGATGATGGTTTTGTTTATGTTGGTCTCGCTTCGGCCAGAGCTCTTCGGACTTCTGACTGGTGACTACTCCGTACTGATAAGGGCCAAAAAGCCTGAAACCGGTATAAATTAAACATAATCGAGCTTATCAGAAAGAAACATTTGCATTCAATGTCCATTTATATGGAGGTATGCATGGATTTTCAGGTGAATATCATTCAACGTTCTGCGTGGTATTTGCTAGGAAAGTAGTTGTTTTTCCCCTGTGATCTACCATTTTCTGGTTCAATTTATATTGAATATTTTTTGTGAAGAAGACTGTGTACTTCGATTTTTCTATTTTTATTCCACTTCACTTGGCGTTTATCTTTCATTATATTTTATGATTATATATTATCAGGAGTTAGCTATCAAGAAATAGTCATCCCAGAAGTAGAAAATATGTTTTTACAGAATTTGGATGCAAGATGGGGTAACCCCGCATAGTGTCCTACATTTGAATAATGTATTCCCAATATGGATCTGAAATAATGGAAGTATTAAATGGCCACCTAACACTTGACTTGACCCCTATGGATTAATTTTCCTGGGGATTTCTCAAAGATTTTAATAATAATATTCAACTCATTGAAGACACGATTCAGCATTGGGCTTGGGGCAGAGTATGCAGCAGGGTCCCTACCTCCTTTTCTTTCCTATTCATACTATCTGTTTTTTTTAAATATAATCCAACTGATGGCGTTCACTTGGTACTGGAATGAATATTCATTAAGAATATGAACTGTTCTTTTTTCTGAATATCATAAACCATAATATATAAATGATTTATTATCTAGACTGTTTGAAGCTTGATGCAATTGGTGGAAAAAATGATTTTTTCCATTTTCGTGACTAAAATGTGACATATTTCAACTCAAATTAGTGAGAGAAGTTGTATTTTAATCACTAGTGATAATTTTTTTTTTTTCTTAAGTGATAAAAGTGTTACCTAGGTTACCAATAAACAATCATCATAACATTGCTCATAGCGAAGCAACGGAGTCAAATTATTCGTATCGAGTGGCTGTTTTCCAAATTAAATGACAAGCAACGTAGCCAGATTTTTATTCTTATTTATGCAACAATTGCAAAATAATTTCTTTTAATTTCTGCGAAAATGGAAAAAATCAGATTTAAAACACGTGAGTAAAGCGCATTTAATCTCCAGGTTCGTGATTAAATGCCACGCTTTACTCACTTGCCTAAAAATAGCTATTTCGTGTGAAGTTTTTTTATTTGACAGATATTAAATACAGATATAAACTCTTGTAACAGTAAAATGAATAAATGGAACTATATAATTTTCAACAATAGGTACAATTGAATTTTGAACAAATTCGCTTTTCTGACCTTTTTGGCGGCAAAATCACCTATTATTTTTTCGAAATTCTGCTGCTTAACTAATTATGACTCGATTGAGAGCATTGCCAAACCATTAAGTACTGTCTGTCCCATAGTCGAACGCAAGTGATCTTTTATTTTGGCCAAATTACAAAAAATTATCTCTCCGCTTCGGCTACTTAACTGGTATCGAACAAAATTTCCTAACTGCCACCCAAACATTTGAAAACAAGCTCTGTTCTTTTTGTTTGAAAATCATATTAAGTAGTTCCATGTTGTCTTCGAAGTTTGCGGACTGAAGAGTTTTGATATGATTAATTTGGTAACGTCCCCCGAATATACAGGGTGTTTCATAATTGAATGCTGATCCTAAAGAGCGATAATCCTTGGATGATTTTAAGAAAAATTCTTCAAATGAACATAGGTCCACCATCGCTTTATTTCTGAGATACAGGATGTTGAAATTTAACAAAAAAATCAGTTCTTCCCCAATATCTCTGAAACCGCTTTTTTCAATTTCGGTACATGCAAAGTACGCATGAAAATACATTTTTTCCATAATGAAGGATTTCTTAATTTTCATCAGTGGCGTCCCTGTTAACATGCCCTGCCATATTTTTGATCAAAATAATAATACGCCACTGTCTCTTTTCCAAATAAATATTATTTTTGTAATTGTCCTCTATCTACTCATGAAAATGCTGGTCTCTTGCCTTTTTTTCGTCCGGCGGATGGTTTTTGAGTTAGAAAATAAAATGCATTAATTTGCTTGTCCCTATGCGAAATCAGCCGTTGAAGAGTAGTAGGATTATCTTGTGGGCTAGAAACATCAGTATGCTAAGAAAACAATTTTAACACTTCTTCAGCTAGATACGTGATATTATTTACGTTACAAAAACTTGTTTAATTAGCAGACATGCATTACTTGTATGGGCTTGCTGACGGAAACGCATATGAAGCCAGGCGACTGTATCAAGAGCGCTTCCCAAATAGAATAGTTCCTGATGCTCGCACGATTTCAAGCACCCACAGAAGGTTATGTGAAACAGGAAGTTTTGAGCAAATCATCACTTGAAAGGAGCACATCGGACTGCAAGAACTCCAGCAATTGAGGTAGCTGTTTTAAATTCAGTTGACGAAAATCCTGAAATAAGTACGAGGCAAGTTGCCAATAAGTTGAATATCGCCCATATTCTAGTATGGAGGATTCTTCATGATCATTTATTATATCCCAATCACATTCAACGGGTTCAAGCTCTACTTCCTCGAGACTTTCCATTACGAGTGAATTTATGCCAATGGTTTCTCCAAAAAGTTACCGAAAATTCTTTATTTGACAGGGAAATTTTATTCACGGACGAAGCTAGTTTTACTAAAAACAGGATCAGAAATTTACATAATAATAATTTTTGTGCCGAGGAAAATCCGCATGCAATCGTGGAATATCATCACCAGGAGCAGTTCTCATTAAATGTCTGGGCTGGAATTATTGGAGATTACCTAATTGGATCTTTTTTTTACCACGCAGATTAAATGGACATAATTATCGCCGATTTCTTGAAGATCATTTACCAATTCTGTTGGAAGATGTTCCTATTTTAATGCGAAATCGCATGTAGTTTATGCACGATGGTGCACCTGCTCATTTTAGTGCTCTGGCACGCGAATATTTAAACCAAAACATTCATAATCGCTGGATAGGTCGTGGGAGAACAAAGTTATGGCCAGCTAGATCCCCAGACTTAAACAGTCTTGATTATTTTCTTTGGAGAAATCTCAAGACTTTGGTGTCAACCAATTCTAAGTGAGGAAGAATTGCGAAACCGCGTAATAGTTTCCTGTAAAGCAATAAGGAATTCTCCAGGAATTTTCCAAAGAGTACGCGAGTCAATGACAAGGAGGGCTGAAGCGTGATTTTTGTATTATTTGTTCATAATAGTTATGTTTTCAAAAATAAAAAATGTATTTTTATGCGTACTCATTACGAAAATAAATTATAGTTACCATAAAATTATAAAAATCTTGCCTAGATCCTTTGGTTACCACAATTGTGAAATTAAGACTAAGAGAAAAAATCGAATAGGGACAAGCAAATGAATGTATTTTATTTTATAAATTGAGAACCGTCCGCCGGGTGAAAAAAAAGCGGGAGACATTTTTATGAGAAGATAGAGGACAATTACAAAAATAGTATTTATTTGGAAAAAAGACAGTTATTTTGATCAAAAATATGAAGGGGATGTTAACAGTGACGACACTGATGAAAATTAAAAAATTCTTTATCATGGAAAAATATATTTTTATGCGTACTTTGCATGTACCAAAATTGAAGAAGAAAACAAAAGCGGTTTCACAGATATCGGGGAAGAATTGATTTTTTTGTTAAATTTCAACATCCTGTATCTCAGAAATAAAGATATAACATTTTATTCAGAATTTAAAAATACAAAAGCAAAGCTTTAAATATAAAATAATATTAAGATGAAAATTTCGATTGAAGCCCGGGACTCGAAGTCATCAACTTTCTCATAGAAAAGGACACATGCTCCCTTGGAGCTGACAGAATCAATCTTGGAAAATACACCTACGTTCATATGAAGAATTTTTCTTAAAATCATCCAAGGATTATCGCCTTTTAGGATCAGCATTCAATTATGAAACACCCTGTATAGAATGAAAATTCCTAAAAATGAAGGTTAATGGATCTTAATAGACATAGAAAGTGGCTGCCTGACCTCACTTTGGTATTAATTGAACAATAATTTTTTTAATGTTCCGTGAGGACTCCGGGCCCCCTGTCCTCTCGAGCCCCGGGACATCCCCCCCTGTCCCCCTCTCTCCAGGCCTGATAAGGGGCGGGGGTAATTTATAGTGAATAACCCGGTACATTCATATGGCTATGATTTAAGGAACTGCTATGGAACTTGACACCAGTACAAACGTCGTTTGTACCGAATTTGACCCCCTTTTCACATTTATGTTTTTAGTGAGATAGATACTTACATACATGGCCATTTCCATTGTCATGGTGCAATTATCCATATCCATACCGTCGTCCATATCGTGATCCATATCGTGCTCCATAACAGATGATCCCATATCGTGTGTGATCTATTTTTCTGTAAAACATTAATTCCAAATATCACAGCGAAAATAAAATAAAGCACCATAGGTTATAATAAAATCATTAATTAAAAATGAACTGCTTGCACAGGGTGACTGTTAAACCTTTAGGATCGGTTTTTTAGGTAAAATTAAGATTTGTTTCCTATGAGCATGTGTCCTAACTTGCTTCGTTTTAGAGATGCAGGGTGTCAAAGTTTTTATAAAAGTTCAGTTTTTCATTCATTACTCAAAAACATTTTGGCTGATTTTGATTAAACTTGGCATGCTTATTTGCGTTAATAAGGGGCTTTTTTATTGTATTTAGAATACCTACAATTATTAATTCCAGCGGCGTCCCAGTTTTTTGTAAGCCACTGTTTTTTTGTATGTTTATTTCTTTCAGATCAAGCAATTAAAAATCCATTATTTTATCCCCTCAAATTTTTTCGCTTTCGAGAAAAAACAGGAAAAACTCATTTCAAATCACAATCTCGACAATTGATGGTGTATTTGGGATGTTAATTGGTCAATTCGAGTTTTAATGCATTTTAAGTGCGTTTACGAGTAGTCTGCGGAATTATTCATGCCAAGTATTTACAGTACTGCTGAATACGCGGATCTAGACAACTTTTCTGGAGAGGGGGGTAAAACAGTTTTAATAATAATATTTATTTGCATCAGTAATACCTACAATGGTTAATAATCCTAATAATAATTTGACATAATATTGAGTAATATTACTCTGACACAAACAAATAAAGAGAAAGAACACAAAACTTTCGCTGTCCGTGTCATATCCCATTTATTCATTCATGCGACCCTTACAACCTAATAGAGTGCGGTATCAAATTGATCGTAATAAAATGCTCTTTTTTTCTAACCCGACGAGCCACCATGTTGCCATTTGAAAAAAAATAGTAATACAAATTTTAAAATCAAACGTCACATAGCTGGAACATGTTGATCGAAAACAGTAAAGTTTATTTTCACAAACATTTTAGGACTGAAATCAGTTATTTGAACGTATCAATAGCCCTCTAGAATAAAAATTTATTTCGAAAAAAAAATAAAAAAACGGTTACAAACAGTAACAAATGATACATGGTTGTATTCTGAATGTCATATAGGGACAAAAAACTGCAAATATACAGGTGTGCCAATTATGCCATTAAAAAATCGAAAGTTTATGTCACTTCCGGTGAATCCGGAACTTGCATTACAAGTTGAGTTACTTGTCAAAAAATGCAGTTTTATGCATTAAACAGATCCTCCAAATTTCATTCCATTATCTCCGAAAACAAAAAAGTTATAGGTGCGAGCCACCTTCCGTGGACACCAGGTATTCACAAGGAACGGGCCTCAACCAGAAAGGAATTCATCAGTGTGGTATACTGATCGTTCTAAGATTGAAGGAAGGACTGGAGTGGGAGTATTGGGTCTTGGTTTTAGGCTCTCAAAACCTCTAGGCAAAGCCTCAACAATGTTTCAAACAGTAATCCATGCTATAGGAATTTGCGCCCAAGAATGCCTTGCAAGAAGCTCCAGGGGGGACAAAAATGTATATTCTAAGAGATAGCCAAGCAGCACTAATATCTGTAAAAACACACACTTGAGAGACTAGACTGACTTGGGACTACAAAGACTATCACAACCGGACTGGCCACATTGGAGTAGAAACTGTTATTAAAAATCTTAGGGGGAACTATTGGGTACTGCATATTCGTTCAGCGGTAAAAAAAACGTCTTAAAGAATTGTCAGGAATGTCGTATGAGAAAATGCCGTCCAGTTGTTTCTGAACTTTTTTTTTATGTTCTGGTTCCCCCGAAAAGGGATATCCTGTAATGTTCAGAGAACATCGTGGGAACCTAGGGAAAGAAGGTAGGAGTTGGTGTTCTTCTTAAATTTCTGAAGGTTGTATGCCTCGGGGAACACCTCCCTAGGCAATGAGTTCCAAAGCCTCGCTGTTCATTGGATGAACGAGTCTTTGGAAAGTGATGTTCTGCAGGTCTCCAAAGTGACCACGAAGGGGTGTGATGACTGAACTTGACGGGTTAATCTCGAAGAGACTGCCAAAGCAGGAACGATTGTTGATATTTCAGAAGAGCATCGCCCATGAAAATATCTATAAAATAGAGACAAATCGACAACCTTTCTACGGTGTTCCAGACAAGTGAGCGAGTTTATAAGCGAGGCATCACCGACGAGACGAATTGCCCTTTTTTGGACAGAATCCAATAGCCTCAGGATATGTTTAGGTGCCGCACTCCAAATATGGGAACAGTATTCCAGGACAGGTCGGATCTGTGCCTTATAGATCATAAGCAGCTGACTGGGGGTGAAATAGCTCTTGGCACGAAACAGAAAATCAAGTTTTTGGGATGCACTTTTGGCAATGGACCTCACGTGATTTTCCCAGGAAAGGTTTTTGCTTATAGTAATACCAAGCATCGATATGGATGGCTTCAGTGGTATGGTTACTCCTGACAAAGTTATGTTAGGCACAGTGAGATCGGCTTTTCTAGAGAAAAGACATGCTTGTGTTTTGTTTGCATTGAATTCTACCAAGTTATTAGATCCCCATTCGAGAATTGTTGCTAAGTCCATATTTATATTATTAACATTTCTTCCTCGTTCATTTCTGGTTTCCCGGGCTGATATAGGGGCCCTGGAAGAGAAAGCGGTATGGAGGGTACTATCATCGGCAAAGCTGTGTACTGGACATGAAGTTGCTTTCAACAGGTCGTTGATGTGAAGTAGAAATAGTGTTGGTGCGAGAATAGATCCTTGCGGAACACCAGCATTTATGAGTAGAGTGTCAGATGAAACTCCATCGACCACTACATGGAGAGACCTGTTTGAGAGAAAACTAGCAAGCAGAGAACACAGCTGAGGGGGCAAGCCATAAGACGGAAGCTTGGCGAGGAGTCCCTGGTGCCAAACTCGATCGAACGCCTTGGAGATATCTAATGCCACAGCTAAAGTTTCTCCATACTTTTCAATAGATAGCTGCCATATATGTGAGACGTAAGCGAGCAGGTCACCAGTTGATCTCTGATGGCGGAAGCCATATTGCCTATCGTTGACAATTCCTGAGTCTTCCAGATATTTCATGAGCTCGATGTTGATGGCTTTTTCCATGACCTTTGAAATAATAGATAGCAGTGCGATAGGTCTGTAGTTGCTAGGTAGGGCCTTTTTGTCTTTTTTAGGGACTGGCTGTACTCTTGCTGGTAATGTTACCGGTAGAGAGACTTGAAGGTTTTGAATTTCCATTTACTTATGTGGGCATTACTTTTTTTGGTCCAATGACTGTTTCAATTGGCAAACGAAAAGTTATAGTGTGTTGTTCACATGTCTCACCATGCAGTACACATTGAAATTGCTGCGTCTCTTGATACGAGCTCAACAATCCTTGCTCTCAGAAGATTCATATATCTCGCCGAGGTTAACCCAAAGAATTAATTACAGATAATGGGACCAACTTCGTTGGGGCAGAACGTGAGTTGATGGAATCCTTCAATTTGCTAGATCATTCGAAGATATCTGGTGAAATTTCTTCCCGAGGTATTACATGAAAATTCAACCCACCGGCTGCTTGTCATGGGGGTGGAATATGGGAACGCATGGATAGATCAGTGAAAACAGCTGGATAACTTTGAAATCTGTCAGTCAGAAAGAAGAAGCTCTTGGAAACCTACTTACTGAAGTAGAATACACTTCGAATTCAAGACCTTTAACCCAAGTATCAGTGGACCCTAATGACCTAGAGGCGATTAAGTCAAAATATTTCTTGTTATTAAGATCTAGTGGTGTTGAGATTTGCAATGGAAATAAACATGATATTCTTAGCAGGTTATTATTAAAATCTGTGACTATCTTATGAGATAAAAACACAAAATTATTACATGTGATGATTTTAACACTGAGTCAGATCATGATACAAAAAACGTGTACGGTCGGGTGACCCCCGTCAGGAACGAAGTTCCTTTACTCCTTTTATCATCCTCCATATCACTCCCCATATTTTGATGTCATGGACTCACCATTTTTTCTGCATTATTTTCTCACTCTGAAAATGTTTGGATTTTTCTCTACTTTCGTCTCAAAGTTGTTCGGAAAGTGTGGCGAACAAATTTTTTCTACTGGACATAGGTTTTTTAGCGTCTTTTCCTTACCCCCCCTTTCCATTCCCCACATGTTGATGGCTTATACTCACCACTTTCTTTTCGTTTTCGTTTCAGTTAGTTTTTTTTAACTTTTTTCAGTTTTTTCATACTCTGCGCTAACCTCGGCTCGGGCGGTCTTTTCGGCCTCGAACCCGGTGCTTGGCTCTCCAATGTCTTTATTAGGTTTAATATTACTCTTCTTTACACTTTCACTGTGTTTTGAAATGTATTCATTGAGTTTTTTGAGTTTTTCGGCTTCACTTGGGGGAAAATGATACACAATATCGCATCTTTTTCAAAGGGCCCACAGACGATGCAATTTGTTGAACAACCGATCGTACAATAGGTTGCACTATAAATCGTACAGACAGATCGTAGATAATTTTGCCTACAGACGTGAAAAGAATTCAAGCGATCGGTTGTACAACTAATCTTGTATATTTTAATTGTTCACCATGGCACCGACTGTTTCAAAAAAGGAAATAGCTGCTGTAGTTGTCGCGTTGTTCTCGGATGAGACCAATAATAATGCGAAAAAGAAGAAAAAAGTGTGGTGTAAAAAATGGTTGCTGCACAGACATATGTATTCAATCAAATTTCGTAACTTGCGTCACGTTTATGTTTATTCGAGTACTCGTTAGATGTAACATTCCACAAACAAGATTGCTCTCTATATATTTCGATAAACTCTATCCAAAACTGTTTATTGTTCTACATTTTAGCGGACAATCTCACTACACAATGTTAATTTTTGAAATGAAATCGTATCAACAAGTCACCAAATAGATACACACGTTCAAACTTGTTGTATATCAAACCGAGTTGGATTGAAACGACCGTTTGGTAGGTAGAGAGGGGGAAAACACGAGTGGACACGATTTGATGTGGCTGCTTATGCTACGGCGAATCTTCACCAGTGTCTTGTCATGCAGCGTTTGAAAGGTTAGGTTTGTTTGATTAATAAATAGGTAGTGCAGTTATTTATTCAACTTTGCAATAGTTTACTTGTTACCTTGCCAAAATGTCCTCTGACAGATTTTTCGAAAAATATTTTTTCCATCCAGAAGTTATAGGAGTGTAAGTTCTCTACGTCTCGTATATCGCCTATACCAAATAATTTGGTACGCCTATGGAATTTCTATTAATAGCCACAGTTAGACAATGGTTCGGGAATCTTCGAGAAAAATTGGTTGTTAGATAGGGGAAGGCCAAAGTGGTCGTTTGAATACTGGACGAGCTTTACGACAGATTTTTAAACATGCTAAGGCTGGCCGCACATTTACTATAGTCGGATCCGATTGTCTGAAACGATTTCAAATCGGACCACTACCGCACACTGCCGATAAAATATTTCCGATTTTAATTGAATGTCGTTGTACAATACAGTAGGTATGTTCTCACACACCGCATATACAGTGCTTCTCAAAAGTCCCCTCCCCCCCTCTTATTTTTGGAACGATTATACATAAAGATGACGTCACAAGGCCATTGTGACCAATAATTTTAAATGGAACCCTACGGCAAGCGACACCTCTTTTAAAAGGTATCGAAAAAACCTATTCAACGATACTAATTTTGTTTGTGTTTATGGCATTAAAATTTAAATTCCATCCAGTATGATATTAATTACAGATTTAAGAATCAGTATCTACTCTACTCCATTTACTTCCCGACAGTGAAATATCCGATTTTTGAACTCTTCTCGTACTTTTGCAAATGTGTCTGCGGAAACAACCTCACATTCTGCAACAATACGTTGTTTTAAAACGTCAATATTGTCAGGTTCAGTGGCGTAAACCTTCGATTTAAGGTACCCCCACAGAAAAAAAACCAAAGGTGTGAGGTCGGGTGATCGAGCTGGCCATTCCGTTGAACCTCGTCGTCCAATCCATCTACCACGATACTCCTCATCCAAATACCGTCTTACTGCACCGTAATAGTGTGGAGGAGCACCATCCTGTTGGAATGTTATTACCAAATTGCCGAATTCATCTGGATTATCTTCCAAAATTTAAAGGATTAACGGTTCTATTGCGTTTTGCAACAGCTCCAGATAAACCTCACCAGTTAAATTAGTATTTAAAAAAAGAGGCCCAACGATGTGGTTTCCCAGGATACCTGCCCAAACATTCACCTTCTGGGGAAATTGGGTATATGTTTCACGAAACAGGTGAGGATTTGCGTCACTCCAATACCTCACATTCTGTGTATTTACATTTCTATTTGGATAGAAAGTACTTTCGTCACTAAAACAAATTGTTTTGACATAGTCTGGCTGTTGGTTAATTTTAGTTTCCATATTTTCACAAAATTCTAGTCTTCGGTCTGGGTCGTCGTCTGAGAGTTGATGAACCATTTTTAATTTGTATGGATGAATTTTTTTTTTCTTCAACACCCTGTGTACTGTACTTCGACTGACTTCACAGGTAGATGCAACGTGAGTTGTTGAAGAAGTAGGATTAACTATTTTTTCTGCCAGTATATCAATTTTTTTCTCATCAGAAATTTGGTCTGCCAGATCGTTTCGCATCATTAATACTACCCGTTGTTTCAAACTTACGAAGAAGCTCCCTTAAATAAGTCCGCGAAATGGGGCGATCGGGAAACCTCTCATTAAAAATGCGTTCTGCTGCATGAATATTTTGTCCAGTTTCACCAAGAATTAGGATCGCTGCTACTTTATCACCTAAAGCACGTACCATTTCGCTTCTTGAAGCAGTTAAACGTTCGGCTCACTACAGTTTAACAAATTATTAAAAAGTACAAAAATTACAAAAACGTCGAATTAGGGAGACTAACAAAAACGTCAGCTTATTTGACAACTATCCAGAGGCGGAGCTTGAATTTTGAATTTTAGTATTAACTGATTTAACTCATCACAGCTTTGCGTTTTTTAAAAGCGAGTTGCCAAAACTGCCATAAACACAAACAAAATTAGTATCATTGAATAGGTTTTTTCGATACCTTTTAAAAGAGGTGTCGCTTGCCGTAGGGTTTCATTTAAAATTATTGGTCACAATGGCCTTGTGACGTCATCTTTGACGATTTCGTCATCTATCATCACTAGTAGGGAAGTTTACAACCTTTAATATTCAGTTTCCAAATTTCACTTGTTTATGTATAATCGTTCCAAAAATAAGAGGGGTGGAGGGGACTTATGAGAAGCACGGTATAGAAAATGGGCGATGAAGAGTTATTGGCAATTGCTTTTCTACTCTCACAATGGAAAAAAAAGATGAAACGACGCTATTGGATACATCCGTTGAATACAAAAAGAATTCAACAAAGTCAGTTTTTTTTTTTTTTTATGTTCTGGTTCCCACGAAAAGGGATATCCTGTAATGTTCAGAGAACATCGTGGGAACCTAGGGAAAGAAGGTAGGAGTTGGTGTTCTTCTTAAATTTCTGAAGGTTGTATGCCTCGGGGAACACCTCCCTAGGCAATGAGTTCCAAAGCCTCGCTGTTCGTTGGATGAACGAGTCTTTGGAAAGTGATGTTCTGCAGGTTTCCAAAGTGACCCAAGGGGTGGATGACTGAACTTGACGGGTTAATCTCGAAGAGACTGCCAAAGCAGGAACGATTGTTGATATTTCAGAAGAGCATCGCCCATGAAAATATCTATAAAATAGAGACAAATCGCCAACTTTTCTACGGTGTTCCAGACAAGTGAGCGAGTTTGTAAGCGAGGCATCACCGACGAGACGAATTGCCCTTTTTTGGACAGAATCCAATAGCCTCAGGATATGTTTAGGTGCCGCACTCCAAATATGGGAACAGTATTCCAGGACAGGTCGGATCTGTGCCTTATAGATCATAAGCAGCTGACTGGGGGTGAAATAGCTCTTGGCACGAAACAGAAAACCAAGTTTTGGGATGCACTTTGGCAATGGACCTCACGAGGTCGTTTTTTTATGAATTAGGATGGTTCAGGTATGGTTATCCTAAATTATGTTGCAAGTGAAGGCTTTTCTAGAGAAAGAATGCTTGTGTTTTGTTTGCATTGAATTCTACCAAGTTATTAGATCCCCATTCGAGAATTGTTGCCAAGTCCATATTTATATTATTAACATTTCTTCCTCGTTCATTTCTGGTTTCACGGGCTGATATAGGGGCCCTGGAAGAGAAAGCGGTATGGAGGGTACTATCATCGGCAAAGCTGTGTACTGGACATGAAGTTGCTTTCAACAGGTCGTTGATGTGAAGTAGAAATAGTGTTGGTGCGAGAATGGATCCTTGCGGAACACCAGCATTTATGAGTAGAGTGTTACTTCTTCCAATGGCTAACATTCCACAAGCATGGATATTTTTCGACCGCGATAATTAAATTTTCAGTATCGCACATGGTTTCATACGTCTTTTCTCTACAACTAGTCAGAACTGATGAAACTGTTTGCGGTAGACTATGCAAAAACAATGCACGGCTTGTCTCCCGGTAGTCGGATCAGACTTTTAATAGGTCCGATAATAGGACGCACTGCTCTTGCATCCGAGTCGGACGTCCGACCCGATATCTGATCGTAGGTGTGCGATGTGATCGTATAAACTTATAGGTATTTGGCCGTCAGATGCCCTGATCCGACAATCGTTTCAGACGATCGGATCCGACTATAGTAAATGTGCGGCCAGCCTTAAGTTTATACGATCATATCGCATACCTACGATCAGATATCGGATCGGACGTCCGACTCGGATGCAAGAGCAGTGCGTCCTATTATCGGACCTATTAAAAGTCTGATCCGACTACCGGGTGGCAAGCCGTGCATATGTTTTTGCATAATCTACCGCAAACATACGATTTTTATTGTCAGTTTCATCAGTTTTGACTAAGGTAGGTGCGGTGAATATGCCCATGTTGAGCGAAATCCTTGATAAAAATTAAAAATGCAAAATATTCAATTCGGTTTTTTATAGAAAGCGTACCTTTAAAACCAAAGAAGTGATGTTTGGACAGTAATGGTTGATTTAATCTTTGATATTTTTTATACCATTTTTTTTTAAATTAGTCTTACTGGGCATACTACCAACCCTGTCGTTAATATGCCCATGGCATGTTCCTAATGTGCCCAATGATTAATATATTTTAATTAAATTAAACAACATATTTATATGGCAAGTATATTTATTTGGAAAAACAAATTGAATGATGACAACAAACTAAACAAACCCAAAATTCTAATTTAACTGAAGAATTAAACTTGAAACTTTACACTGGTAGGTAGACATCACTTAGTACTGAGAGTACAAAAAGTAATTATAAAAATAATAACAAAGCCTATTTTAAAAATATATAAATTATTCTTGAACTAAAACAAAACAAAAAAACCCTAATATCTCTGCCATAGGGCATATTAACTCCCCTTAACGATGGGCGTATTAGCGACAGAAACAGAAAATGCATCTTAAAAGTTGTTAACGGTAATTTATCAATTTTTTTATTAAAGGTAGTATACTAAAACAATGGTAAAAAGGCGTATTTTAAAATGCTTTTCTTACAGTTATTGTAAACAAACATACACAATATTTACACTCTATTAAAGCACGTTTTATTTTTATAATCGATAGCGCCGAAAATGTATGTCTTCCCTTCAACCTCTCTGGAGAGACTAACAAACACAGATTTGGCTCGTAGTGCTGTAAGTACGAAATATTGAAGTGTTGACCGCCCTCTATTAGCAAATAAGCTAAACTTTTTAAAATTGCACCGGGTGAGCATATTACCAGTATGGGCATATTCACCGCACCTAACTTGGTTGTAGAGAAAAGACGTATGAAACCATGTGCGATACTGAAAATTCAATTACCGCGGTCGAAAAATATCCCTGCTTGTGGAATGTTAGCCATGAATCTTATCATGATCGCGATTTAAAAGATCTTGCATGTGAGAGTAGAAAAGCAATTGCCAATAACTCTTCATCGTCCATTTTCTATGCGGTGTGTGAGAACATACCCACTGTATTGTACAACGACATTCAAATAAAATCGGAAATATTTTGTCGGCAGTGTGCGCTAGTAATCCGATTTGAAATCGTTCCGGACAATCGGATCCGACTAAAGTAAATGTGCGGCCAGCCTAAACTTTCATACGACTCGACGGCGTTGTACGATTGATTGAACGATAATGCCACACACGTTGCAATTGTCGTTCAAACGGTTGGACCAACCAAGATTGTACAACTTGTACAACAAATTGCATCGTCTGTGGGCCGTTTTAGAGTTCCTCGGCTTCTAGTATCGAACAGTTGGCGATTTCGCTGTTTTCCGATGTGAGTTTTGCCAACACCCTATTTTTATCAGTTTAGGTGGTTTGGTTTGGTGAGATAATGTCGTTTTCACGGTTTTTGTCACTGGGTAATCCATTGTGTTCAATTTATCCACGCTTTTGTTGCGATCTGCACCTCCATCGTGGATTTTTCCATTGCGGGGGGTCATTTATTGAACTTTTCCAGCAATTCAGCTGTGGTTGTTTGTGTCCTATCACTTTTTATAAAGATAATTGTTTTCACTTTCGTGGGTTTTGAAATCCGAATCTCTATTTTTCACTCTGGCGAACTTTCCAATTGCCATATATCGTGTTAGAAACACTATTTTCGAAAGTAATTACACAAGTGCATCAAAATTACCGATCATTTTCCATGAAAGCATGTGGTCTAAAAACTGCATGAGTTTATTTTCATTGATTTGTTGAAAATATAAACAGGATGTTCATAAAATCAGATGTGGAATCATTGCCCTTTTCGTGGGAACCAGAACATAAAAAAAAAAAAAAATCTGCGACTGAAAGATAAACTTTAGTCACTATCTTCCATCGTCAAGATAACCTCTTGTGGGGTATTCATGTTGAAAAGGGAAACATTCTCAATTGAATATTGATAGAAAGATTTTTCTGTGAATTGAAAAATCCACGATTAAAATGAAGTTATTTTTTGTGAATGTCTAACAGAAAACAACTACTTCCCCGGCTAAAGCCACGCTGGACATTGAACTACATCTGATAGATATTCTGAAAAGGCCCTAACTCAAAAGAAAAAATCTGAAATTGAAAATTTGCATTTTCATTCAGATAGTTATTTGATTTTCTATTCCAGTCTTAATTAAGAACTCATAAAGATGAATGAGGCAAAGAAGAATGTTTTCCAAAAGAGAGTACTCACCAGAAATCATTCGTAACATTGACGCAGGAGAGACATCGCATTCACTAGGTCTTCAATACATTTTTGTCGACGAAAATCTATTTCACGCTTCCACGATCATCAGGAAGACCGGAAGAAATGGGAAACACATTTTCAAGAAGCAATCTCACTTTGCAAAGATGGAAAAGTTAGAATCATTTCTTTTGGAGACACTTTGAAATTAGTGTTTTCTGACATTAAAACCTGTCATGGGGTATGATAGATTGATTTGTTGAAAATATAAACAGGATGTTCATAAAATCAGATGTGGAATCATCTGCGACTGAAAGATAAACTTTAGTCACTATCTTCCATCGTCAAGATAACCTCTTGTGGGGTATTCATGTTGAAAAGGGAAACATTCTCAATTGAATATTGATAGAAAGATTTTTCTGTGAATTGAAAAATCCACGATTAAAATGAAGTTTCATATTTTGGCGAAAGAACCCGACTCCGAAGGAGGAGGGCTCTTTTAACAAAATATGAAAATAACCGAATGCAGTTTTTTACTGACAACATGCTTGAACGGAAAATTATCAGGTTTATTTTGACGCATGAGTGTAATTCGGAAGACTATTTCCGGAGTTAAAAGAAAAAAGGTATGTGCTAAGTTTGAAATTTTATTTAAATTCACATGCAGATAGGTACATATCAATTATATAAAAATTAACAAATTAATTACAACCTAAAAATTGCATGAATTGCAGTGGAATACACAATTGTAAAAATTAGTATTTTTTGGGCCTGGTGCACTACTTGTTAATTTTTAGGTTTACTTTTTCTTGAATTAAACTTAAAGAATCATTTCCGAAACGTGATATTTCAACGACTTTTAAAATTCAATATTTATGTATGTCAAGAATATGAATATGTCCCGCTTCATATGGGATGATGTCGCTGTAATTATTTGAAAATGTCCTACTTCATATGGGATTTTTAATGTAGGATGGAAATATTCGTAAGTAATTGCACAAGTGATTATAAGATCAATAACACATCTATTGAAAGGACATCAGTTATAAAAGACTTAGGAATAATGTTTGATACCGAACTGAACTTCAAAACTCATAATGAGTATATGATATCAAAATCCTTCAAGATGTTGGGCTTCATCATTAGAACTTGTAAAGATTTCAGTTTGGAAACTCTAAAATTGTTATACTGTTCACTGGTGAGGTCGCTATTAGAGTATGGTTCAATAATCTGGTGCCCATATTATGACATTCATATAAAACACATTGAAGATGTACAAAATACATTCCTTAGGGTTTGTGCATACAAGTTGGGTCTGAAAAGGGGCGATTATTCTTACAACTTTATTCGGGAACAATTGAATCTGTTGACTCTAGAAAATCGTAGAACCATGATTGACATGTGTTTCTTAAATAAAATTTTGCAGGGTGCAGTTGACTGTCAGGAGATTTTATCACTGATTGAGTTGAATGCTAATAGGCAGACTAGAGTTGGCAAAGAGACATTTAAAATACCTTTCCACTCTACAAATTATTAATTTTTCTCCCCGATAACTCGACTGCTTAGAAATGGTAACAAATTTCAACAAGTTGACTTATCCTGCAATTCAAATGGAGTTAATAAATCAGAATTGAATCGTTTGCTCACATAAAATTGAATTCTCATTTTGTTAATATTAGTGTTGGTATTTTGTATTCTTTAGATTATATTATTTTGTCTTATTTAATTTTATTCTAGGTTTTAAGATAGTTTTAGGTTATATTACTGTTTTTGTTCATCAATATATTGTAATTGGGACTACCCGTTAATAAATAAATAAATAAAAAAGTGCATCAAAATTACCGATAATTTGGCATGACAGCGTGTTGTCAAAAAACTGCATGAGTTCATTTTCATTTTTGGAGAAAGAGCCCGACACCTAAGGCTCTTTCTCCAAAATATGAAAATGACCGAAAGCAGTTTTTCAAAGACAACACGCTTATTATGAAAGTATACGTAAAATATAATGAAACTATTTATTCAAGGTAAATTTTTGGTTAAATAAATCAAAAAAGTTGCAGGAACTGCAGTGAAATACACAATTATTATACGTATTCTGGTTAGACAATGCAGCTATCGGTGCATTAACGGCTGAAGAGGATGTTTGAGAATGCTGTGCCTGTGGTACGTCATTGCCACGCATTTTTTTGACTATTTCTTCATGGTGATCTTCATCCATTTGAAGATATGGCGTTATTGATTTTGAATTTGAATGGCCCGTGATTTTTATAAGTTGCTGCTCGCCCACCCCCTTTTTGCGAGATTGGAGACGGCCGTAGCTCGTAACGAATGGTTAGTAAGCTTGCTATTCTCTGTATTTAAACCAGAAGCTTTGGCTTGTAGAACAGTCCATTTGCTTACTGTATTTCGTCCAGCAGGAATATTTTTATACCATTTTCTGTTCAACTTCCAAGCGGGATTACAGTGAGAAAGAGTCGTTTTGTTTTTATTCCAACCCGCTTTTCTAGGAATTTTTTGTACAGTCGAATTGGACAAAAGTCAGGATTGATTTTATTGTTTATTAGCCATTTCAATGAAGCGCATGGTTTTTCCCCTCCTTGCGTCGTCATAGTAAACATAGGATCGTAAATAATCCTTCCTGTTTTTTCTCCTACGTTATTTTCTTTTTCTTTGAAGTACGAAATTAAGCACTTGTGGCCTTCTCCACCACGCCAAGCTAATTCAAAAGCAAAAATAAAAAATACCTTCTTCTGCAAACCATCTGGGGTGTTTTCATCACAACCACGAACCATATTTTGGAATTCATCGTACTTCAGAAAAACTGCACTTTCCTTTTTCTTCTCTGGATCTGTTTGTAGTTGTTTTCTCTTGGCATTTTTCGCATCTCTGGCTGCTTTGAACTCAATAGGCTGGCTGCTTTGAACTCAAAGGGTTCAAATGGATGTTGTATTCAGTGAAATATTTTTCCATCAGTAATTTAGCGGTTACGTTCCAAATCGTTTAACAGTAAGTTCTTTGTACTCATCGCCATTCTGCTTACGCATATTGAATGCCCAGTCCGTTAATATTTTTGCGTGAACATTAATTTGTGTTTTTTCATCCAAAGTATAGTTTTTCTCAGCACAGAAGCTCATAAACTGACGCCACACGTATTTTCTGTTCTGTTTTGTGTTATTTGGTTCGTTTTCCAACACATTTTCTTCAATAGCTTGTAATGAAGCCCGACCGAAGTGAGACATTTTTAATAAATAATATTTTTGACATTACTTGTCAAACTAACGTTACTTATAAATTGTCGCTGTATTATCAAAGTGCACAATGGAATTGCCATGGATATGAACTGTGCAATTATCGGTCTACAGTGCAATTATCGCAGGGCTCTTTCACTTTCTACAATGCAATTATCGCTGTAATTTTGCGATAATTGCACTCCATTTACATGGGATTTTTGACAGCAGGGAAATATTCACTCTTTTTAGGCATTTAGATCACACTGTTTTATTGCTTTCAAATAAACGAATTGACTTCATTTTTATCGTGAATTTTTCAATTCACATAAAAAAATTATATCCAATATTCAATGGGGAATGTCTTCCCTTTTCAACATGAATACCATACAAGATGTTATCTTGAACGATGGAAGATAGTGACTGAAAATTATCTTTCAGTCGAAGATGATTCCACATCTGATTTTATGAACATCCTGTTTATTTTTTCAAACAAATCGACACATTAGAATTATTCATTGCCTTACTTGAAAAACTGAGGCTTTCTAACATGCTGAGAAAGGTATATTTGAATTCAAATCTCAAATAAATGTATGTAGTGAGTTCAAAATCCCTTATTCCATTAATTTTGCATTTCCTTTTTCCCTATGTAGGAATTGAATGCGTTGACATTTAATTCTAACAGGACCAAGTGTAGTTGTCACACATACTCCTATATAATAGAAAGAGACAGAGAGAGAGAGAGAGAGAGAGAGAGAAAGTCGCATGGAGGGGGCATACGCTTTTTTTCTTACGTTACGTTAGCCGCGTAAAGGACCTTCGTTCCAAAGACTATCATAAATTATCCACGATTCTAGAATACTGTAATTTGAAGCCAATAGTATTTTCGGTAACACCAGTCACGAGTTCATCTACAATTGACCATGGACGTACAAATATATAATATACGTCCATGCAATTGACCATATACAGTGTCATCCTCAAAGTATGCACCATATGGGAAACTTATTTATTAAGGATTTTTCGACAGAAAGTTATTCCTGGTAAAAGTTTGTGTATCCCCTAAAAGTAAACATGCAGAAACAAAATATAGTAAAACACACGTAATATACGAGGAGCCTTCAAAAATTTGATTTTGAGACAAGAGTAAAGTACCCTTATTTTGAAAAATATCGGAAAATGTTATTTAGAAAATTTAAAATACATTTAGATCTGGAGTCATGGCCATCTAAGTAAGTTTAATTTTTTTACAATTTTTTTTTAAATAGGGGAATACGAAAAAAAAAATTGCTAAAACGATAAATAGATAACATCCTGTATACGACGGTTTATTTAAAAAGCTTGTAATATTACAAATTACACAACTATTGTGTTAACAACGGTCATTTTTTTTGAAGAGTAAAATAATTTTCAAAGTTTTTGGTGCAAAGTTGTTTTTAGTTTTTGTTAACATCCAAAATTGCTCAAAATTATACAGTATAGTAACAAGGACTTAATATTCAATAATATCAAATCGCAAAACATCAAAATAAAATAGGTATTTCGGCACAAACTAATTACATTTATTTTTTGGAGTTTTTCTTGTCCAAAATAATTGTTTTAAGTTGGCTTTGAAAACAAACCAATGTTTGACATAAAGTACTTGACATATTTGCTAAATATTTATTACGTAGTTATTGTTATTGCTTATTTTGTTAACGTTTGATAATAAGTACTGTTTAAATAATATTAAGATGCTTGCAACAGAAGAAAAAGTTGAGATTATATTGTTGTGTGGGGAAAATACTCCAAGCAGACAAGTTAGAGACATTTTTAATGCCAGGCATCCTAATCGCAATGTAAATCACACTACAGTAACCCGTATTTTAAACAATTTTAAAGAAACGGGCAGTATTAACAACAATTCTAAAAAACCTCACACAGCTGCAAAAGTATCAATAAAAGTGGAAGAGGAAATGTATTTAAAAAATATCGAAAATGGTAGACATCAATTAAACAAATATCGACGTCTCTTGATGTACCTTTTACTACTGTACACATTTTTTAAAGAAAAAAGCTTTTAAACCAAAATTTATGAATACTTTAAAAGACAGGGATTTTATTCCAAGATTTGAGTTTTCCGCATGGTATCAGGGAGAATACGAAGAAAACGCACAGTTCCCAATAAATATTTTATGGACTGATGAAGCAACATACAACTAATGGAAGAGTAAGTTCACAGAACTGTAGATGGTAGGCTACAGAAAACCCTCATTTCACTATAGAGTGCAAGGACCAATACTCATTTAAGGTAAATGTCTTATGTAGACTGTTAAACAATACTGTGATTGGTCCCTTCTTCATTGATGGAAACCTTGATGCCAACCGTTATTTGCAATTTTTACAAAAATATTTATTACCAATTTTAAATCAAAAGTCACAAAGAGACAGAATTTGGTATCGGTTAGATGGAGCTAGTGTTCACTAAAGTGTAGTGTAGCAATACGAATTTTTAAATGAAACATTTAGTGGAAAATGAATAGGACGTTGACGTTACCCAGAGTATCCAATGCCAGCGCGCTCACCAGATTTAACCCCAATGGATTTCTTCTTTTGGGGTTTATTGAAGAACGAAGTGTACAAACATCGTCTTTTTAGGGATAGAGAACATTCAAAAACTGTGATTACTAATTGTGTGAGGGCCATATAACCGGATCACATTACGAATGCAGTCAACAATTGTATAAAAAAAACTGAACTGTGCATGTTGCGGGATGGACATCATACTGAGATGTAAAATACTTCTTTCGGAAACATGCTTTTGTTTTCAAAGCGAATATAAGAATTATTTTGGACAAGAAAATCTCCAGAAAATCAATTAGTTTGTGCCGAAATACTTATTTTATTTTGATGTTTTGTGATTTGATATTTTGAATATTAAGTTCTTGTTACAATACTGTATAATTTTGAGCAATTTTCGGTGCACCAAAAACTTTGAAAATTATTTTACTCTTCCAAAAAATTGACCGTGGTTAACGCAATAGTTGTGTAATTTGTAATATTACAGGCTTTTTAAATAATCCGTCGTATACAGGATGTTGTCTATTTATCGATTTACCAAATTATTTTTTTCGTAGTCTCCATTTTAAAAAAAATTGGTAAAAAATAAAACCTCATTCAGATGGCCATGACTCCAAATCTGAATGTATTTTTCAATACTGAACAATTTTTCTAAATAACATTTCCCGAGATTTTTCAAAATAAGGGTACTTTACTCTTGTCTCGAAATCAAATTTTTGAAGGCTCCTCGTATAGTACATGAGTTTTACTATATTTTGTAGATGCATGTTCAGTTTCAGGGGATGTAGAAACTTTTAAAAAGAATAACTTTTTGTCGAAAAACCCTTAATAAATAAGTTTCCCATATGGTGCATACTTTGAGATCAAACTAAGAATAGTTTTTTTTGGAAGTTCCACAATATCAGCTGGTGTGTTCCTATCGCAAAAGCGGATAATCCGAAGAATTGTTGGGAAACATTACCCAGCCTCTTTATACATTTGTAGAAATTTTCTTTGCTATACTCAAATCTAATCTAAAATTAATTAATCTCATCCTTTGTTTTCAATACACTTTCCACTTCGATACGGAATTGTGAAAATAAAAAAATTTTCACAATAACAATAAAGAATTTTATTCTGTACATGAGTTTTTTAATAGGTTGTCCGCCTATTTTCTATTATTAGTAGAGACATTCCATATTTTTTGTCGTCTGCCTGACAATCTTGAAAAATACTGAACAAAATTATACATTTTTTGAGGAAGGTTTTCTATTTTTAATGTTGACATTAGACATAAAGAAAACGAGCACCAAAGAATGAACTCGGGAAATAACAACTGTTGAGCAGGTTTGGATAATTTTTAATATTTTTTGTCATGAGCTGATTAAAAAATGCACTTGTCACTATGTTCAGGGACGGAGACTGAGGAATCGTCACGGTATTTTCAAGTGTACAATAAAACATAAATGCAAATATTACCGATACTAATACTCACCAGTTGATTATCGCTTAGCAACTAAATGTAAATGAAATTTCATAAATAATGATGATGAATTGAGATAATAAAAAAAATAAACCTTATCATCTTCCAGGATTTCATCTCTTACATAGCCCAGTGAAAGTGAATTACTAGAAATGTTTTATGATAAGAAAATAAAATTAACAACGTGAGCTAAAATACTTTTGAAAAATAAATATTTTGTTCAGCAGCCATAAGAAGTCCCCCAACTCGATATAATTAAATTTTTTTGAGTAAACTTAAAATAAGAATAAAAGTTAAAAAATTAATAATAAAAAAAGAGTCACATTGAGGTACACAACAATAATGATTTGAACTTGAATTACTCATTTTTTCACTCGAGGACAAACAATAGTCAACAGGTAAACAAGAATTTCATTAAATGTCAACAATCACAAGAGATTCGACATGTTTTAGGTATAGAATGGCTAAAATCATATAAACATTAATGTTTGGAAAAGTAAACAATGTACGTATGTATAGTTCCGAAAATCGACACCAGAGGGAGTATCCGTTATTTTGAATTCCCAATTAGCTTTGAGCAGTCAAGTTCTTCTATTTGGATACCATTGAGTGACTTTCCGCGACTGGGAGCTACATTATAGGTCTGTCCCTCAGCAAAGAGCCGCGGACCCAAATAAATTACTGCATTATCTACCGTGCAGCCTTGCATTCGCCTCTCAGCGATACCGTAGCTGTATTTTGCAGGGAACTGTATCAAAATTGGTTCAATTATATACAGTGATATGGCCATTGGAGAAAAAGCTCAAACACGTCGATTTTCTTTTTCAGTTGCGCATTTTTTGGTCTACTCATATTTTTGATGACGTCATCACTGTTCGAGTTATGACGTCATTTTTTTTAAATGGCAAATCTCTATTTTGATAATATTTCTGTGTTCGGATGTCATATTTGTCTTCTTCTCTGACGATTGAAAAAAGCGTAATTTATATGACCATTTCTTGATAAGTAATGAACTCTAGTTTTGTCCCCGAGTAGGTAATGATCCATTACTCAACAGGTTCGAACCAATCACAGTTGAACCAGATTCATTACTCAACACTTTGAAGCCAATCACAGATGAGCATATTCATTCCTGTGCAGTTGTGTTTGAATTGTTTCCATTCGCAAGTATGCCTTGAAAATTTAACGACTTCAAACTTGTTCTCAAACATCATAATGATTGAATTGACAGTTGGTTTTGTAAAATATTATAGTTTCTAACGAAAAACAAGGAGAAAAAGATGGATTCGGAAAATGACAACGAGTGTACCCCACCAGAAATTTGTAGCGCGGTGAAAATAACATCTTTAAATCTATTACCAAATAAATCCAGAAAAAAATATGAGACGATATATGCAATTTTCATGGATTGGCTA
The DNA here is from genome assembly GCA_018342105.1 of Gonioctena quinquepunctata. Classification (NCBI taxonomy): domain Eukaryota; kingdom Metazoa; phylum Arthropoda; class Insecta; order Coleoptera; family Chrysomelidae; genus Gonioctena; species Gonioctena quinquepunctata. The sequence continues at coordinate 182,521 of JAFIRS010000308.1, forward strand.
AAGAAAAATAATGTGAATTCGTTTTCGGAAAATGTACTTCTAGCATATTTTTCCCAATTAGCTGAAAAATATAAATCGTCCTCGCTTTGGACACAATATTCAATGTTAAGAAGTACCTTTCCAATCAACCACGACATCAACATAGAACGTTATTCAAAATTACGTGCGTTTTTGAAACGCAAATCCGATGGTTATATACCGAGAAAGGATCAAACATCCACCCCAGATGGAATAAATTCATTCATATGCAAAGCACCTGACGAAATATATCTTGCGACAAAGGTAAGAATTGATAATTTTTCAAAAGTTCACTTTACAAAATGATAGAACCTAGTTAGGAACTTGAATAGCTTATATCACTTTAATTTGCAAGCACCTCGGTAGCACATAGCGTAAGCTCTGGACTACTCAGAACTCATAAACACAAATATAAAAATAATCTCATTCACAAAAAATCAAATTTACTTCAAACTTCGGAATAAGTTGAAAGAGACAGGTGTCCGAAAAGTCATTCATAACATAACATGCCCTTGCTAGGTTGCTCAAAAGAGAGAACAGCGTCAAGATCTGCTGGGATGGGCCATATATCCTCGTAAGTGCGTAGGTAACAGCCCGTTATAGGTCGGGACGTCTTTGGGAACGATCCGGCCCTCTCCGGACTGGGGGTTGCGCGTACAACCTTCAGCTGTAGTGTATATATTATAATAATGCATATATTAGTTAGTAAGGTAGATAAGAGCATGAATTGTACATACTGAAAAGCTGAATAAATAGTTGTTATCTGTTATCTGGACTTTCAATCCAGTGATCGTGAGTTCGAATCACGCCGTCGCCGGTGAGGTTTTTTTCCTTTTCCAACCACTGATTTAACAATTATCAAACTGTTTGAAATTGAATAAAATAACGAAAATTGGAAATATTTTTTATGTATCTTTTTTTTAGGTTGCACTGATCATGGGAGCCTGTCGTGCGAATGAAATGCACTCTATGAAAATAGGGGACTTGGAAGATCTTGGATCGGCTATATTAGTCACCATACCAAACACCAAAACGAAAATTGTTCGGAAGTTCACCATAACTGAGCCTTTTCGCCATATTTGTATTAAATATATCACGCTACGACCGAGTAATATATTAACAGATTCATTTTTTTTGAATGATCAGAAAGGTAAATGCACCAATCAGAGAATTGAAATAAATAAATTCGGAGCCATGGAAAAACAAATCGCAACATTTTTGAAACTTCCAAATCCAGAACTATATACTGGGCATACCTTTCGTATATCATCTGCCACCCTGCTAGTGGATGCGGGTGGAGACATCACTTCTTGAAGAGGCATGGAGGGTGGAAGTCAACATCTGTGGCGGAAGGATACATAGATGATTCGATGAAAAATAAAATGAATACTGCAGAAAAAATCTTGGGTTCAATGAAACCGTCTACCAGTACCAGTAACATCTCACAAACATTTATTGCACAGAACACTTCGGAAATAAAAAATGGAAATGTGAATTTGGATATGGAATCCTCGATACCTTCAGTTATGATTTCCAACTGTTCCAATTTTACTATTAATTTCATTACAAAAAATGATTTTGTTTATATTATGAAATTTTTCGAAATATATCTAATTATAGATTTTTTCATTCAATAAAAACTTCCCATTATTCAATTAAATGAATTAACACTCTTTCAGGATTTCCTTCACAAATGAATCTTATTTTCAAATAGTCCTGATATAAGTCACAGAAAAAGTATAGTATTCTGCTCGCGAGAGATAGCCATTACTCGCTCGAATGATTTACGACGCTTGCCTTCGGCTCGCGTCGACAAACTTCATTCTCACGAGTAATGGCCACATTTCTCGCTCGTTGAATAAGTTACTATTATGTTACATAAGAACATTTCCAGAAATTAATTCAGGGATACTAAAATACGCATGTTTCTAATTCTCGTTCCGACGGTGACACTCATAGAGAAACTAAAAATAAAGAGAGTTGTCAAACCTGCAGTAAAAGTTGGCACCACGCTTAGACAGTGGCGACATATCTCGCAACTGGCCGAACTAAGTACAGTTGGTAAGACCGATTGAGATAAGGCGGGTTTTTCAAATGTGTTACTTTTATATGATTAATATGGTATATATTTTATAAGTGATCGATTTGCCATTCTTGTATTCCATATGAATGGTTGTATCGTATGAAATACAGGAATGGCAAATCGATCACTAATAAAATATATACAGTAATCGATTCGTAGAATCTGTTAGTTCCTTCGTGGTTAAAATAAAGTTTCAAAGTAAATCTTTATTTCATGATATCAAGAACAAAATTAAACATCAAAACAAGAATAATAAGTTGAACACTATAAAAACACATTTTATTGTATCTAGGACAAGGTACAACTACAGACGAAACAATAATAAAACTACGAAAAACAACAAAATTAAAAATATTGTTCAGTCGCTTATCATCAAATCAACCAAAATAAAGCAAATTAAATTTACAACAAACCTTCAATAATTTTGTTAATGTATTAGCACAAAGGAGACCATGTACTTCGTACTTCCTCAAATGGTGATAGGAAATGGAAACTGATGGATGGAAATAAGTACCAGTTTGTGAAAAATTTTCTGCAACTGATGGATGGAAATAAGTATCAGTTTGTGAAAAGCAGCTTATATTTTACCTTGTGAAAGAATATTTCGAGGAATTTCAGCGTCAACTCGAATAACAAAACATTCCATTTTCGATGTTGGGTTCATAATTCAAGTCCATGGTATAATTTCTATAATTAATTTTTCGATGACAATTAACAGTAGAATTATTCTGAAATTATTACGTGGTTTGTCATTTTCTGACAAATGTCGAAATTGGAAAGTTATCATGTCGTCAGTCGTCTGTTGATTGCGGGCAGCGCCTCCATGCGCGACTGGCCGTACCAAAAACTTGGTGGTCAAGATCGCCAATGTTTCAAACAGTCTCTTTATTTTTAATTTGTCTATGGTGACACTGACTGTAAATACTTTTTATCGGTTTAAATTTTTTTGTACAACTGTTCTAAGAACATGTCTCATTAACATTAATTCGACTTCACAATAATATCAAATAATTGTGGTATAAATAAGTTATCGACATCATGGCCCGATTAAGCAAAAAGCAACGCATAGAGATTTTAATGAAGATAGATTATGGAGATAAGACCGTTACGCAAGCTGAGGTTTGTAACTTATTTAACAATATATCCCGATAGACCTATTACACGTTCGACGGTGAGCAAAGTCGACAAATTTATAAATTTTAGCAATGCCGGTGATAATTATAAAGGTCGTCCAGGCATTAAGGAAGATCAACAATTGGATGTATTATAATCATTGCAAGAAAATCCTCACAAACTTACCCGTCAAGTTGCATTGGAGCAATCAATGTGTCAAACGTCTGTTTTAAAATGCCTAAAAAAGAATGAGTGGCACCCATATAAAGTGCAAGTAATTCATGAACTTAATGAAGATGATTTCGATCGCAGACAAGAATTTTGTGAATTAATGATGGATCGATGTAATAATGATGCGCAATTCATACGGCAATGTGTTTTCTCAGATGAGGCCACCTTCTGCTCAAATGGTACAGTAAATAGGTAGAATTGTAGGTACTGGGCACCAGTGAGCCCTTACTGGACGATGGAAGGGCACACTGAGTATCCACAGACAGTCAACGTGTGGGCGGGAATAGTTGGTAATACAATTGTGGGACGTTTTTTTATTGACGGTTCATTGAACGGTGACAAATATTTGGATTTACTGCAACATTACATAATTCCCGCACTTGCGGCTCTGTACCCACATCCTCAAAATCCTCAGCTACCGGACAATTCACTATGGTACCAGCAAGATGGAGCGACACCGCATTACGCACGACATGTACGTGAATACCTCGATAATATGTTTCCCAATAGATGGAGGATTTTTAGAGTGGCCAGCTAGATCTCCTGATCTAACCCTACTTGTTTTTTTTTGTGGGGATACCTTAAGTCAAAAGTTTACGTTAACAGACCTAATACTATTGATGAACTAAAAGAGAGAATTAGGACCGAAATTAATTTAATCAACGCTGCTACCCTTACTATCTAATGTTTTGCAAGAGTTTCAACATCGCCTTGCATATTGTCAAGTGGCAGATGGCTTGCAATTTGAGCACTTAATTTAATAGTTTGTAGGTTTATTTAGCCCTGTTGTCATTTTTATAAATTACATTGTTATGAATGATATGTCTTTTATTTCTCGAACATAAGGTTATGTAACATAAAAAAAATTACATCCATACACAGAAAAATGCGTTCTTTTTGAAGGTATTATCAAAAAAGGGGATTGCCATTAAAAAAAAAATATAATGACGTCATAACTCGAACAGTGGTGACGTCATCAAAAATATGAGTAGACCAAGAAAATCGACGTGTCTGAGCTTTTTTCCCCAATGGCCATATCAAGCTTTTAACGAATTTGTTCCAACCCTTACGTGCTCACTGTATATACACGGACTGATGGAATGTCCGTATCATATACACGTCGGAAGTATGGCCAGATATTTTCGTTCTCTTTCACTGCCCTATCAGAAATTTTGGCGAAAGTGTTGAAAAACACAGATGCGTTCGCCATATTTTAAAACGAAAATTCTGCTGTAAAAATCTAGTGCTTTCGCCATATTTTTTAAATATAAGTTTTTTTTACGATTTAGGTGAAAATACCAGGTTATAGCTATGAAATTATTGTATTGTCATCGGTTCTCAATATGTGTGCAAAATTTCAAATACTTCGGACATCTGGGAGTAGGTGAAAATTAATTTCAAAGATTCTATTACTTACATAGATACATACAGTGCTCGTCCGTTCCCCCCTACTAATTTTTGAACCACCTGGTATATCGCAACGAAATTTGGAGGGCTCAAATAAGAGATAAAAACCTACTTTTTCATGAAAAAATCACAGCTAAAAGTATCAAAATGGCGGCTGAGTGCCATCTTCAATAAATTTTTTAGATAGAACACCCCGTATATTATTTCATTTTCGAAATCTGCACAGTTTTCTCTAATACACTTTACTCCTAATCTCAATTGTTTTCGAAATATTAACGTTTGAAAAGTGACATTTTGGTCATTTCAAACCCAACCAAAAACACTAATGTTGCTTTCAACCAAGTTTGCATTGGAAAAAATCGTTGTCGCGGTAACTGTTTTGTTTGCTGTCAAACTGAACTGCTTGGCTAGTAGTTTAGACGATAAATTTGAAGCAGTTTTGATATTTGGAGAAGCTGGAAGAAATTATCATCTAGCAGTCCGTATGTTTATTGATAGATTTCCCGAGAATCCGATTTCGAGGTCATATTTGCGCGCAAATTTTTAAATAAGCTCCAAGCAACTGGTACGCTGAAAGATGCTCCAAGATCAGGAAGACCGCCTCTTTCAGAAGAAAAAAAGGTGTGAATTGTTGCTGAAATGGTAATCAATCCGACTCAGTAGACGTCTGCAGTTGCTGAATCCTGTGGTGTAAGTTCAAAAAGTGTCCAAAGTGTCCTAAAAAAAAAAGTTTCATCCCTATAAAATGAAAAATCCTGCATGCTCTCACGGAGGATGATCCAGACCGGAGGGTTGAATTTTGTGAGTGGTTAACAAGAACAATTGAAGGAGAACAGGGCTTCCTAAAACGTGTATGTTTCGCAGACGAATGCACGTTTTTGGAGCGATACTAATTCGCATAGTTTTAGAGAGGGACATACCCAGTTTCCTAAAAAAGTGAATGTTTGGGAAGGGATTTTGGGCAATCGCGTTGTTGGACCGATTTTCATCAGAGGCAATCTTACAGGAGTTCTTAACAGAAATCTTTTAGAAACTGAAATTGAACCTCGAATAAGACAAATTGTATTAAACAATCAGGAAGATTGATTTGTTGAAAATATGAACAGGATGTTCATAGAATCAGATGTGGACTGGAATAGAAAATCAAATAACTATCTGAATGAAAATGCAAATTTTCAATATCAGATTTTTTCTTTTGAGTTAGGGTCTTTTCAGAATATCTATCAGATGTAGTTCAATGTCCAGCGTGGCTTTAGCCGGGGAATTAGTTGTTTTCTGTTAGACATTCACAAAAAATAACTTCATTTAATCGTGGATTTTTCAATTCACAGAAAAATATTTTTATCAATATCCAATTGATAATGTTTCCCTTTTCAATCAGGAAGAGTTTGAAAATCGTGAAATCATATTTTAGCAGGATGGGGCACCTGCCCATTTCGATCGAATGGCTAGATACAAACTTTCCTGGGCAGGGGAAGTACAGAATGTCCACCAAGATCTCCGGATCTTACACCTCTAGATTTTTTCCTTTGGGGGTATCTGAAGTCAAAAATCTACGCCACTGAATGCTATACAATAGGAGAGTTGGAACGCAGAATAATAGATACATGTGAAGAAATAGATGAACAGACTTTCATCAACGTGAGAGAAGCTATTTATAATAGGGCACTTTATTGTCAAGATTTATGAGGGGGCCACATTGTACACTTGATGAAATAATTGTTGGGGTTAAATAAAAATGTTATTCAAAAATAAATTATAATTTTTTAGCTAACTAATTTGTATTGATTGTGAATTTACAGAACACATTCGTAGGCTTCGAGATTTTCCGGTAAGCGGTACTGTTTATCCTTAATAAACTTTCTTTACGCCTCTTATTAGTCGAATTCATTAAGAGATTTAACTACAAATTAATAACAACGTTTAGTTAGCAAAATGTTTTACCGGAAGTGACCAAAATCCATACTTCATTTTAAACCGGAATGTCACTTTTCAAACGTTAATATTTCGAAAACAATTGAATTTAGGTGTGACATGTATTGGAGAAAACTGTTGAGAATTATGAGCAGATTTCGAAAATGGAATAATATACGGGGTGTTCTATTTAAAAAAATTATTGAAGATGGCGCTCAGCCGCCATTTTTTAAATTTTAGCTGTGACTTTCTCATGAGAAAGTAGATTTTTATCTCCTAATTTTATCCTCCGAATTTCGTTGCGATATACCTTTAGACTTTAGACGAGCACTGTACATACAGTTGAAGTTAATGAAGCGTGTATAGAAAGGTACCGATTACGTATACTTTGAAACATTGGCTATTCAATAAGTAAAAAAACATATCGCGAATTGATTTTGTCTGATTAAGCACACCATTGTACTGGGCTATGTAAGAGATGAGATCCGAAGTATTCTTAGCACAAATCATGAGGATATCAATGGATTGATTAACTTCAACTGTGCTTATCTTGAGATAGTGAGAAATATAAATCAAATGGAGCACTTTATGAAACAAAATATAGTAATTTACGTAACAAGTCCGGAAAACAGTTACCGAAAGTGTTGCGTACACTATTTTTTGGACAACCGTGTGGAATAACAAATGAATAAAGTACGTTTATTTATAATATTTATTTGTAGAACAAAATTAGGAACATTATAATTCTTGTTTATATTAATATTTATATTGAAATTATTCGAACAATTGCTAATATTAAAGGGATTCAATTTGTTTGAAATGCTTGGTATATTTGAATGAAGTCAGAACATGAAGGTATCCGATTCATGTTGATTGTTTTCATGCGATAATTTTTGAAGGGTCTTGACAATTTTATAAGTGAATTGTCTATACATGGTGATTCAAAAGTACTTTGACAAACTTCAGGAGGTGATTCCTCACAATATTCTAATATTAATTGTCCAAATGAATATATGTCCGGAAACGCTTCGTTTCCAAGATACAGGGTGTTGAAGTTTTATTTTCGTTTTTTTTATAACTTTCGAAATACTGACCTTGATTGAACGAAAATTGGTATTGAGAGGTTTTTTGAGGTGTCGAATTTGAACCTGATGTTATTATTGCTCTTACTCGTAGGGGGGCGTCACCTACACGTCTTTCTCTTTTTTGAAGATTCATAACTTTTTTGAGCGTACTTCTAGCATGTTTTTCAGTTAAAAAATCAATTCCTCCATCATATTTACGTAAAAAACCTACCCTTGTTACAAGTCGCTACAAGCAACCGTTTTCTAGATATTTGGAGTTGAAAATTTCAAGTCGATTATTTGATAATAATCGATGCGTGTTGAAGTTATTACCATTATTTTGCATTTTTCACAAGAATGCTTAGGAAATGAATTTGACGTTTAAGTAAGTAGTTTTGGATTTTTGTAGGGGGCGCTACCTATTTTATTTATTTTTACTCGTTTGAAATAGTTATTTTTGTATCAAGGGTGCAAAATATGTATTTGTTTTTATAAAATTTGCAAGAAATATCAACATTTTATTTCAAGACATTTTGAATATGTAGAATAAAATAAAATAAAGGAAACTAAATTGTACTCAAATAAATTGTTCAAAGTGTCCACCTTCAGCGAAGATACAGGCATTCAGTCTTCTAGTCATTGAATCTCGTACCCGCTCAAAAATTATTGGTGTGTTTCTTATTGTTTCACAGGCGTCTACTATTCGGTTTCTTAGATCTTCCTCGTTCGCTACTGTAGTTTTATAAACTAGTGACTTCAAATGTCCCCAAAAATAAAAATTTAGAGGGTTTAGATCTGGGTACCTTGGTGTCCACGCCTGGTTAGGTTCTTCTACACCCCTACCGATCCATCGATTTGGATAGACAGTGTTAAGGAATTCCCGGGCTACAACGCTAAAATGGGCCGGAGCCCCATCATGCATAAACGACATGCGGATACGAATTTCTAATGGTACATTTAAAGTAGTCTTGGCAATTCATTTTCTAAAAATAAGTTGCGCCATTCAGTCGGAACGGAAAAAAGAAAGGACTTCTCAAATAATTATCAATTATTGCCGCCCAAAAATTGATACTGATAATGTCTTTCACTAACTGCGTGCAGATTTTCCAGAGCCCAAATATGGTTGTTATGAAAGTTTGTGATAGCATTTCGGGAGAAGTTTGCCTCGTCCGTGAAGAGTACATATCTTAAAAATTGAGGATTTCCAGCCAATTTTCTCAAAAACCACTGACACATAGTAATGCGTTGGGGAAAGTCTCGTGGCAAAAGAGCTTGTACCCTTTGAATATGGTATGGATAAAATTGTTGATCGTGGATAATTCTCCAAAGTGTGGACTGAGTAGAATTGAGGCTTCGTTCAAAACAGCTTCTTCTAATTCTGGGGTTCGGACTGCTCGTGATCTTCCAATAATATCAGCTGCCCTCTTAAAGCTACCTGTTTCTGCCAAACGACGGTGGAGACTGGTAAATGTTGGTGCTGAAGGCAGCACTCGATTAGGAAATCGCTCCTGGAAAATACGTCTTGCTTCGCGCGCATTGCCGTCCGCAAGGCCATAAACAAAATGCATATGGCCTAAATGAGCATTATTTGCTAAATAATCCATTTTTTCAAAATTAGTGTTTTAAAACTTACAGAAACTTCAACAAAACAACAAAACGTTTAACTGTCACATAATATGTAATTATTGCTATGGTAATGATCAACTGCATTATTCTAAAGCATACCAACCTATTTGGTTAATAAGTACAACAACAAAAACTATGTAATTATTTCCGGCCTGGTCCGGGAAATACGTACTTTCCGGACTAGATAGGAAAAATGATACTTTCTCAAAGAGTAAGCGTTCGGAATGTGGGTACTTTGCGGAAGGTTACCGAAAAAAGTGTTTTCCAATGCCGACGGAAATCTGTGTAGCATATTTTATTCGAAAAACTGTATGTTTCCTTCATCTTCTCTGAAATTCTCATAAGATTTCACCAGCAATGCTTTTTCCTGATAAATTACTAATAAATTAGGTTTTATTTTATCCATGATAATTGATAATGAACATTCAAAAGATCAAATATCAGTTTTCAGCGTTATTATATACAAAACAATAGTTCAATAACTCCATTTTTTATATCGATATTACGTTTCCAATGATAATGAATAATTTTTTTTACAATTAGGTTTTCATAAATGAGGCCATCTTTCAGATAAAGCCATTGACAATAATATGAATAACTTGGTGGGAATAGAATAAGTCAACTTGAATTGAATTTGACTTGATTGTTGTGGTTTCAAACTTAGTTTATGTCCGTTTTCATTCTCACTTTCAATGTATTATTTTGGACTTATAAACCCTGCAGTTCGGAACTAAGACCAAAATCGTCTAGTTCATAAATATATTTTATTTCTTCAATATACAGATGTTCGATACAGCCTGCTTCTGGGCTCCTTATTATTGGAAATGTAGTCAATCCAATGGTATCCTGTTCACCTTGGCACATGTTAGTTATTTTTATAAAAATGTGTGTATTCTATCTCATCCAAATTTATTTATATTGCCAAAGCTGCATTAGGCATGAAGGGTCAATAATCTGGTAAATTGACAAGGAATTTTCAACTAGTCGAAATTTTTTGGCAATTATCATATCATTGCCCTTTCAATATATCTATCATAAATTTGGTTCATGAAGTTGGACCAAGTATCTTATCTCTTGGGAATTTGGAAGTTTTTCTCTTTATAAAAGTTTTGTGAAGAAGTATCTCGCCATCTGACATTGATAATCTTTAAACATTTGACTGTTCTAACTCAGAACATTCAACATTTGACTGTTCTAACTCAGAACATTCATGTTGATTGTTATTCTATAAAATGAATTCGACTTCTCATAAATTTTGTCTCTACATTGAGATACATTTTGATATAGATCGATCATACAGTGAACTGTGGTGCCGTTACTGCGAGAACCTCGCTGAAACTGCAGAACACATGCTTTGTGACTACTGCCAAGCGCTGTTTTGCAAATGGCTTAAGTTCCTCGAAGGGTTTTCACTAAGCCCTCAGACATCAGGAACTTGAACTCTGTTTTTAAGTAGCCCAAGTGCTTCTGCCTTGGTTTTAATGCCACTGGAGCCTGTAAGAGAGGGATCTTCGGAGATTTCTTCCAAAGCATTATAAATACTTTACAACTGATATCGCAGAGGAATTTAATGCATCAATTCGACTGGACCATCGTGTATCACTCAGACATTTTACAGTAAAAGACGGTACATGTCGGAGTAGAACCTCCCATCGATGTGTCGATGCTGAGAAGAATACATAAGTTCGTTGGACCACGTAAATAACTTTAGTTACCTGCTAGCGGCATGAAGCTGCATCATCGACCATAAGGTTTGAAGTTTGCGAGCAGCATGGAACATAGAATGTACGCGGATTAATGTCAAACATCCTTCTTTGAACACCAATGTCCTTTCCTTTCACTGCCATTGTCATAACCTTGTTCTCGAATATCCTCAACTGATTATGACATACTGTTACGGAGATCACGAAAATACCCTGGGTACGCTCCTGTGTTGGTTGCTGATGACATCATGCTCCACATGTTCTATAACCGCCATTGGAAAATTCGAGAAACCACCGTTGGGAGTGACGTCTTCTTCCGGATCTTTCGATAACGGCCATTCGAAGATGCGAGGAGAAAACCGGCCGTTAACAATGATGTTATGGAACATTCCCTATCACCACTATTCCAGAACTTTCCGCTGTCCTATATAAGCGGGTCATATGCGATAGGCCAGTCACTTAGAAGTCGTCAGGCAGTCTGAAGATAGTCTTGGGTATATTGTTGAGCATTGTAATTGTGAACAAGTATTGTATTGAGTTGTGTTTCAGAGTGAAATAAAAAGGAAAATAATTAGTTGTCAAAAGTTTCACATAACGGACCCCAGATTTGTAACAATTGGTGTCAGAAGTGGGATTTTTAGTGAATATTCGAGGACAATTAATGTAATACGAGATGGAGGCCGTAATGGAAATGATCAGACAACAGTTTGCCGAGCAAGAGAGACGACTGATGGAAGAAAAACTAATTAAAGAGGAACGACGGCAGAGAGAAAAACGAGAGGATGAAGAACGAAGGCGTATAGAAAAACAAGGGGAAGAAGAACGGCGACAAAGAGAAGGAGGAGAAGGAACAACGAGGGGCAGATCGTAGGCTTGAAGGAAGAAATCAACACAGTCTGGAAAGAGATGGAAGGAATGGACGGTAAGATTACGAAAGAAGTTTCTGCAGTGAGAGAAGAAGCAAAAAAAGAAGTGTGGGTGGCGCATGAGAGAACAATGCAGCATTTAAAATAACTAGAAAATAAATTTGCTTCAATAAAGATTCAGTACCACCGTGACAGGGTTGCCACCGACTTTTGATGGACAATGGATGAGACGATAAAGAAAAGGCGACGGCACTTATAATGGCCTTGAGGGGACCTACTTTGGCAATATTACAGACCATCCCGGAAGACCCAAATCTCAAGTATGAAGATCTTATTGCTGCTTTATAATTGCGATATGGCAACCAACATCGAGAGCAGCAATATGGGGCACATTTGAAAACGCGTGTGTAGAAATCGGGTGAGACTTATTCAGTTTGCCTATCCTGATGCCCCCGAGGATTTCAAAGAATAGTTGACAGTAAAGGGGTTTATTGATGGATTGTGAGATATCTAAATACAGAGAACCCTAAGATTAACAAGCTTCAAGAAATGCAGTTCGTTCCTTGGAAGTAGAAGCGGCTTTTAACACCTCAAGGCCGAAAGTGAGAGCAGTATCGATCGAAGAGCCACCTCAAGAAGATACACAAAGTGACAACATAATACATATGCTGGACAAAATAAAAGAAAAACTAGAACCCAGAAATAGCAGCCCCACTAACCAATCAAGAGAGAACTGCTTCAGATGTGGTAGGAGCGGACATTTTAAGAGATATTTCAGGGTGAGGGTGCCACCACGCTCATCATCACCTACCAGGACACCTCACGTTCTTACTCATCTGCGAAGACAGAACCATCTAGAGAGTCCTCGGACAGATACCAGGAAAACTCAAACTAGCCATCATATCGGAGCGCATGCTGACTAGCGATAACGGAGCCAGGGTCATCCACGTCAACAGGATAAGAAGAACCACCAATAATTTGATCATCAGAGGAAAGGTGAACCAAAGAGCCGTCATATGCACTATAGACACTGGTGCCTCAGTTTCCCCACATCTTACATCCAATTTCGTTCTACAAACGGTCACTGGAGAGAATGCACCTATACGAGGGGAAGCGGACATGACATTAACCCTCGGAAGACTACGAATAATGGAAAGAGTTTTTGTAGCAGATATAGAAGACGAGTTCATTCTTGGGATGGATCTGATCAGTGACTATGGATTTGGGGAAAATACAGCAATGTGAATAATCCCCCAGCGAATTATTACTTGCAAGAGCTCTCATTAGGACAAAACAAGACATCCCTGTAAGAATTGCCAATGTATTTCCTGATGGACTGACAGTCCGGAAAGGAGACATCATAGGAGTATGCGAGCCAGTTGAGTGGATAGCAAATTGCAAAGCAAGCGGATATCCGGAAGAAAAGGCACGGCTGATGACACACTAAGAACCATAGGGAAATCCTTGAAACATTTGTTTCCGATGGAATACAAAGCCGCCATGACATTCATTGCCAATGAAGGTGACGTATTCGAGTCCACGGGGTCACCTTTAGGACGAACTAACTTGGTCCATCCAATTCGACAACCACCAAGAAGATTACCATTTGCCAACCAACGGGAGGTGTAAGAGCTTGTCGAGAAAATGGCCAAAGATGGCGTTATCGAGTCCATGGTCTGCCCCAAGAAGGATGGATCCACAAGATTCTGTGTAGATTATAGAAAACTGAATGACGTCACGAAGGACAGCTACCCATTACCCAGAATCGACGACACACTGACCACATTAGCAGGCTCGCAATGGTTTTCAACGCTGGACCTGAAGAGTGGATACTGGCAAGTGGGCATACATGAAGACGACACGGAAAAGACTGCGTTTCGGACTGTATCAGTTCACCGTTATGCATTTTGGTCTCTGTAACGCTCTGGCGATTTTCGAGAGATTGATGGAGCTGATATTGCGTGGACTCCCTTGGAAAACTTGCCTGGTGTATCTGGATGATGTCATGGTTTTGGGAAGAAATTTCGAGGAACATCTGGCCAACCTGCGGACGTTTAAGGAATGCCAACCTCAAGCTGAATCTTCAGAAGTGTTCCCCATTCCAGAAGCAAGTGGATTTCTTGGGCCAAACAGTCTCGACAGAAGGAATTTAAACGAATGAATCGAAAACACACGCAATTAGAGACTGGCCAAGACCGAAGGATAAGCACGAAGTGAGAAGCTTCCTGGGCCTATGTACCTATTACCGGCGTTTTGTGGAAGGATTTGCAGACATTGCAGCTCCCCTGCATAAGTTGACAGGAGATCGAGTCAACTTCCATCGGTCCATCGAATGTGATAAAGCTTTCCGCAAGTTGAAGGCAGCAAGTCCAATCTTAGCATATCCGCTGCAACTGGATACAGGTGAAAGATGGTCAGTAAAAAGTCATCGAATACTATAGCCCAGTATGTCTAAGCCCGAGAGGAATTACTGTCACCAGGAAAGAACTTCTAGCGATAGTCGGGGCAGTAGATCACTTCCACAAATACCTATATGGAAGGGAGTTTCTCATTGGGACCGATCACGTGGCCCTGAAATGGCTACTGGAGTTGAAAAATCTAGAAGGACAAATATATAGATGCATAGAAAAACTGAATCAATACCATTTCAAAATCAAACATCACCCAGGACGACTACATAGTAATGCGGATGCCTTATCTAGAAGACCGTGTCCAGAAGCCTGTAAGCATTGCCAGCGTATTGAATGCCACGAAGGAGTCACTGATATTAGACGAACGAGACTGTCTGTTAACTGAAGATAAATGGACTAACGCACACATGAGACAGGACCAGGAAACCGATCCAAACATTGGGGACTTTCTACACTGGGAAGAGGACGGAACCGGCAGACCCTCCTGGGGAGATATTTCGGACAGAGATCCTATCTTCAAGGCAATGTGGGCACAATAGGATTCCCTGGTTGTGGAAAATGGATTACTCAAACGGACATGGGAATCTGCTGATGGGAGGTCGTGAATTTCCCAACTGGTTTTGTCCAGGAAGAGGATAGGTGAAGGAAATTCAAGAAGGAAAATCAGGAGGACAACTGGGAGTCAATAAAACCTTGGACATGATCAGGCAGAGTTTTTACTGGGTTCAATGTCGAAACGATGTAGAAAGCTGGTGCAGGAGATGTCCAGATTGCGGCGCCACTAAATGTCCCAAAACAAGGTCCAGGGGTGAGATGGAGAAATACAATGTGGGCTCACCATTCGAACGGATTGCCATTTATGTAGCTGGACCCTTTCCTGTGACGGACGATGTCAACCAATACATCCTCGTTGCCATGGACTATTGCAGCATGTTCTCAAGATTCGGAATACCGATGGAGCTACTATTATGTTTTATTAGTAATTTCAGGGAAGGAATTCATTTGACTTTTGAATATTTATTGACACTGTCAGATATTTTTGATGTACAGGGTCTAATCATTATTCTAATATATAACAGTTTTTCCGCCGCTTAAAATCAACTGTAAATAACAATAAAAATATGGAAATCTTTAAATGAAATCAAAATTCATAAATCTAAGCGTTCAACAGGTTTTCTTATTCTTGTAGAACGTCGTAATTTCAGGAACGGCAGGAAGTCGTCCAGGTCCAATATTCGTCGATGAGCTTGGTATTTCGTTTAGTATATCTGTCCTTGGTAGTTCGAATGGTGTATTGTTCATTTGTGAAACTAATTCTCCACAATTTGAATTTTCCGCTTTATTGGTATCAAGATTAGTTTCATGTAGATTGCTTGGGGAGGGCTCTGCATATAATACTCTCCTATATTGATGGGTGTTGATCATCTGCTGTTGTGGTAGGTTATCATTGGCAGGTAATGGGTGTTGTGATAGGTCAGTGGCAGGTAATGGGCTATCTAGTGTCCTCTCTTTGGGAACTTGACATAATTTCAATTGATTGAAATGACGCTTGATAACATAACCGTCATCTAACTTGATCAAATAATGTAGTCTTCCAAGTTTCTCAATAACGATGCCATACTTCCACAATTTTGATCCAGAATAATTCCGAGACTGAATTCTATCTCCTGGCCTATAAAACTTATCGAATTTGGGTTGTTGTTCGTCTCTAGTTTCTTTTGACGGTCCTCGAATCAGGTCTAGCTTGGTTCTCAAGTTTCTGTTGAACAAAATTTCAGCAGGTGATTTCCCACAAGATAAAGGTGTCACCCGATATCTGAATAGAAATGAGTGCAATTTCTCATATAATGTTCCAGATTCTTGTAACATACACTTCAATTTTGTTTTCAAAGTCTGACAGTAACGTTCAGCCTGGCCGTTGGTTGCTGGATGTCCGGGTGCACTCAAACGTTGCACGATTCCTTGACGTGCACAGAATTCTCGAAATTCAAATGGAAGCATTACCACTGACCAAAATTTCTGGTAACCTATGACGACTGAACATTTCTCTCAATTTATTTATTGTACCGGTGGTTGTTGGTGATTGTGTTGACCATCTACGACAATAAAGAAGTAATGATTTAGAAATGGTCCGGCATAATCCATATGTACTCGTTGCCAATTTTTTGTTGGCGTTTCCCATTTATGGATAGGTGCTTTCACAGGATCTTTTTTAATATCGCAACATGGTTGACAACTTCTCACAATATTTTCTATATCAGAATCAATACCTTTCCAGTAGCAATAATTTCGTGCGAGTGCTTTCATTTTCACAATACCAATATGTGTGGCATGAAGTTCTTTGAGTATTTCTGTTTGGAGTTTCTTTGGAATAATTACTCTATGACCTCGAAATAAAATTCCATCTTGAAGAGAAAACTCCGAGTCTCGAATGGTACCATCATAAATGGATTTTTTTATTTTGTAAAGTTCAGAATCCGCATCAGTTTCAATCTCAATTTCTCGAGCTGTTATTGTATCTGTTGAAATTTCTTTCACAGTTATATGATTTACTCTATGAACGTTATCAACTGTATCCTCCTCTTTCTGGCTAATTTTGAGAGGATTTCTGGAAAAATAGTCTGCATTTATGTGTTCTGATGATCTTCGATATTTTATCTCATAATCGAATCCAGAGAGGAATTGAGCATAACGAAGCATCCTGGTAGCTGTAATTGTTGGCAATTGTTTGGACTGATTGAAAATAGTTGTCAATGGTTTGTTGTCTACAATGAGTATGAATTTTCTGCCATAAATATATTGAAATAATTTTTTGAAAGACCAGTATATAGCTGTAGCTTCCTTATCGAGTTGACTATAATTTCGTTCAGCTTTTGTAAGCGATCTGGAAATAAAAACTACAGGGCGTTCCGTTCCATCAATTAAACGGTGAGATAATACACCAGAGAGTCCAAATGGACTAGCGTCAATAGCAAGAATTACTGGTAGTTCGGGTGTGAAAGGCATTAGAACTTGATCACTAGCTATCTCAACCTTGGCCCTCGTGAAGGCTGTTTCACATTCGGTTGACCATTTGAATTTGTTATCTTTTCGGAGAAGTCTATTCAATGGATGAAGAATGTCTGATATATTTTGGATGAATTTCGCGTAATACATGACCAATCCCAAAAACTGTTGAACCTCTTCGACATTTTTTGGCCTAGGTGCTTCTAAAATTGCTTTTACTTTGTCGCCGGATTTTTTTATTCCTTTTTCTGATATGATGTGACTCAAATATTTTATTTCTTTTTCGAAGAATCTACATTTGTTTTTATTTAAGTGTAAATTGTATTTCCGTAGTCTTTCTAAAACTTTGACGAGTCTAAACTTACATTCTTCAATGGTTGATCCTTGGACCAATATGTCGTCGAAATAGACAGTGGTACCTTCCAGATCTTGGACAATCTGATCAATGACTTTATGAAATTCATTTGGTGCCGTCTTTATACCAAAAAATAGTCTTTTAGCAAAGTATGTTCCACGATTAGTAGATATGGTTTGTACCTTGTTACTTTCTTCATCTACTGGAAGATGAAGGTATGCTTTATATATATCGAGTGTACAGAAAAATTTACCATTTTTCATCTTGTTGAAAATGTCTTCGATTCTTGGAATAGGATATCTATTGTTCTGAAGTTGATTATTGACAGTTATTTTATAGTCTGCGCATATTCTTATTTTCCCATCACTTTTCGGAACGATTACTAGAGGGGTACCCCATTCTGAATGATCTACTTTTTCAATAATTCCTTGTTTTTCTAAACAATCTAATTCTGAATCAATTTTTTCTTGCAAAGCGTAAGGTACTCGTCTGGGTTTGATAAAAACAGGTTTCAGCTTCGAGTTTCATTTGTAGTGAACATTTATAATAAGGTATCTTGCAAACTACAGGTTGAAAACATCTTGAAATTCGTTCAGCACATCTTCTATCGATGATTGTGGTCGATTCATACCTCAATTTTATAATGGGAATAGAATCCACGTCCTGGATATTGATGTTCAGTACTCGAATCCACCTCCTTCCCAATATAGCAAAATTGGTTATTGAATTTTACATTGATAATTACGTTGAGTGGAATAGAATCCACGTCCTCGATATTGATGTTCAGTACTCGAATCCACCTCCTTCCCAATATAGCACTGCCATAATCAGGAACAACATATAAATCTCCCATAAAGTGTTTAGAATTATATGAAACTTTCACTTGAATAACACCCAATGGTTTGAATAGATGTTTAGTATATGATCGAAACGAAACATCTGTTTTCTGCAGTTGTATCCTCAGATTTAGTTTTTCGAAATATTTCTGTGATATTATAGTGACTGGACTACCTGTGTCATATTCGAACTTCCATGGTTTACCATTAATATTGAGTTGGAGTAACATCTTCGGTTCATATAGGCTGATAGAAGTTTCCGTGAAAATGTCAATGATTTGGTTTATAGAAAAGTCTTCTGATGAATCAGATTCACACTCTAAATTATGAATATTCGATTTTCTCTTCAATAAACTGGAAATACATACTGATGCAACGTGTCCTTTCTTTTTACAAAGATTGCAGTTAAGCTTATTTCCAATGGTACAATCTTGTGTTTTATGATTTGTCCGCCCACATCGTAAACATTTACCGAATAAGCCTAATTCTTGTATATTAACATTATGAAATAATTTCCTGTGACAGCTGTTAGGCTGAGTCTCGTTTAGAGAACTGTTGGTTATACTTTTGAATCGATTTCTCTTCGAGTTTGTTGAATTTGTGCCCACTTTTCGAATTGAAGATGTTGATGGACTTTTATATTCTTCTCTGTTCTGGATCTTAGACGCTTCGATGGCTAGGGCAGTTTCTAATGTTTTTTCGAAAGTTATGTTGGCTTGCTGTAAAATCTTCGCTCGAATTTCGGTATCGTTTAACCCACGGATGAACTGAGCTCTCAGCAGTAGGTTTATAACTGATTTTGAATAATTATTATCGTTGCATTTTGATTTAAAATCGCAGGTTTTTACATGTTCCTTCAAAACCGCAACATATGTTGATATTGATTCCCCTGGACATTGCGTTCTTGAAAAGAATCTATGTTGTTCAGTCAACACATTACGTTTAGGTGCAAGATGATTTTTTAAAAGTGTTATGAGTTCTGGATAGGATTTCGAGGCTGGTAAATCCGGAGAAGTTAAACTTGAGAGTAGTTTATAATGTTTACTTCCTAAGCAGTTTATCAATATCATAACTTTTGCATCATTCGTCTCTTCATCGTTGTTATATAGTCCTTTCAATTTGAAAAAATTATCTAGTCTTTGACAATAGCTATCAAAGTTTTCAGTGCATTCATCAAAAGATTCGAAAGTTAATACTTGGGTTGGAAGAATTTCTTTAACCGTATTTGTATTTGTACGTTGTTGTTGTAGATTGTCAACTAGCCCGCTTAGGGCAGCTATGAGGGCTGCTAAATCTTGCGCCATTTCCTGTACTTGCAGAATGTATCACTGGTTCGTCTTTTTTCTTGAAAATAACTTTCTCTTTTCTCTTCGTCGCCAAATTATTATGTTTTATTAGTAATTTCAGGGAAGGAATTCATTTGACTTTTGAATATTTATTCACACTGTCAGATATTTTTGATGTACAGGGTCTAATCATTATTCTAATATATAACAGCTACATTCCAACCAAGAAAGTTTGCGAGCTGATGGGTATCAATAAAACCAGAACCACAGCACTTCACCCCCAGTCAGATGGCATGGTTGAAAGATTCAACCGAACTATGGAAGAGCATATTTCCAAGGTAGTTGAAAAACATCAAAAGGACTGGGACAGACATCTTCCCAGGGCCGGATTAAAAGGTGTGGAGGCCCTGGGGCAACAAAGGAGTGGAGGTCCCTAATTATTTTTCAAACAATTTTTAATTTTTTAAAATTTATTGCGGAACAAATCAAATCATTTCGACACGAGCATATGTAGGTATAATAAAATATAAAATTCTTGCGAGCTTTTTTCGACGAAAAATCATTGATGATTTCGGTCAAATCCAGCATGCGGAGAAAATCATTCTCACTGCTAAGAAGCGATAACTTTGATAGGCGGCTTTGTCTCATCGTAATTCGCCTATAATTGGACATTTTCGATTATCTGCTTCCCAAAACAATAATTTACTTTGCAGACGATACGACGATGCTAAATGAAAGTTCTGATGTTGATATAATATTAAAAACCAACCAAGAGCTTGAAGAAAAAGCAGAAAAATGGTTCTCACGAAACAAGTTGCAACTAAATAGGAATAAAACCCAAAATATTATTATTTCATCAAATAACCGGTTAACAAGTGTAAACCATGTTAAACTGCTTGGCATAACTATCGACGATTCACTCAAATGGGAAAATCATATTGAAATGTTGTGTAAAAAATTGTCCACCCAACTTTATCTACTTCGTAGGCTGAAGAAAGTTCTGAGCACCGAAACACTAATAAGCTCGTATCATTCACTATTCCACACTCACTTGACATATGGAGTACTCCTTTGGGGTAGGTCTTCCCCTCTCAGAGCATTTCGTATGCAAAAAAAGGACTCAGGATTATAGCAGGGTTCCCATTCAATGAACATTGCCAACAACTTTTAAAAAAATTTAAAATCATGCCATTGCCTTGTATTTACATCTACCACACACTGCTTCAGATTCACAAAAATAAAAGTGTATATTCTTCCCACTCAGACTACCACAAGTAAGAGACCAGAAATGCACAAAAACTAAGACAACCCCGCGTTAAGCTAGAAATGTCAGTGCGTAATTCCCTGGATATCAAACTCTACAATAATTTGCCTTCCCATCTAGCATCATTGAGCATGAATGTATTCAAGAGGAGGGTAAAAGAATATCTTTTAAAAAATTGTTTTTATAATTTACAAGATTACATGAACTGTACATATTCAGAATGATTTCTAGCCTTTTATGTTTTAGATGTTTTAAATGTTGGTTAGTGTTCTACTGTCACAATTGATATTACTGTTTTTTTTTATATACACAACTTAGTACCCATCTGTTTTCTGACTTGACATACATATAATTTACATAACATGTTCAAATAAATATATCTATCTATCTATGGCTGTACAACCCACGGCAGAAGAAAGGTGTATCCCCCAAACTAACACCCTTTTGGGAAGGACCGTACGAGGTAAAGAAGAGGATCAACGACCTGGTTTATAGAATCCACCGCAGCCCTAGGGCTAATATGAAGGTTGTTCACCTCGACAGACTGAAGCCCTATCATGGTGAACCAATGACTTTTGATCGGGACGATCAAAATTAGAGGGAGGCGTGTTACGGAGATCACGAAAATAGCCTGGGTACGCTTTTGTGGTAGTTGGCGATGACATCATGCTCCACATGTTCTATAACCGCCATTCGAAAAACGACCACTGGGAGTGACGTCATCTTTCGATAATGGCCATCCGAAGATGCGAGGAGAAAACCAGACGGACCCCAGATTTGTAACAATACCATTTAAATGTAAAACTTTCTCATTCATTGACCCTCCAGTACTTACTTGCAGGGGTATGAATCCCAAAGAGTGTTGTTTCACCAAAACATGATTATTCAGATTCATTTTTTGAAGAAAGTATTTGCACATGTGATCATACCATGGACACAGGGGGGCGCACGTTTGTTTTGGCCATTGTACAAAAAAAAAACGTGATACAGTAGTTTGCTTCTTGCTGTAACGAGTTTGAATAGTGTTTAATTACGCAAAAAATTATGCAAAAAAGCCACTGCGCCGCTTCTTAATTTTGCCGCCTATATGGATGAGCCAGCCCTGACTTTATTTTCACTTCTAGATTAGCAAAATATGTATTTTATCTCACTATTACGACAAATTTCATAAAATTTGGAGTATATTCTAATTTTGGATGGATTAATGCAGAGCAATTTCTATTCAACATAACTGACTTGTCATTTGAACAAAAAAAAACTTTTTAACAAAAAATTAAGAGAGAGAGATACGGAACTGAAAAGTAAAAAATAAAATAAACCTTCTTAGTCTCAATGACTAAGCTCCTAAACTAATGTAAGTCACTAATTTTGAGTCGGCGCCAAACAAACAAGCAAATGAATTAGGTGAGGCGTAAAATGATGGCATTGAGTTGGGCGGTGACATTCTGATAATTTTTATGAAATAATTTAATGATCTTTGTTGAGCTTAGTCATTGAGACTAAGAAGGTTTATTTTTAACCGACGAAACCAAAAAGGAGGAGGTTCTCTAGTCGACGTTATATTTTTTTTTTATGTATGATCACGCATAACTTTTTACTGAGACGTCCGATTCCGATAATTCTTTTTTCAGTGGATAGGGTGTACTTCGAAGTTGGTCCCATTTGAATTTAAAAGATGAAATCCACCCCTAATGGTAGCAAAATGAAGGATATTGATCACTCACCCTCTGAATTCTGGTCCGTTAACCAATTCTATCAGGCATAACTTTGTACTGGGTTCTTCGATTTGGATGTTTTTTTTTTTAATAGATAGGGTATACCTCATAATAGGATTTCGGATAAAATTATCCACCCTTACGTGTAGAAAAATAGGGAATAATTGATTTTTCACTTGTGAACATTGGCACACATATGTAGTTGACAATGACAGATCGCTAATGTCATTATTTTTGTTCTCCTACATCCGTCACATTCATTATATTCTATGAGAGGATGTAATGATATACAAAGTAATGAAATAAACTAACCAGAACAACAAAAATAATTTATATTATAACAAATAGTAAAAATAGATAATCATATTATTTAACTGGTAATAGTTGAAGTAAGGTGGGTAAGTAAATATTTTGGAAGTAATCAAAAAACAAGTAGGTAGTAATTAGTAAATTTCAGCCCAAAAACTTTTTAACAAAAAATTAAACCACAAATACGAACTGAAAGTAAAATAAACCTTCTTAGTCTCAATAACCAAGCTCCTAAACTAATGTGGGTAACTAATTTTGAGTCGGCGCCAAACGAACAATCAACAAAGATCGTTAAATTACTTCAAAAAAATTATCAGAATGTCACTGCGCAACTCGATGCCATCGTTTTACGCCTTACCTAATTCATTTGCTTGTTTGTTTGGCGACGACTCAAAATTAGTTACTTACATTAGTTTAGGAGCTTAGTTATTGACACTAAGAAGGTTTATTTTATTTTTTACTTTTCAGTTCCGTATTTCATCGGTTTAATTTTTTGTTAAAAAGTTTTTATTTTTCAATTTTTTGTGGCTGAAATCTACTCATTACTAACTGCTTGTTTTTTTATTACTTCCAAATATTACTTACTTACCCACCTTACTTCAACTATTACCAGTTAAATAATATGATTATCTACTTTTACTATTTGTTGTAATATAAATTATTTTTGTTGTTCTGGTTAGTTTATTTCATTACTTTGTATATCATTCCATCCGCTCATAGAATATAATGATTGTGATAATGACACTAGCGATCTGTCATTGTCAACTGCATATGTGTGCCAATATTCACAAGTGAAAAATCAATTATCCGCTATTTTTCTACCCGTAAGGGTGGATAAATCCATTCGAAATCCAAATATGATCAACTATGAGGTATACCCTATCTGATAAAAGAAGAATCATCCAAATCGAAGATCCCAGTACAAAGTTATAGCTGATAGAATCGGTTAATGGACCAGAATTCAGAGGGTGAGTGATCAATATCCTTCATTTTGCTACCCTTAGGGGTGGATTTCATCTTTTAAATTCAAATGGGACCAACTTCGAAGTACACCCTATCCACTGAAAAAAGAATTCTCGGAATCGGACGTCTCAGTAAAAAGTTATGCGTGATCATACATAAAAAAATATATACGCGTCGACTAGAGAACCTCCTCCTTTTTGGTTTCGTCGGTTAAAAAATACGTTACAATCAGATTTTTGTTTAATCTTTCGACCTAGGAAAGATAGGTTATTAGAAGACCAAAGCATTTTGAATGGTTCATTCCTTGTGTTCTATATGCTTTTCCGGGTTTTTGATTAATTTTTATATAAATTGGGAAAGAAATAAAACAACAAAAATTGAGCAATAAAAATATAATACCAATAGTACCCTTCAGCTCTTGGGAGTAACAAAAACTCCATATATATGTATATACATTAACTTCCGAGTTTCTGCACAATATGAGACCAAAATTTTTTTCGGTAAAAATATTTAATGTCTAATAAAAAAGAATTAACATTTTATAAATTGTTTTGATGTAATAAAATATCTCACTTAGTTTAAGACATGCACCCTTTAAAGTTACATAAAACTGGCTGACAAATATATAACTTTATAAATGAGTTCATAAAGTGATATTATCTTTCAATCATCTCGTTTCATAATAGTTCATAATAAAAAAAAGAAACAGCTCATAAACCCTGCTACAATATATATAGGCTGATAAAAGGCATTTTGGGAAAAACAAAATTTGTTAGAGAAATAACTTGAGAGCAAGTGTTTGTCACTTTCAATTTTTTATCATTTGTATGATGAGTTGTTTTCATTGGTAAAACAAGATATTCCAGAGAAAAAAACAATCAGTCTTATTACGTGACAAAACATTTGTTAGTTATTGTGCATTAACGACAGATTTGAAAAATCTTACGATAATGGTTCAGTCTAGTTGGAAGATGTTTTATAATTTCATTAAAATATTTATTTACAATTCTATTCATCTCTTTATCGAAAGTTTTGAAAATTACTAGATAATTTCAAGTTCAAATAATGGCAAGTACGAGCATCTTTTCAAAGAGTTGCTTCGACTGTAGGTCAACTGTATAAAAACATTATTTTATTTATTCCTATTTCCTAAAAATTCACAATTTTTTTGAATAATTTGAGGAAAATAACCTAATTGTTCTGGAATACATCCCATTGTATTAAAATCTAGAAAATTTTGATAAGGAACTCATCTACTTAAATACATTAAAAAGTGGATTGCACCTCATTTTTTAAATTATTTTCAAAGTATAATTTTTTCCGCCTAATTTTGTATTTTTCAGTGACAAATTCAACCATGAAATATAGAGCTATTTGAATGATATGCCTAACAATAAAAAATCAACTTATTTAAATTCCAAACTAGGAAAACTCCAAAACATTTTCTATAGTAAGAAAACCGAAATATTATTCTTGGCAATATTAATAAAAATATATTAAACATATGAAAATACTCTGCCAAGCTGATAAAAAAAGAAATAAAATCAATCCAATAAATATCAACTATATCATAGTATTGCATATGCTAGATGGTGAATTTAAGTACTTTTAATTTTGAAAATCTCCTAGTGGGAACCAGTCTAAAGTTGAGGCGCATTCCACTTCCCAAGTACAGGGCGTAACGTTTTAGTGTGCCAAAGCACTGTTTAAAAACCTTATATTACAAGTTTATCTTAATACTCTAATGTTTACTTTATTGTTGTCCACTTTATGCGTCTTATATCAGTGACAATGTTCCGTGACATCTACGACCACCGATTTTTTCCATCCAAATAAAAAGTAGCCAACGCCAGCGCCTAGAACTACCGCCAAGCAGAGCCAGGTGTTGTACGTCATGAAAATTAACATGAGGAAGTACGATATGATCATCTGAATCATGTGGAGGAAGGTTTGAAGGAAGTGCATCTTACTGAGCATTGTTGGCCTGAAAAAAACATAATTTTTTTGTGAATGAGCGGTATTCTATTTTATGCGAAAGAAAAGCAATAGGTGAAAATATGACATGAAAAGATCAAAAATAGAATAAAATGACTGTATTTATCGTGTTGTGGAAGATTATTCATCTTCAAGAATTATTGACATTGTGTTTCGAAGTTCTAATAAAAAATTTAAGTGTACGAGGGTTGTTACACTTTGTATGTTTTCGCTTCACAAAAAGTTGATCGGTAATGTTTGTGAGAGTACCATATAATAAAATCGATTGAAATAAAAAAGTTGGTTAAATCTGTAGAGGTATTCTAACGTAGGATGCTTTTTGGGAGTTTTGCTACATTTAAAATGGAAGCACCCTTATAAAACATATACAGGGTGTCCCTGGACTTCCTCTTTTCCTCTCGGGAATGTATAGATAGGGTAAAAATATCACCAGTATTTCATATAACTTTTGTTCGTAAAAACCTACGTTACCAAGTTACAAAATGAAAAATATTTTTCTTTGATAACTTTTAAAGTGAATATTCAAAATCATCTAAATTTTGGTGATTGACTAAACAAATGAATTCCTTCGATGAGCTTTCATGCAGGAGTCAGTTGTTTTGCTACAAAGTCAGGAACGGACTACCCCCGTTGGTCCACACCCCAAAACTTTGAAATGACAGATAATTTTGCAATAGTTTTCAACAAAATAAGGTTACGTAGATAATTTTCTTAATGAAAGTACTTGTGTGGAAAGTCGATCGGAGCAACGATTCTTAATAAAAATGAAGTTTTACTCGACGACATCAAACCCGATCGTCCACCATTATTTGAAATGAAAAATGTTCACAGTAGAAATACTAATGCTAACGTTAATTCAACAACATTTATAACAGGGATAATACAAAATATGCTAAAATAAAGTCGTAAACAAAAAGTACAGTACCTAGTTGAAAGTTTCATTCACAATGTAGATAATTTTTCAAATGAAATATCAAGTTATGTAGATTCGTGGTGTTTTTGAACTAACAAGCTACTCCACTATGAAATATCGAATTCAGTCCATATTTTGTATGTACCCGTGGAATGAGCACGTTTCTTGTTGTGTTATCTGAATCTCATGAAACTCAACATTTGGATGTTGCAAATTCGTATTCACAGCTTAAATGTAGAGGAGTTTCACTAATAAGTATAATTTCATGGGAGAAAATCTTTAACCCGAAGATACATTTAGCTGAAAAAACGCACATCGGAAGACATAACTAATAAAAAGCAAACGAATAAACTACAAAAACGGCTGCACATGAATAGGTAAAAAATATCCGATGAATACATTTATGTTCCATTTCTTCCACAGATGTTGACAAAAACACCTTGTAGAAAGAAATAAAATTAGTGTGGATAAAAAATATCAACTGGAATGCGATTTTGTTTTGTTGAGTGGTGCGTTGTCATTGTATTGTCAATATTCTAATATTCTAATAGGATATGACTTTTATTACTCGAGTTTTATTCACTGATGAAGCAGGTTTCAGTAGAGATGGAGTAATCAACTCTCATAATCTCCACATATGGGCCGAAGAAAATCCCCATGGGATATTGCAAACGGGATATTGCATCAACGGAAATTCAACGTGAATGTTTGGGCTGGTATCATAGGAAACCATCTTATAAGACCATTCGTTCTACATGACCGATTGAATGAAGAACGTTATTTGGAGTTCATTCAGAACGATTTGAATGGACTTTTGGAACATGTTCCATTGCGAACCCGAAGAGATATGTGGTTTTTTTTTTGGGTTTTGGGATATCATGGCCACCGCGCGGATTTAAATCCATTGGATTTCTTTCTGTGGGGGCATCTAAAAAGCCTCGTTTACGCTACACCTATTCACACCAGAGATGCCTTGTTGAATATAATTACATTACATTGTGAAGCCATACTAAACGACCCTGGCATGCTATTTCAAGTGCAGAGTGGGTGTTTGCGCCGACTAAGAAAATGTATTGAGAGAGACGGGGGTCATATCAAGCAGTTTTTGTAGCGGATTTTGCATTTCTGTTTGCTCTTGAGACTTGCGATTGATTATTTACACCATGAGTTTTGTAAGGTAAACGTATTTGCATGATAAAAATTCGTTATGAACATTGTACCAATCATTTCTATTTTCATTACAAATTAATCTTTTCGAATAATGGTAGACATCTCAGGTTGGATGTCGTCGAACAAAAATGCATTTTTATCAAAAATCGTTGCTCCGATCGATTTTCCACACGAGTACTTTTATTCAGGAAATTGTCCAGGTAACCTTTGTTTTGTTAAAACATATTGACAAATCCCAGTCATTTCAAAGTTTTGGAGTGTGGACCATCGGGGGTAGTCCGTTCCTCAATTTGTAGCAAAACAACTGACTCCTGCATGAAAGCTCATCGAAGGAATTCATTTGTTTAGTCAATCACCAAAATTTAGATGATTTTGAATATTCACTTTGAAAGTTATCAAAGAAAAACATTTTTCATTTTTAACTTTGAGGGCCCGTAACTTGGTAACGAAGGCTTTTAGGAACCAAAGTCATAAGAAGTACTGGTGATATTTTGATCCCATCTATACATTCCCGAGAGGAAAAGAGGAAGTCCAGGGACACCCTGTATTTTACAACCGATTTGTTTTTTTTTTTTCATTAATTAGACATTCAAAAAGTTTACTAGAACACCAAATTTTATGAATGAGTCTTCATTTTCAGGGCCAACTATTATTTTTCACTGTA
This sequence comes from Gonioctena quinquepunctata, assembly GCA_018342105.1. NCBI lineage: Eukaryota > Metazoa > Arthropoda > Insecta > Coleoptera > Chrysomelidae > Gonioctena > Gonioctena quinquepunctata. The sequence goes on from JAFIRS010000308.1 coordinate 211,433, forward strand.
AAAAATCGAAAAATAATTATTAGCAATTTTTTTAGAAAAAATCTGACTACACCACTGAATTCACGAGGTTTCGAAATGATTTATGACAAAATTACGTTGGAACGAGTTCATCAATAGAAAAGTTATAAAGGAATAAAATTTGAAAAATATGATTTAATCGACCCACCAATTCAATTTTATAACTTTTATCAAAATTCTGTATGTAGGGAGGCTCGGAATATCACTGATGAGAATTTCATCGGGATCTGTTCATCAACAAAAAAGTTATAAGGGAAGAAAATTTGCAAAATATGTCGTTTAATGGAATTTTAGGAACATTCTGACCACCACTGTTTATCAATGAATAATTATTGGGGGTGATATATTACAATTATTGCATCTAAACAACAAAAAAATTTATGGTAAAAATAGTTCATATGTAGATATTTCTCTATGTGGAGTTGATAGACAAATAGAATCAGGAGGAAACTCAAGTCAATCTCTACAGAAACAATTTCTATGTAAGTTTATTTTACTTCCAATAGGTATTAAAATTAAATTATGAATAATAATAATAATAATTCTAGTAACATCGTCTATGATTTCTCCCAGTGTATGCCTCTTGGCGCATACCTCTTGGCGAATATAAAAAATTCAGAGTTCTTCCAAATTCAACTGCATGTAGGTATTCGCGTTATTGAATTCAGAATGAATTAATGAAATGAGCAAGTAGGCTGAAATGAACAAATATATTTGTACCTAAACTGTCATTTTGTGGTTCACCATTAGCAAACTGAGTTCATTCTCCAAAATAAAAAAGGTAATGGCTCAATTGTCAATTCAAGAAAGAATCTAAATCATACGTATTTCTGGAGATAATTACCGGAGTGAAAGAGAAGTTAGTAGAATATTCAATGAAAGACACCCAAATCGTCCAGCCATAAATAAAGGCACAGTATATAAAATAAACCAAGTATTCAATCGGAGCAGTAACCACACATATTTTGAAGAATAATGTACGAAGAAGGAATGGAAATAATCAAACTATATTAGATTACTTCAGAAATAATCCAAATGTGTTTGAGGGTAGCTAGCTTAAATTTAAACTTAACTAGGGAGAATATTAGGCGATGTCTGAGGAAAAACAAATTGAAGACATTCAAACCAAAATTTTTACAGACTCTGGAACGAGTTGATCAAGAAAAACGTTTGGAATTTCGCTTATGGGCCCAGGGCATTTACCTTAATGACAGACATTTTTTAAAGAATTTTTTATATAGAGATGAAGATAGTTCCACAACAAATGGAGTGGTTACATCACAAAATATTCGCTATTGGGCCACATAAAACCCTAACTGGGTGATTAACTGTAAAAGGCCTTTTCAGAAAAAGTAAATGTTTGGTGCGGAATAGTGAATGAGAGGATAATTGGACCATTCTTCTTTGACAGTAACATCAATTCCGCCAATTTCCTACAATTTTCGGTCGCAATCGATGAACTTTCCCTTGCAGAAACAAGAAATTTATATTTCCAATTAGATGGCTGTTCTTTACATAATACAGGCATTGTGAAGAGTTGGCTGAATCAAAATAACCCTAAGCGTTGGATAGGACGAGGGAGTAGATTAATTGGATGGCCACCTAGATCGCCTGACCTAACTTCACTCAATTTTTTCCTATGGGGCTATCTCACCCAAAATGTCAGGTCCAAGGAATCGAGCTAAACTGTGCTTGAAAATTCAGCAAGCGTGTGCTGCAATTATTCCGCAACAATTACGGAACACTTTGAAAAACTTTCGCAAGCGAAATGATAAATGCTTTGACTTGAATGGAGGTTTGGTGGAGGCCACAAAATTTCAAATTGCGCTTTTAATGAATAAAATTATTTGAATTATATTTTGGTAAATATTATTCCGAATTAAGTGGTGTAGTCAGAATTTTTGAATGTTCCATTAATTGACATATTTTCAAATTTTATTTCCTTATCACTTTTTTATTAATGAACAGATTTCGATGAAATTCTGACCATTGATATTACAAGACTTTCTGAATCCAGAGGTATAGTCAGAATTTTGATGAAGGTTTTAAAAGTGAATTGATGGGATATTTCATTGGAATATTTTTCAAATTTCATTCCCTTATCCTTTGGGGTAGTCAGATTTTTTCTAAAAAAATGGCTAATAATTTTTTTCGATTTTTGACATTGGAAAATAATAGTAGTTGGCCCTGAAAATGAACACTTATTTATGAAATTTGGTGTTCTGGTAGACTTTTTGAATGTCTACCAAATGAAAAAAAAAAGATTCCCCAAACGGTTTAAAAATATATGTTTTATAAGGGTGCTTCCATTTTAAATGGGTCACACTGTAAATATATGACCCACTTCACTATCCCCATATAGTTTGAGGTTGGTTCACAGTGAGATTCCCTGATTTAATCAGGACATCTCTGGGCACATGCAGAAACTCAGTGGACTATATGTTACATATATATATATATATATATATATATATATATATATATATATATATATATATATATTTAAATAGAAAGAAATTAATATGAAGAAACTTTTGACTTTCTATTTATATAAAAAACAAATGTAAATGGAAACAAGATGTGATAAAAAAATTTCATATGAAATGGAAAGGTAGATTGATTTGTTGAAAATATAAACAGGATGTTCATAAAATCAGATGTGGAATCATCTGCGACTGAAAGATAAACTTTAGTCACTATCTTCCATCGTCAAGATAACCTCTTGTGGGGTATTCATGTTGAAAAGGGAAACATTCTCAATTCACAGAAAAATCTTTCTATCAATATTCAATTGGAAAGGTAGAAAAAGTCAAAAGTTCCCTCAAATGTTAATTGAGTTGAAAATTTGATGAAGTTGCATAATTGTTACTTTCAGCAGGAGAAAAAAAAACCCTCCTTTTCCTAAAACCCTTATTGTTATTATTCTGTACTCTTCTAGTGATATTAGTAAATGATTAGTTGGGAGCTTTTTTCATTGAACTGAATAGAGAAAAAGTATTATTATAAATATTTTAGTTATTCAGTTCCATGTGAATAAAACCCTTTTGATAAAAATGAATATATTCATGGTGCAATTATCAAGCAAACAAAAAAAAACATTAGATATTAATAAATAATAGTTTAGTTTTCAATAACTAGTAGAATTTATATTTTTTTGGATCCGGAAAATGTTTTAGTTTTCCACTCAATTATTTTCCAAAAAACAATTTCCAAAACATAACCAAAAAAAGGAATAAGCAACATTAAGTATTGCTTTTTTTCCAAAACCTTTTCCTGATCTACTCGATTGCAACACAAATTATGTTACTTCTTAGTAAATTTGTCAATAAATTAGATATTTTTTGCCTGCTTGTCAAGCCTGTGCATTGTTAACGAAAGAAATTATGTAGTTACATGAAACTTACGGTTTTTTATGAATGACTTCTCTCACCATTCTGCGATGAAACCAATAAAAAAGCAATTTAAAAAATTATTACATATTATAATGCGAAAAAAGGTGTTAAAACAAAATGAAGCAATGATAATCTCAGTTGATTTCGAGTTTTTGATAAGGGAACGCATTATATTTAGTCAATAATTTTCTTGTCCTGTTCTCAGAATTATTATCTAACTTAGCATTTTTCATCCCAAAAAAATAAAAGATTTCCAAGAGTCCTTGAATCAATTCGCATGTGCCAAACAAGACCATTATCAACATCTAAAAAAATACAGACACAACAACAGATGGCCCAGAATTGTGAGTCTATTAGTAACAATAGAATTCCAATCCTATCAATATTAATAACACGATAGTGATTGGACTACTCAGCAGCAACAGTGAGTAATATTTGATAAGTTGGTTATTCAGAACATGATTTTGTCTGAAAGTGATAAATATTTTTAGGCATTATATAACTGTTTATAATCTTCAACAGCATTCTTTCATTCCTTGCATCACACCATAGAATTAAAATAATAATTTATTTTTGGTTGATTAATCAGCACATTAAAAAAATATTAAACTTTAAACTTTGCCAAAGAATCCCGTATAAACCCTGAAGGAAATGGCACCCAGTAATTGACTTGAATTTATAGTATGGCATAGTTTTTTAAACATAAGTTATTATGCCAACTTCATTATAAGACTAGTTTCAGGGATAGAGATCCCTTAACAAAGTCATATGCTTATTATATGAACTTCACAGTATCCACTGCATGTCAAAAAATCACATTTTTAGGGCTGTACAAAGTCGATTTGATCGGTCAATCCAACAGTCAATTTACTGGTCGATTGACCAAGTGCTTCCTGCCGAATTTAGTTCTAATCCATTGAATAGATTTTGAATAATTAAATGGCAAAGTTTCGAATTTTGACATTTTTTATTTTTGACAGATGTCAGTTGGAGAAATAATTTTGACTGTTCTGGATACAGTTTTTCAAGGGCTTTCAAATGACATATTGTTAAGTTTCGTGCGATATAGTTTATGTCATTTTTTAACAGTGACACTTTCGTTTGATAGATGACAGTCAAAAACTAATGGTCGCATTCGGGGCAATATCTTCTTACCAAATTTCAGCTCGATTGGTCAAACGGTTCGGCAGTTATCGTGGAAGATTACAGACAGACAGACACACACACGCACACAGAGAGAGACAGACTTCACTCTGGAAATGGAACCAAATGTCTCGGGGGACCTCAAAACGGATAATTTCGTCGATATCTCAATATTTTTTTTTGCACGATTACAGTACTTGATCCTCCAGGAATGAATTGAATACACATTGTAAATTACAGGTCGACAATTCTACCTTGGCCTCTGGGATAGCATAACGCTCGAGAGCTCAGTTTAAGGTAGTTCCGCCACGAGACAGTTGAATTAGGAAATTATTATAATTTGGCATACGTATTGTTTAACATGTGAACAACACCTCTATAAAATTTTAAGAAGTTTCACCATCCCGAACCCGAGATATATATAATTGAAGTTGACTCAATTAACACGTAACATATGGACCATGCATAGGCACACAGCACATTATTAATTCTACCGTTAGTACTAAAATTAAGAAGTTTATGAAAAACGAGGAGAGCTAAGCAGATATCACAGATATTTGAAAAAAAACAAATGATTGACATCTAGTTTGACAGATTAATCAAAACTACTCTCGTTATTCAAAATAGTCCACGGGGAAGAGCACATTTTAATTTACCGTTAAAAAAAAAAAAAAAAAACAAATTGATTGACCATCTAGTTTGACAGATGTAATCAAAACTACTCTCGTTATTCAAAATAGTCCACGGGGAAGCGCACAGCTTAAAGGGGGGGGTCGTAGAGAAATGCGGATTGTGCCAGGGGACTTCTTTAAAAGAAGGACGGGGGACCATTTGATGGTCTGAACGCGAAAAAAAAACTCCTCCCAGTTGACCCCATCGATTTTAACGATACCCCCCCCCCTCAAGTTCAAAAAGAGTACTACAAAGAAGTCCATTGAAGTTTTATCAAAAAACGATAATTTTTTCCCATGACGTATGATTTCTAGTGAGGGGGGGCAGGAGTAGGGCCCGGGTCTAAAAAATTTTTTTTTGCTGCGCTTTTCGGGGACATCAATTTTTTGAGTCGCCGACTTTCTATAACGGAGAAATTTTCCAGAGTCGATTGGGGATTTTTTCGCGTTTCAAATCGAAAAGTCCTTTCAAATTCTTCGATTCTGTCGAAAATAATTTCCTAATTCAACTGTCTCGTGGCGGAACTACCTTAAGCGGTGCATTTATGGTGTTTACAACGCCCAAGTACAGTCCGTAGAGAAAATTTAAAACTTGTGATATTTTGTGCATTTTTAAAAGTTCCTAATTTTAAAATGCTGTTTACAACAAAAGTAAAAAATTAACTATTGAGTGGACAAAGTCGCGAGATAATTAGCAACATATTAAATTTTATGCAAGCAGAAGCAGTAGCTGGATAAGTTACTATTTCTCTCGCAAATGAGTTTTTTGAAGTCGATTTTTTTTAATGAATTAATTATGTTTCTGTGCTATATTGATATAAAACCTATAGTTTTCATACTAAAAATTCTTTTATAGGCAGCAACGGACGTTACTATTAGGAATATTCGACGAATTAAAAAGGAAGCGAAACAAGTTGAAACGGGCCATTCAACAAAATTTTCAACCCCTAATATAAAAAGAGAATAATCTCTTCTTGACGACGGATATTTAGCAATTTTGCGAAGAACGATTATTAATCATCACATAACAACATTGGCTATCAAGGTTGTACAGAAATCCACAAAATTAGTTTTGGATGGAGAAAATATAAGAATAATCGACGAATAAAGAGATGGAGCGATGACACTTTAGTAGGCTTACAAAAACCAACAGGCAAGGTCTTATCATATTGCACGCAGGTGGAGAAAATGGGTTTATTCCTAATGCCTATATTAGATGGAAATCAAACAGCACAAGTGGCGATTACCATCAATACATTAATTTCGAGAACTACAAAAAGTGGGTTTCGGAGAAACTCATTCCCAATTTACAACCAAAAAGTGGAAACATCGCCTTTGATAATAAAATGTTAAAACCACAACTTTACAACCTAATAAAAATCCATAAACAAAGGCACAAAAGAAATAGAAGAACTTTTTAATGCACAAGGTCACGACTGCCTCCGTATCATTCAGATCTGAATCCCATTGAGTTGGTTTGGGCAGAAATGAAAGAAAACATCGCCAGAAAAAACGCGAATTTCAATTTTAACCAGGTCATTAAATATTGTGATGACAAGAATTCTCAGCTGACAAATGAAAAATCTCGGAGAGAACGAGCTGAACGGTTTGAGAAAGAGTAACCAACAATAGATATAGTTGTGGAACAGATTAATATTAACTGAGGCGAAAACGATAGTGATACAGAAAGTGATGAAACTGATGGGCCAGTCGTACAAGAGAGCAATTTGCCTGGAAGAGAGGAATTAAATGAAGATGACGGGGCTCAAAACTCAACTGTTGAAAATAATAAAACCTACGTCAATTTTTTTTATGTGTAAATGTCTTTGTAAATATTATTCGGAATTACAATTATTATTAGGTTACTTATTGGATATATTGTTGATTCATTATTATTCAATTGTTTTATGAATTTTAATTCAAATGCTAATTCCATATATGCTTTTCAGATGCATACATATGTAATAATTTTTTTGCCTGTGTTGGCAATAATACTACTGATGCAACGAATACAAATACAATATTCGTATTTGCCGAAGAGTAGACACTTACCGAATATTCGTATTCGGCAAATAACGAACTTCGAATTCGTTCATTTATTACACGTTCTTTCTCTTAGTAGTTCCGGAATTTGACAGTCGAGAGAGGATGTGAATTGTAGTTGTAAGGAATTAAATTTAATAAAATATCCTCTCGTAAACGTGATTAAAGTGACATATGGAAATACTTCGATAAATTACCGAGTAAGTAGCTATTATCCTCTTCAAATTGCCCTACTGATGATATAAAGGCATGTTGCCATGGGGAAACCCCGTGCCATATTGTTTAAACCGAAATTGTTTAAACAATTGCAAGGAATTGTTATTTTTCAACCGGACAAATTTTTTTAATATTCTTTATGGAAATACAAATTAAAAAGTTCCTATGACTTTTCACGATAAAGTTAATATTTTTGGAGATATGAATATTTAAAGGTTCGAAAAATCTCAAATTTGGGTACTTTTGACTCATGAAAAATATATTTAAAAAAAATAAAATATATAAAAATTTTTTTTTAATTCTTTATACAATAGTTAATAATATTCTTAATAGATATTTAAAAAAATGTCATTGTTTATACCGGTTTTTTATTGTTAATTTCGCGCGCTCACAAGTATGAGTCGCTTACCTTTAAGTATCGCCGTCTCTCTCTGACTCATGCGCTGCATCGGCCTCTCTGTGTCCTGAATTATTATTTATCATTTATCTTGAAAACTATTAACTTTATCAAGATTGTTAAAGAGAGCAATGTTATTAATAATGAAATTGTCTACAATTTGTTTCAAATAAATTTTTTTTCTGGAATCAATTTTACAAAAGTTATTTAAGCATAAATCGGAACATGTAATCAAAATTACTTTTTTATCAGTTTATATTACTTTTTTTTAATTAAAACAGAAAGTAATTACATTGAATAGCTTCTTCAAACGAATTTTATAGATGTAGAAGTATGAAATAATGAAACAAAATTTAAAAATAAGTATTTATTATCAATATCATTTTTATATATTATATTTTTACAGTCTTCTGGATCACAACCACATAGAAGTATGCAACTAATATTATTTTTTTTACAGTAACAAGCTTTGGTTGCACAGGATTTCTTACAATTACACAATTTTTTAAGATCAGTTGGAAATGGGCTTTGTTTATAAATAAAGGTAGCAAAGTACCATTCTCTAGTTTGTATCCGAAATTCGTAAAATCTAATGTTCCATATTGGGATTCAATGCATTTTCCAAATGTATGTTTGAGCAGAAGCTCTAAGTGCATGCAAATGCAAGGCATCTGATGTGCACGGAATTTTCGATAAATTAATATTAGTGCCAAAGCAACGAGAAAAATACTTTGTCTAGCTTCATCCACGTGTTACCTTTTTACCCAAAATATTTAAATACAATCTTTCTAAGCCTTTCAACTCCTTAGTACTTAAATCCAAGCCATTGCCAAGAGGGACTAAAGCATCACGATTTTCTTTTACTTTTATCATTTCTAAAGCTTTTTTTTGTGCCAATTTTACTAGTCGTATCACAACCCGTAAATGCGTGTAAAGCAGGTAAAATTTCACAAACCGGGTACGACGCATACTTGTGAGCGCGCGAAATTAACAATAAAAAAACAGGTATAAACAATGAATTTTTTTTAAATATCTATTAAGAATATTATTAACTATTGTATAAAGAATTAAAAAAAATATTATTTATATTTTTTTTTATATATATTATATATATTTCATGGGTCAAAAATACCCAAATTTGAGATTTTTCGAACCTTTAAAAATTCATATCTCTAAAAATATTAAGTTTATCGTGAAAAGTCATAGGACCTTTTAATTTGTATTTCAATAAAGAATATAAAAAAAAATTGTCCGGTTGAAAAATAACAATTCCTTGCAATTGTTTAAACAATTTCGGTTTAAACAATATGGCATGGGGTTGCCCCATGGCAACATGCATTTATATCATCAGTAGGGCAATTTGAAGAGGATCCTATAAAAAAATTGAGGTGGAATAGTTTTCGGTACTCATGCGCCGATTCCTCCTAGTCTATATGTAGTGTATGTGTTTGCTATTGTAACGAACCTAGGCCGGACCTGTCGCCTCGCACGTTGCCGTCGACAGCGATGAGATCATCCCCGGAGATATTCGAGAACCATCCAGTCGCTCTGCCACGGAAAACAACGGTCAATATTGGAAACAATTGGAACATGCCAGAATTCGAAACATCGAGAATGCTGTATCGGAGATAAATAGGCGACCCTCAAGTGGAGTCGAACAGTCTGAACGAGCAGTGTTGCCAATATGTGAGGGATTCCTCACATTGTGAGGGTTTTACACCGCAGCGGGTGATTTGTGAGGGTTTGTTCAAATGTGAGGATTTTGTGAGGATTAGCAGGTTTCTTATAAAATAGAACAAGTAAGCTCCCAATAGAGTACTACCCGTTGAATTTGTTTCAAATAATAGGTCAAAAGGGAATATTGATATATACCCAAATGCTCTCGCGCGCCTCTGCCGTGAATTCGACACAACGGTTTGACAGTTGACGTTGACAATATTGAATAATCTGTTTATTATCACTATTTTAGTTTCAGTTTCGCCTCTCGTATAATTTACTATTCGTTTTCAAAAACAAATTAAAATGGATCATTGGCTAATTAAACTACCTAGTGGAGAGAGTTTTTGGTGTTTTAAACAATATAAAAACTGATAAAAGAGAAACAGATTGAAAACTGAAACTCTAAGAGCTTTAATATATACACAGGAGGCTGTGAGAAAAGCAGGTGGGTGTGTGAAATTCAAACCCACTGATGAAATGATTGATATGGATGTTTGGAAATTGAATTGAATATTTTATTTATATTAATTTATCCTAAGATGTGTATTTTTTTTTATTTTGTTTTTAGCAATGTGATTTTTTTATTACTTCTTTCTTCAACAGTTCCTTGAGTTTTTAGAAAATTTTATTTATTTTATATATTATTATATTTATTTTTACTTTCAAAATAAAGAAGGCATGAAAAACGTGTTTTTATTGAATCAAGTGGCTTTGTTCATTGTTTCCATCGATAATATAACAATGGAAAATATGTTTTTTATTAATTTTATCAACGTGAGGATTTTGTGAGGAATTTCAAATTTGGGCGCGAAAATGTGAGGGTTACAGCAGCTGAATGTGAGTAATTCTTACATCTTACATTGGCAACACTGTGAACGAGCCCATACGATCGAGCTATACAGTGGAGTAGTAATATAAATTAAGTTGTAGATTAAGTGTGAAATAAATTAGTAGAACCAAGTTAAGTTTATTTACGTTACAATTGGTGTCGGAAGTGAGATTTTGAAAATAAACAAGTGATCGTGGAGTGGATAGTCAGAAAAATAAATTGATAGACCTTTTGTACGCCCAAAATAGACAGTGGCCCGGTTTTCGCGAAGTGGACAATTGTGCGTGGGAATATAAACTGATACACTGTTCGCGTGAAACAGAAAATAGACAGTGGCCCGGTTTTCGCGAAGTGGACAATTGTGCGTGGGAATATAAACTGATACACTCTTCGCGTGAAACAGACAATAGACTGGTGGCCCGTGGAATAGATTTCGCGAAGTGAATTTTTAACAAACTGATAAACTTTTCGTGTGAAACAGACTGATACATCGTCAAAGACAAAATGTGTTCAAGAAAAGTGCGCCTTGCGGATTTGAAGGTAGCGGAATTGAAACAGGAATTGGAGGAAAGGGAACTGGAAACAACGGGTAAAAAGCAAGTACTCCAGGAAAGACTTGCAGAAGGACTTATACAAGAAGGTGAGGACCCCGAAACATTTTTATTCGAAGTTCCCGGAGGTGATTTGAGTCCGATAATAGAATCCTTGAAAGAAGAGCTGCAACAAAATTCTAGAAATCTGGAAGAGAAGCTTCAAGAAAATTGGAAGAAGCTTGAAGAAAATGCTAGAAATCTGGAAGAGAAGCTTGAAGAAAATGCTAGAAATCTGGAAGAGAAGCTTAAGAAAATTCTAGAAATCTGGAAAAGAGAAGCTTTCTAGAAATCTGGAAGAGAAGCTTCTAGAAAATTCAAGAAGCCTGGAAGAAAATGCAAGAAGCCTGGAAGAGAAGTTTCTGGAAAACACAGAAGGCCTAAAAAAAGAATTGTGTGGTGTGGCTAAATTTCTAGAAGAAAGAATGGGAACCGTTGAGACAGAGGTAGATAAAATAAAGGAAACAATCAGTAAGCTGGAAAAACGAATTAATAGTGCGCCCTCCACAGAGATGGTTAACGAAAATGCAATGTGGACTTGAGTTTGAACTTGGATAAAGTTCAAGAGGGAATAAAAGATGTCAAGATCAATTCAGAAATAGGGAAGCTTTCCATGAAGCGCCTCAGTTCGACGGAAAAACTCCATGGGCAAATTACCGCCGGCAGTTTGAAGCAGCGCCAAAGCAAACGGATGGAATGCAGGGAAAGAGCTGTAGCACTGACACTTGCATTACGTGGAGAAGCGACAAATATTCTACAAACTCTCACCGCCCAAGAACAGGAGGACTATGATCAGCTGATTAAACATCTAGAATTACGATATGGCCACGCCCATTTGGAACACGTATACCACTCCCAACTGAAAAATCGCTGCCAGAAATCGGGCGAATCCTTACAAGAATTTGAAGCTGACATTGCACGCTTGGTTCGTCCGCATATCCAGCCACACCGGAGAATGTAATGGAGCGATTAGCGGTTCAGGCATTCCTGGATGGACTCCGTGACCAAGAAACCAGACAAGCGTTGACACTAGCTCGTCCAACACATCTCGTAGACGCACTGGCAGCGCTTTGGAATTTGAGGCAGCAAAGCAATCCTGCAAAACCAAAGTAAAGTTCGAATGATTGAGGAAGACTCACAGGAGCATGCTGACTTGGAAGCTGCCATAAGAAAAGTGATGAAGGAAGTGTTGCCTGAGAAAAGACAGATAAGATGCTGGAATTGTGGCAAAATTGGACATGTGCGTAGCAAATGTCCAACATTCGAAAACACGACCCGATGCAGGAAAACTAAAGAAGGTCGACGAGAAGGGCAATCGTCGGCCTGTGTCCAGCAAGCCCCGGTTAACAACGCATATGTCGCTATCCTGAAACGACAGAACAGAGGTGTTTTCGTAGACGGTCTCATCAATAACGAGCCTTGCACCATGCTGCTAGATACAGGTGCGACTAGGACAATTCTCGGACCTTCCTTTGCCAGAACACCGGAACGAATTGAACCGACGACTTGAAGCTACGCACAGCAACAGGGAGCCAGCTACTGTATATGGCGAGCTACCGATTGAAATAATTTTGGGCAGCACTAAAGTGAAACATCAGGCACTTGTAGCGGACATCGAAGACGATGCAATCATCGGAATGGACATCATGAATTCCAGAGGGTTTGAATTGGATTTCAAAGACGGCGTCCTACGGTCAACGGAGAAGAGCTGGTACTTCATGGGAGAAGTGAAGAGTTGATCCGTGTGCTGTTGGCTGAAGATGTAAGCGACTGAGAGGGCTGAAACCATCCTGGAGGCTCGCCTGGACGGGAGTGCGAGCAGTGGAGACGGATGATGTTCGAGCCCAAACTTCATGATGAGAAAATTGGACTAGGGATTGCCCTAGGGAAAACCCTGTACGTGCTGAAAAATTTGTACCGTAAGGGTCATGAATGTCAATTACTTTCCAGTGACCTTAAAGAAAGGAACAATTTTAGGGCACTGCTCGTCAGTTTCATCTGTGATCCGGGGCGTACGAGGTACGATTAGCCAACCCAACAACTTGCCCACAGAACTAGAAAAATTAGTTGCTATCTCTTCCAAAGAGCTCAACAGCCCAAACTAAGAGATTTAGTCAAAAAGTACCAAGACATCTTCGACACCGGACAAGGAAAAGGGGGTCGAACTAATGTGGTCCAGCACAATATTGATACTGGGGGTGCCCGACCGATCCGGCAATCAGCAAGAAGACTTCCTTTTGCCAAGAAGGAAGAGGCTGACAAAATAGTCAGCGATATGGGAAAAGAAGGAGTTATCGAACCATCTGACAGTCCCTGGTCCTCTCCAGTCGTACTGGTGAAGAAAAAGGATGGATCGACACGCTTTTGTGTAGACTATCGCCAACTTAATAATGTCACGAAGAAGGACAGTTACCCTCTCCCGAGAATAGATGACACCCTAGACACGTTGGCTGGTTCCACGATTTTCTCGACCCTTGATCTGAAGAGTGGATACTGGCAAGTAGAACTGGCTCAGGAAGATCGAGAAAAGACTGCTTTACCATCGGCTCAGGATTGTGGCAGTTCACCGTTATGCCATTCGGGCTCTGTAATGCTCCCGCCACATTCGAAAGATTGATGGAAACAGTACTGAAGGGACTCTCATGGAACACGTGTCTAGTGTATCTCGACGACATAATTGTGGTCGGCAGATCGTTTGAGGACCACGTGAAAACTTGGAGGAAGTATTCCTGCGACTGAGGAACTCCGGATTGAAGCTGAGCCCTAAGAAATGCCATCTGTTCCAAAAGAAGTACGATACCTCGGCCACGTTGTCTCTGGGAAGGAGTAGCAGTGGACGACCAGAAGATCAAAGCTGTTAAGGATTGGCCCATCCCAAAAGACATTCACCAACTTCGAAGTTTCCTTGGTTTATGCACATACTATCGCCGATATGTGCTGGGATTCGCCAACATCGCTAAACCACTGACCAAGCTCACGGAAGGCCAAACAAAGTTCCAGTGGTCCGAAGAATGTCAAGACTCATTCAGGAAGCTGAAAGGAGCTTCGATCAACGCACCTATACTGAGCTATCCCTACCCAAAGGAAATTCATTTTGGATACGGACGCCAGCAACGTGGGACTTGAGCTGTCCTATCTCAGATCCAGGAGGGACAGGAGAAGGTTATTGGTTATTTCAGCAAGACGCTTAGCAAACCAGAGCGCAATTACTGTGTCACCAGGCGAGAGCTGTTAGCTGTTGTAAAGGGAGTGGAACACTTCTACAAGTACGTGTATGGAAGAAGATTCCTGTTGAGAACTGACCATGCAGCTCTCAAATGGCTCTTACAGTTCAAAAATCCTGAGGGTCAAGTAGCACGTTGGATCGAGAGACTCCAAGAATTCGATTTCGAGATCGAACATCGAGCCGGAACTAGCCATAAGAATGCAGATGCCTTGTCGCGAAGACCATGTCCAGATGATTGCTCCAATTGCCGACGAGCAGAAGAGAAAGAAGCAACACTTTGTAGAACCGCGGCAATGGATGACAACTGGAATGACAGCAAGATCCAGAAAGACCAAGAGAGAGACCCCGACCTTGGCTTAGTCGTCAGCTGGAAGAAGGGCAATCGAAGACCATCATGGCAGGAAGTCGCAGGTTACTCGCCGGCTGTTAAGTCCTATTGGGCACAATGGAACTCTCTTATTCTGGACAATGGGATCCTGAAACGTGTGTTGGAGGCCGATATTGGTGGGGAAGACAGACGCCAAATAATTGTCAAGCTGACGTCCAGGACTGGTGCAGGAAGTGCGGGGTGCGAAGACCCTGCAGAAAGTGAGGCAACGGTTTTACTGGGCCAATTGTCAAGCTGACGTCCAGGACTGGTGCAGGAAGTGCGCTGTATGCGCTGCTAGCAATGGACCTCGAATACGACCCAAGGCCCCGATGCGTCAGTACAACGTAGGCAGCCCGTTCGAGAGAATCGCCATTGACATCGCCGGCCCGTTTCCCGTATCCGACCACGGGAATAAATACATCCTTGTGGCAATGGACTACTTCAGTAAGTGGGCGGAAGCCTATGCCCTGCCCAACCAGGAAGCCATCACCGTCGCCGACGTCTTGGTGAAAGAGTGGATATGTCGATTCGGTATTCCAATGGAGCTGCACTCGGATCAAGGCAGAAATTTCGAATCCAACCTTTTCCAAGAAATATGTCTACTGCTGAACATCCGCAAGACAAGAACCACGGCCCTACATCCGCAGTCCGATGGAATGGTGAAACGGATGAACAGGACGATCAATCACCCATCAAAGAGACTGGGACCAGTATTCATTTGGCCTTAAGGTTAAAGACTGGGACCAGTATCTTCATTTGTTCCTGATGGCCTATCGATCCGCAGTACACGAGTCAACCGGTCAAACTCCTGCTAGTATTATAATGGGCCGAGAACTGCGACTGCCTTGTGACCTGAAGTTTGGGATACCGCCAGGACAAGACACTGCGGGAGAGGACTACGTCAGCAAACTTCGGCAGAGAATGGACGACATCCACGAACGAGTCCGGTTGAACATCCAGAGTGCCAGCGATAAAATGAAGAAGACCTATGACATCAAGGCCGACGCTGGAGGATTTAAGGTTGATGACCTGGTTTGGCTGTACAACCCCAAACGTCGTCGTGGACTATCACCAAAGTTGCGGAACTCGTGGGAAGGCCCGTATAAAATCGTGAAAAGGATAAACGACCTTGTGTACCGAATCCATAAGCCACCCCGAGGGAAACCAAGGGTCGTCCATTTCAACAGGAAACCATGACCAAGTTCGCACCCTCAAGCCACCGGAGGATGATATGACGTTCGAGAAGTTTATGTCCTTGTATTCAAACGGGCAGAAAGTTCTACATGGGGTTACTAGAGAGGAGTCACGAGACCTTTTCGAGGTGCCTGCTGACTACGCACTAGCGCACTGTGTGGCAGAAGATCTTCGAATGTCCAGGGGCATCGCCGTAGTGTTCTCCAAGAAATTTGGTCAACTCCAAACACTGCGGGAGCAGAATCCAGAAGTTGGTGGGGTGCTACAGTTGAAGAAAGGCCAGAGAAACATCTACTACCTAGTTACCAAGAGGCATTCCCAAGATAAACCGTCCTATGAAGATGTCTGGAAGAGTCTCACCAAACTAAGAGATACTATGGTGGACCAGAACCTGGTGGATCTAGCAATTCCAAAATTATCCTGTGGTATTGATGGGTTGGACTGGAGAGTCATAAGAAGTATGCTGGAGGCGATATTCAGATCCAGCGGCGTCAAGATTTTGGTTTGCTGTAACCCTCTTCCACGACCGATCATGAAGACCGTGGAGTGTTACTTCCATCGAACTTCACGGTGCAGATATGGGGAGTCATGCAGATATCGTCACACTCCAAGGATGAAATTTCGGGACGAAATGTCTTTAAGAAGGGGGCAATGTAACGAACCTAGGCCGGACCTGTCGCCTCGCGCGTTGCCGTCGACAGCGATGAGATCATCCCCGGAGATATTCGAGAACCATCCAGTCGCTCTGCCACGGAAAACAACGGTCAATATTGAAACAATTGGAACATGCCAGAATTCGAAACATCGAGAATGCTGTATCGGAGATAAATAGGCGACCCTCAAGTGGAGTCGAACAGTCTGAACGAGCCCATACGATCGAGCTATACAGTGGAGTAGTAATATAAATTAAGTTGTAGATTAAGTGTGAAATAAATTAGTAGAACCAAGTTAAGTTTATTTACGTTACACTATGTATCAATAACACGTAGGTAATTACTGCGTATAAGTTTTATATTCGTATTCATATCCGCCGATAGTAGGTTTGATATTCGTAAAATTAATATTCGTTGCATCACTAAATCATACAGTCGATTTGAATAGTATTTGTGCAAACATTTGGGAAAAGCCCTATTTTTCGTAATGAGCGAATTTCTGCGGAATGAGCGAAGCGAGCTCCGCAAAAGAAAGCGAGCATGGGGTGCTTTTTGGTTACGTATCTTTGAGAAACATAATACTTTTAGAGTAAGATGCCAGAGCCGGCAAACCCATCCCATTTTAGCAAAGCTGAAATTTTAAGTGTGAATAGTGTGATATGTAGTTGAGAACGTATGCGTACTTGCTAGCTTGAAATTGAGAAATGATTTAGTTTTGGGATGGATATTCAAATAAAAAAAAAAACAAATCACTTCTCAATTTCGATAGGAAAAATAAAAATAAAATCGTCAGGCATGGGGATTCGAACCCTCGAAAGTTCTTGATATCAGAGCTTAGATCTTGCGCCTTAGACCGCTTGGCCAACTGGACGATATTAATTGTCAAACGAATTACGATACTTCAACGTAAGTGAGAAAGTTTTTTATATACTTTTATACCTGAGACCCGTAAAAGGGACCCTGTTTCAAGCTGGCAAGTATGCATACGTTCTTAACTACATATCACACTACTCGTACTCAAAATTTCATCTTTGCTAAAATGACGTAGGTTTGCCTGTAGACCAGGGTCGATAATTTTTGAAACCAAAAAAAATAATAGTAGAATGAAACTCATTGGAGAAGAAAGAGAATATAACAAAAATGAAAGGAAACATAATTTAAGGACGATCTGAGGTCGGGAAGTGGAACGGGGTGAGTTTTTAAGGGTAAAAAACGGTTTATCTCGATTTCCGGAAAAACTACAAGTCCTATGGAAAAAAGTTTTAGGTAATAAAAAGATCTACTTTGGTATCTACACTTTTTTCACATAATCTCAAAATGTATGTAAAAAATTCAAATAACCAAGTTTTTGGTTTTTTATTATTATCTTTTACAAAAAAAAAACTTTTCACGAAATTTGGTGAAAACTTACCTTTTTATGTCCTTAACACACCGTAATTTTTTTTATTTAAAATATTTATTTCTCCACCTTATTTTGACTTAATATCGAAAAAGCACCCTCATTTTCAATCAGAAATTCTCTCGTCAAAATATCAGGTTTTTTAAAAAAGTCGGTGGGCTTTTTGTTCGTTAAAATCTCTACTTTCTGATAGTGTAGAGAAAAATATACATTACTATGGTAAATGTTCTCAGAAAATGCAAAGAAATAACAGGTAGTAAGGCCCAGACCCTCCTAGCCCCTTCCCCACTTCTCTATGAAATACCTTTTGATGGGCTAAAATTTTCCGTAGGTCACTCAGGTATATAAATAGCAATAAATAGGCATCTACGCCTATAATTTAAAGAAGATTCTACAACTTTCTCAAAATATTGTAGATGTCTTATTAAATTCGGATTCGAGTTTTTTTCGTTTCTTTGCATTTTCTGTCATAGTAATGTACTTTTTTTATACCATCAGAAAGTAGAGATTTCAACGAACAAAAAGCTCACCGACTTTTTAAAAAAAGCTGATATTTTGACGGGAGAATTTTTGATTGAAAATTAGGGTTCTTTTTCGACAGTAAGTCAAAATAAGGTGAAAAAATAAATATTTAAAAAAAAATTACAGTGTGTTTGGAACATAAAAAAGGAGGTTTTTACCAAATTTCGTGATTTTTTTTTTGTAGAAGATAAAAATAAAAAATTAAAAACTTGGTTATTTGAATTTTTCACATAATTTTTGAGGTTATGTGAAAAAAGTGTGAATACGAAAGTTGTAGATCTTTTCAGTACCTACAACTTTTTACCATTTTCAAAGGACTATTTTAATTGATTCAACAAAGCACCCCATGTTTTTTGGCAAAGTCATTGAATATTAAAATTATTTTTTACTTTTTAGTGCGTTAAAAGCGTGTTCTCATCCTTGGAAAAAACAGAAATTAATGCTACATAGAAAACTACGTTGTCAGCTGGGGTCAATATCACCAATTGTTCAAATTTTGTTATTAATATTTATAATTAGTTTTTACCATACATATTATGTATTGAATAGCCTCAAAATTATAACAAATTTTATTCCTGTATTTTTTGCAACTGGTGGTGAAATTTACTTTTCCTACGACCACATAGAAAAGTAACACATATCGCACTCTCTACTCCCATGGAAAGTGACCTTTATTCTCACGATTGCGAAAAGTACTTTCCGCATGGCTGTCAATAAGCCGTCAAACCCGTGAATCCTGTAAGATTTACAGATGTAATTATTAATTGCTCTTCCTTATTGATATTATTTACATAAAAACTGGACTAAAAACCAATTATTTGTAGAAAATTAAGAAAAAAAAATGTTGACGCCGAGAATCGAACCCACAACCTTGCGGTCATCTACCGTATACTCTTCCATCTGAGCTAATTCAGATTTGAATTAACGTTATCAGAGATATGTATATCTCGTAAGTCGATTTACATTAATAGAATTATGATATTTCTTGTATTTTCATTTCATTAAAATAAAATTTAGCTATTTTTAAAGTTCATATAATTAAAGGATAGCAACGAAAGCTTAAACTGTTAATTTATCATTATTTCAGTAGTTTGTTTTAATACCAACTACCTGTACCTAAGATAGGCAACCAGAGAACCAGGCGCGGGCACATTATTTGAAAATTTAAAAAGCTAAGTAGGCTTTGAAACAATTCTACGATACAATACCACAAAAAATTGACATTTGCGATAGTAGGTACATGATCGAAAGTAAAACCTTGTTAAATCTCAGAGTTGTACAAAAGTTTTAGTTTAGTTTATTACCTATCCCACGCATATTAAATACCTTCGTAAATAATTATGGAGTCTGAAAATGAATTGGATTGCACTCCACCAGAAATCATAGAGGCAGCAAAAATAACCTCTTTACAAATTCTACTAGAAAAGTCTAGAGATAGATATGAACGAGCTTATAATGAATTTCTCAACTGGAGAAGAATAAAAGAAATCAAAAGTTCTTTCTCTGAAAATGTGATCCTAGCATACATATATGAATTATCTAAGAAAGTACGACCAAATACACTGTGGTCTCTGTACTCTATGCTGCGCACTACTTTATACATTAATCATAACGTAGATATCTCAAAATATCTTAAGGTGAAAGCTTTTCTAAAAAGAAAAAATGACGGTTATAAACCAAAAAAATCAATGATCTTAACAACCCAGCAGATAAATCAGTTTATTACAACAGCTCCTGATGATCAATTTCTACTTATTAAGGTGAGTTTAAAGCAATGTGATATTCATTAATTTACTAATAGAATTATGTTAACTTACAGGTTGCTTTAATTTTCGGTATATCAGGAGCATGTCGCAAGCAACAGTTAATAAAAATTACTGTAGACGACATTGAAGATCTAGGTTCAGCAGCAATAGTTAAGATTAAAAATACAAAAAATAAAATAGAAAATTCAATATTACGGATGAATTTTATGAAAAATATAAAAAATATGCTAAATTAAGACCAGCAACCCACGAAAAGAGGTTTTTTCTTAACTACCAACACCAAAAATGCACCAAGCAAGGGGTGGGTATCAACAAAAGGTGGGTACATATCCCATACCCACCTTAGTAGCAACATTTTTAAGCTTGAGAATCCAGAAACTTACACCAGTTATTGTTTCCGAAGATCCTCAGCTACGATCCTAGTAGATGCAGGAGGAGATATTACCACTCTCAAGAGACACGGAGGATGGAAATCCTCTGCTGTCGCTGAGGGGTATATAGATGATTCTCACACCAACAGAATGAACACCGCCACTAAAATTGTCAGCGCTTGCGTAGAACTTCGGAAGACACTGATGCTCAATCAGCCATATTAGAAAACATAAATTTAAAACCCTCAACTTCTTCGATGAGCACAATAATTACAAGCAGCATCCGAGAAAATATTGAAACGAATCTTTCGCAAACACCGTTACAATTTACAAATTGTAACAATAACCAATTTACTTTACGCCTCGTGCCACAATATTTCCCACTCGTGACAAAAAATGTCACTTTCCGCACTAGTAATGTAATATACTATTTCATCACCAGTTGCGAAAAATTTTACTTTTCGCAACTGGTGATGAAAAGTAAAACATTTGATAACGTCAACGAGTTTTGAAAAATGTCACTTTAAATGTCAAAATTAGAAAAAATTATTTACACGGAAAACAGAGCTAATTAGCTCTTGAAATCAATTAACATAAATATTCAGACAATTTGTAAACAATAGTAAATTGGATCTCAATAAATCCGCATTGTTAAATCTATTCCAGATCCAATATTCATCAGTATTCTTGCTAAAGCTATGAAACATGTCGAATGAATTAAACAAATTGTGTTTTATTTACCATTCATAATACTTCATTTTGAAATTAAAGAATATGCATCCTTTAAAACCGTAATTATCATGTAAAACTTAATCCATTAACCCAAAATTAATTACGAATAATTGTAACACGGACTATACATTCAATGAACTTTCCGTTCTCTGCCTCTGTTGCATAGTGATTCTTTCACTCTTTCTTCGATGCATCTCAGAGGCCAAGCTAGAATGGTCGACCTGTATATAGTATGTGTTTTTTTTGCCAAACCAAACATCCCTGGAATTTAAAACGTTTCATTCGGGCATCATACTGATACAGTGAAAACTAATAATATATTCCAAGTACCATAATATGTCTTTTGATCAGAACTGATAGATCCACATCTATCAAAAATTCTGCCGAATTAGCGAAAGCCGATTTTCATAAGATTTGGTACAACCATTAATTTTTTTATTCGGTACAATATAGCAATAAATGGTGTAGAATTTCTTACACATTTTCTCGCTCTTCTTGCAAGATTTGCAATAGATACACGTTGATTTCTAGATTAACTTTGTATTTTGTATGTTTCTTGGAAAGAATACCTGGATGTAGCAAAAATATACAAAAATACTCACTGTACGACTTGCGGTTCCTCGGTGGTGGTGGTTTTGTCGGGAAGCGTCACCGCCCTATACTGTAATGAGTTGTATGTTTTCCAAAACAGATATTCCCTGTAAAGATAATTTCTTGAAAGCTATCCTGCGACTACGTCAACTATTTGTTCTTAAAATAAACAAAAATTGAGTCACTAGACTGGAGGAACAGCACAAAACTTCTCACACGAACCTTCTTACCTAAAGTATTTTAGTCCTTCGTATAAAGCTGCCATAAAAAAAATTCCTATCATAGACCCAATGAGTCCGCCGGCCGTTGAAAAACTCCAATCTTTGAAAAGCACCGTGGCTTTTTTGGAGAAGAAAAACTGAAAAAAAAGGAAAAATGACCCGTTAGTAATTTATGAGTATCAACTTTTGAAAACATGCTCTCATTAAGTTTCCGAAACCGTTCATTTGTTTGAGAAGAAACTTCCCTGGCCAATGCCAAGCCATTGTGTCACGTCTAAGATGTCTAGAAATGGTGAATGCACTGATTCGATATCGTTCAGAATCTTGAAGGGACACCACCTGTTGCTTATACCAGACCTTCTATTTCATTTCTGTGGTAGATGGCGCCGTTCAAAATATTTGTATCTTCGCTTAGTATTAAGTAAATGGCAAATTTTGTTGGGGTAAGGTTAAATTCTTTGGCGACGTTTCGACTTGAATATTATTAAGTCATCTTCAGGGCAATTAACACTAGCTTTTTCTGTCGTTGAAATGTTAAAAAAAGAATAGGACATTCTGATACATATGTGTTAACATGAGATTCTTTTGTTTCCTTCCTTTTCATAATAATGCCTGTTAACACATATGTAAATGTCTCTTATTATTTTTAATTTCTTCTCATTTCATCGATAACAAAAACTAGAGTTAATTAACCTGAAGATGACTTTAGAAAAGTCAAAACATCGCCAAAGAATCGATAGTGGTTTCAGTTATTGTACTTTACTCCAACAAAATTTGCAATTTACTGTATAATCAGGACACAAAACTTCCAGATTTTTTTTTATATCTTTTATGAAATTACTTCCTGCCAGTGCCAATGCATTTTTCATTTTCTGTGATTTCCAAATCCACTTCGTTTATCAATAAAGCGCATTCTAAAAATATTTCTATTTACATACTGGATATCCCAAAATAAGATACACAACGGAGTTATGTCAACCCCTCATTTTTGTAATTTTTTTTCTATTAGTCACTGAATTGTCGATATAACACATCTGGGTTTCTTAGACATATCTGCAATAGTTTTTGACTTATGTCAATTTATGTGTCAAAATAGCGTCGTGCATAGACTCGCAGAAAAATTCATAATTCAAGACAACTCAAACCAACTTTTTTCCAGTCGATTCCTTAAGCGCATCTTTTGAAATGCAGGCGAACTGGAAGTCGACGTTCCATCGCCTACTACAATTTTTTGAAAATGACAAATTACAAATGGCAATAACTCGACTTTTTCAAACGCAACACCCTGTGTTTTATTGCATCACTGCATGTCATTTTTAACCGACGAAACCAAAAAGGAGGAGGTTCTCTAGTCGACGCGTATATATTTTTTTATGTATGATCACGCTTAACTTTTTACTGAGATGTCCGATTCCGATAATTCTTAGGATAGGGTGTACTTCGAAGTTGATCCCATTTGAATTTTAAAGATGAAATCCACCTCTAAGGGTAGCAAAATGGAGGATATTGATCACTCACCCTCTGAATTCTGGTCCGTTAACCGATTCTATCAGGCATAACTTTCTACTGGGTTCTTCGATTTGGATGATTCTTTTTTATTAGATAGGGTATACCTGATAGTTGATATATTTGGATTTCGAATGGATTTATCCACCCTTACGGGTAGAAAAATAGGGGATAATTGTTTTTTCACTTGTGAACATTGGCACACATATGTAGTTGACAATGACAGATCGCTATTGTCATTATTTTTGTTCTCCTACATCCGTCACAATCATTATATTCTATGAGAGGATGGAATGATATTCAGTGTAACTAACTAACCAGAACAACAAAAATAATTTATATTACAACAAATAGTAAAAGTAGATAATCATATTATTTAACAGGTTATAGTTGAAGTTAGGTGGGTAAGTAAGTATTTTGGAAGTAATCAAAAAACAAGTAGGTAGTAATTAGTAGATTTCAGCCACAAAAAATTGAAAAATAAAAACTTTTTAACAAAAAAAAATTAAACCGACGAAATACGGAACTGAAAAGTAAAAAATAAAATAAACCTTCTTAGTCTCAATAACTAAGCTCCTGAACTAATGTAAGTAACTAATTTTGAGTCGGCGCCAAACGACATTAAAGTACTTCAAAAAAATTATCAGAATGTCAACGCGCAACTCGATGCCATCATTTTACGCCTTACCTAATTCATTTGCTTGTTTGTTTGGCGCCGACTCAAAATTAGTTACTTACATTAGTTTAGGAGCTTAGTCATTGAGACTAAGAAGGTTTATTTTATTTTTTACTTTTCAGTTCCGAATTTCGTCGGTTTAATTTTTTGTTAAAAAGTTTTTATTTAATAGCTTTTTGCCGAAATATGGCTTGTGGGGTCTACTTTGTAAAGTTTGCGAGATTTACAGAATAAGAAATGTTGATGATGATTTTTCAAAAAAAAAGTAATCTAATCTGTCTAATCTAATCTGTCGTAAAATTTGACAAATCCATACAATTCTAAAAAAAAATTGTTTCAATAAAATGAAATTGTATCACAAAGGAAACAATTCTAGTAGGTAATCTTTACAAGAACAGGAAAGGATGATTAACAAGACAAAGTACACATTTTGAGGAAAGGCTACTTATAAATGCTCAAATAGGTCACCATCATGTTCCACACAAGCTGCTAGTTTTCTAGTAAATAAGCCCCGAACTCTATCAAGCATTGCTCCATCAGTTGATCGGAAGGCTTCCGTGATCCTATTTTGCTTATCATCTGCAGTTGTTGGACGATCTCTAAAAACCCTTTCTTTCACGTACCCCCAAATAAAAAAAATATATAGGAGTCAGGTCTGGGTCTCGCGCAGGCCAAGGAATAGTACCCCCTCTGCCTATCCAACGATAAGGATAGGATTGATCTAAAAATTCTCGCACTATCCTATGGTTATGCACTGCAACACCATCGTGTTGGTCATGGTCCTTCTGGGGTTCAAATCCACTTCTTTAACATTCTGGGAAATTGTTCGCGAATAAAATGTGAATACCTTTCACCATCCAGTACATTGTCGAAAAGGACCCAATATGATTACCAATCATTCTTCCCTAAACATTAAGCGACCATCGCTTTTGGTGGTCAACAGTCCTCAGCCAATGAGAATTTTCGATTGCATAATAATGCATATTATGTCTGTTGACCGACCTGTTGTTCTTAAAAGTTACCTCATCAGAAAACATAATTTTATTTGAAGTATTATAATCCTCGTCAATCATGCGATTAATTTAAATACAAAACGCAATTCTATTTGCAAAATCATTGACATACAAATCTTGATGTAGGTTCAGATGATAAGGGTGGAACTTATGTTTCAATATTATTCTGTTCACACTACTTTCTGAAATATCCGTGCTTAAGTGAGGATTTTTCTGTAGCATCAATAAAACTTTCTCATTTCCCTCATTGATCCGACCACCACCAATTTCCTTTTTGGTATAAGACACACTACCAGTGAGTTCAAACTGATCTCTTAACTTTTGGAATGAAAGCACCCGGAGAGTTCTTGCTTCTGGATATTTTTTATGGTAGATTCTGATTGCTAATAAAATATTTCTGTCAGCTTCGCCAATACAGTAGACCATATTTCACTAATTCTTCGCGAGTGAAATTCATTATTAACAATTAGACGTGTACAATTATTGAAAGTACACGGATGTATCAAATTTTAGGACAGCGGCCTACTCGATTCCTTTTTTTTTTCGAAAAAAACTTTTTAACAAAAAATTAAACCGACGAAAAAATCAACTGAAAAGCAAAAAATAAAATAAACCTTCTTAGTCTTAATGATAATTGAGCTCCTAAACTAATGTGAGTAACTAATTTTGAGTCGGCGCCAAACAAACAATTATCGAAGATCATTATATTACTTTGAAGAAGTAATCAAAACGCCGCTGTGCATCTCGCTGCCATCATTTTACGCTTTACCTAATTCAATTGCTAGTTTGTTTGGCGCCGACTCAAAATTAGTTACTTACATTAGTTAAGGAGCTCAATTATCATTAAGACGTTGTTTTTATTTTTTGCTTTTCAGTTGATTTTTTCGTCGGTTTGATTATTTGTTAAAAAGTTTTTATTTTTAAATTTTTTGTGTACTATATATATATATATATATATATATAGTTCTAGGGCGCAATGTGAAGCGTACGTTCTCTGGGAGAGTACTGAACAGGTACCGAGAGAGACAGTATACGATCGATGTGCGTATTGATCTATCGTATTTTGGGAACAATAAATAGTTCAACATATTGTGTGTAGTTTCTATTCTGCATAATCAGAAAGGTCACATTACCGAGTAAAAGGAATACACTACAATATGATTATCTACTTTAACTATTTATTGTTATATAATATAAATTATTTTTAAAAGATCTGGTTAATTGATTTCATCACTTTGTATATAATTCCATCCTTTCATAGAATGTAATTATTGTGACGGATGTAGGAGGATCTGTCAATGTCAACTACATGTGTGCCAATGTTCACAAGTGAAGAATCAATCATCACCTATTTTTCTACCAATAGGGGTGGATCATTTCATTCCAAATTGGAATTTGATCAACTATGAGGCATACCCTATCTAATAAAAAAAGAATCATCAATATAGGAAAACCCACTACAAAGTTATTCCTGATAGAATGGGTTAACGGATCAAAATTCAGAGGGTGAACGATCAATATCCTCCATTTTGCTACCCTTGCGGATGGGAATGGGACCAACTTTGAAGTACAGCATATCCAATGAAAAAAGAATCATTGGAATCTAACTGCTCTGTGGAAAGTTATGCGTGTTCATACATAAAAAAAATATAGGCGTCGACTAGAGAACCTCCTCCTTTTTGATTTAGTCGGTTAAAAACCATCAACACTTCTTATTATGCAACAAATCTCGCAAACTTTACATAGTAGACCGACAAAATCTTATATCGAAAAAAAGCTCTTGAAAAATGCCATGCTATGATGCAATAAAATATAGGGTGTTGCATTTGAAAAACACCCGTAGAAATCTTGCTTCTAGATATTTTTTATGGTAGATTCTGCTTGCTAATAAAATATTTTTATCAGCTTCGTCAATACACTAGACCATATTCACTAATTCTTCGCGAGTGAAATTCATTATTAACAATTAGACGTGTACAATTATTGAAAGTTCACGAATGTGTCTAATTTAACGACAGCGGCCTACTCGAATCCTTTTTTTTTCGAAAAAACCATCAAAATTTCTTATTATGAAACAAATCTTGCAAACTTTACAAAGTAGACCTAACAAACTCTATATCGAAAAAAACTCTTGAAAAATACCATGCTATGATGCAATAAAATATAGGGTGTTGCATTTGAAAAAATCGAATGATTGCCATTTGCAATTTGTCATTTTCAAAAAATCGTAGTAGGAATTGACTGGAAAAAAGTTGTTTAAGTTATCTTGAATGGTTCTGAAGTTATGAATTTTTCTGTGGGACTATGCACGACACTATTTTGACACATAAACTAACATAAGTCAAAAACTATTGCAGATAAGTGTAAGAAACCTGGGTGCATTATATCGACAATTTAGTGGCGAATCCAAAAATGTAACAAAATTGGGGAGTTGCCGTTTGAAAAACCAGAACTTAGTTGGTTATCTTATTTTGAGACATCCTGTATATAAATAGAAATATTTTTAAAATGTGCCTCATTGTCGGACATATCGTTTTAAAAAAAATCGATAGCTTGGATAGAAAAAAAGTTATGGAGCTTGCTCGCACCTCAGGGCCACCCTGTATACTGTATTTTGTAGATTCGAATATTTACATGTATTCAGTAGCAAAAGAAAATACAAATCTCGACGAATTAACTAACAATGATAGTTTCATAGTCCATCATATTGTACACATAACACGGGGTTAGTATCTCAGTGGTACTAGCGTTAGTCTTGTGCCAACTGTTTACACCCGGATCCCACTATAAAAGGTAAGGCCCCCGTGATCTTAACTCGTACAAGTTTTCATTAACTTCTGAGGGTTGGTCAAACAACTAAGAAAGCGATTAAAAACAAACAAACAAAACATTGAATTTCATATTTTCTGCAATTTAATGAGAATAATTCTCTTGAGATTTTTCCAAAAACATTAAAATTATCACAAATAAGTATTCACTATTATAAACATAAGCAGGTTGATTTGCTGTAAAGAGTTTGAAACGATTTTGAAAACCTTATATATTTAAAATATGGCTTAAATTTGCTTGAAACTGATTCATTTTTAATAACGGGAGTTAAGACAAACATACTGAATAATACAGAAACACAGTTGAAAAATTCTTTTATTAAAAACTTTTTCATATTTTTTTCATACCGCTACAAACCTATGTGTTTTTAGTGATTATATAGCAACAGAAATAAATAACCCCCAGATCGACACCATTTACACTGATCTAGCAAAGGCAAATTCTTAGGGTTGAACATTGACTCCCAATTATCATGGAATGATCATATTGACTCTATTTCTAATAAATTATCCAAACATTGTTTCGTTATTTGGAATCTTAGAAATTTTGTCCCCATTAATATTTTATTAATGTTCACTCAAGTCTAAATTATTGCTTAGTCTGCTACGGTAACTGCAGTAGATTGAATGATCTGTTGATTTCGCAAAAAAAGATAATAAGAACCATGTGTTTTAAAAAATATGGTGATTCTTGTAAGAAGTTATTCACTGAATTACAAATTTCAACTGTGATATCCATGTATATTTTGAATTGTGTCACTTACATTGAGAATCATTACCAAGTTTCAGCAAAGGGATACTATCCGCATAGCCGCTGGTTATACTCTTAGACAAAATTATAATCTGATACTTCCTGTTCACAAATTAACATCTGTATCAAATGGACCTTATATTATGTCTATAAAAATATTTAATAAACTTCCAATATTCATTAAGAAAATGTCTAATCCCATCAATTTCAAAAATAGCGTTAAAAGTATTCTCTTCAAAAATGCCTTTTATTCACTAGATGAATATTTTCAACTGATCTGGCTGCTTGACATCATGCTTGTTTGCTTGTTTACTATCTTACTGTTTATATGATTATCTCCAACCACTACTATTGAATTATTTTTTTATGTACATTCAATATATATATATTTTTTTTTTCTCACATGTATATTCCATATTTTATCACTTGATTTTTTAACTCCTATTTTTACTTGTGTATTTGACGATTTCCATGCTTGTAAAAAAGTCTCAGGAAAATAAAGTATTGATTGATTGATTGATTTGATCGAGTCAACCATAAAGTTTTATTAAATAAATTAACATCTTTTTCCTTTGATAAAAACATGTTTTTAGAATCATAACTTACGAATTGTCCGAATACTGTGAAATTCAACAACAGCAAATCAAACTGCTTTTGTCAGTACTTCCGGAGTACCCCAATACTCGGTCCTAGGACCATTGCTTTTCACTCTTTTCATTAATGACATAAATAATTACATCAAATGTACAAAATTCCTGCTTTATGCAGATGACTTAAAAGGATATCTCAAAATAGAATCGTTGAATGATATAAAAAAACTTCAGTCGGTTATTAATTCTGTGAGGATAATGATCTCTCGCTCAATGAATCCAAATGCAAAATAGTGTCCTATACTAGGAAAAAAAACTTACAGGGTAATTACACAATCAATGGTACCAAACTAGAAACTATTGATGAAATCAAAGACTTGGGTGTGATTTTCACAAAAAAATTCTCATTCAATGAACATATCACCAGGCTTAGTTCAGAATCATATAGGAAACTTGGTTTCATATTAAGATCTGAAAGTGGTCTAGGTTTGTGATAACTCGTATGTTATATATATTACGGCTGAATTTAATCATATGTAGTTTTTTCATTTTTTCCTTTGTATACGCCTACTGATGCCAAATTTCAAGTTTCTAGGTCACCTAGAAGTGGTCTACGTTTTTGATGAATAAGTGATAAAAATGGCATTTTTCAGATCTCAATAACTCAAGAACTATAATAGGTTCATTCATGAAATTTGAGATAATAGGTGTTCCAGACATTAAACCCAATATTTCACAGTTATAAGTGCAAGCACCACGTTTTTTAGACATCTTAGTCAAGTCACTAAGAACTTTGACATCTCGTCAGTTACAATGAAAAATGTAAGCGGGTTTATTTGTAGAATGTTGTTTGATACAGTCGATCTCGAAAATACCGTTGAATGCAAAAACTCGAAAGGACTACAGTGTAGAGGATTTTGCAATGAGTGAGGATATAAATCGGGATGTATTTCAATGGTTTCGCAATAAGGCAATGCATGTTTTCTGCTATTCCTTTCATTTGGTACAATCATGAACTCACAAAATGTTTTAAAAATTATTCCAATCAAATGCTCTACGACGATATACATTTCTAAAGAAAAAATGTCAGTTCCCTCAACCACTTATTCACCAATATTACTTGAAATGTTATCTGGTCACAGCGCGTATTTGATCTTTGTTTTTATTGAGATATTCTTATAACTTTCATACCAAATAAAAAGATCAAGTAAAAATTACATATTCAGCGAGATCGCCGAAATATCCATGCAGCACAGTTTCATTAATGTTCTACACAGTTTTCTGCCATTCAGTTTAGTAATTTGTCATATTCTCTGTGCTAGACGTCTCTCAATTTATTCTGTAGCAAGGTTTGTGTAGCTTTTTCTGCTTTTTACAAGCTTTTATTTAACTTGCTTCGTTCGTATGTCATGTCAAAATTTGTAATCACTTGCCGAAATCTGATTGAGCTGAAATTTGGCAGGTGTTCATAATTCCGGTGACAATTAAAATTTTTGTTAGAGAGAAAAAACTAAATGGCGGCTCCAAGATGGCGGACGAGTTTTGTGATTATGGTACGATTCGATTCAAAATTGGTATGTAGGGGGTTTCGGGGACGGAGATTGTGAATTTTTTGTCAATATTCAAAAATTCAAAATGGCAGCTCCAAGATGGCGAACAAGTTTTGTGATTGTGGTCCGATTCGATCCAAAATTGGTATGTGGGGGATTTCGGGGTCCAGATTATGTTTTTTTTTTTAAATTTATGAAATTGAAATGGAATTTTTGTTAGAGAAAAAAACAAAATGGCGCTCCAAGATGGCGGACGAGATTTAGGTTTATGGCCGATTCGATTCAAAATTGGTATGTGGGGGTTTTCAGAGTCGAAGATTAAGAATTTTTCCTCAAAATTCATAAAATTAAAATGGCCATCTAAAGATGAACTCATCCGCCATCTTGGAGTTGCTATCTTCAATTTATGAATTTTAACCAAAAATCATAATCTCCGTCCCCGAAAACCTCCACAAACCAATTTTGAATAGAATCGGAGCATAATCACAAAACTCGTAGGACATTTTGACAGAGAGACTGACACACAGACCCCCCTTCCCCACTACAGGTGAAACTAAATAAAAGCTTGTAATTGTAAAAACACTGGTATAGACGAATTCTTCCCTCTTGATGATTCCATTTTGCCTAGTTGACACGCTATATTTTTTCTATGTTCACAACATTCACATACGTTTACTTCTAAGTATATACTAAATTATCGCGTAACCAAAGAAAAAAACCCAAAAATACCCTAAATTATTGTACCGCCTTGACTAGAAAAAACTCAGTTTTTTCTGCTTGTCTCTCCAACGACTCAGAACGTTCTCTTCTGAAAACCCCTCAATTTCTTCTTTCTTCGATATTGTCGGTGTGTAAGTCTAACTCTTTCCCTCTTTAAATTAACCAATATAATTCTCTAAATTTTATTTCAACCAACGCAATATTTTCGTCATAAATAACAAACAAATTCATCTATTCTCCACTCCATCTATTCTTCACTCTCGAATTCGTTAAGTCGCTTGCGGCTGTGGTAAAATGCCTGATACATACAGTGCTCGTCCGTTCCCCCCCTACTAATTTTTGAACCACCTGGTATATTGCAACGAAATTCGGAGGGCTTAAATAGGAGATAAAAACCTACTTTTTCATGAAAAAATCACAGCTAAAAGTTTTAAAATGACGGCTGAGCGCCATCTTCAATAATTTTTGAAATAGAACACTCCGTATATTATTCCATTTTCGAAATCTTTTCATAATTCTCAACAGTTTTATCAGATACACTTTACTCCTAAATTCAATTGTTTTCAAAATATGAACGTTTGAAAAGTGACATTTTGGTCATTTCAAACCCAACCAAAAACACTAATGTTGCTTTCAATCAAGTTTGCATTGGAAAAAATCGTTGTCGCGGTAACATCTTGTTTACTGTCAAACTGAACTGCTAACTGTCAAATAGTCCGTTGAGCGCCTAAATCCTTTTATGAAAAGTGTGATCATGGCTCGTAGTTTAGACGATAAATTTGGAGTAGTTTTGATATTTGGAGAAGCTGGAAGAAATTATCATCTAGCAGTCCGTATGTTTAATGATAGATTTCCCGAGAATCCTATTTCGAGGTCATATTTGCGCAAACTTTTAAATAAGCTCCAAGCAACTGATACGCTGAAAGTTGCTTCAAGATCTGGAAGACCGCCTCTTTCAGAAGAAAAAAAGGTAGAAATTGTTGCTGAAATGGTAATCAATCCGACTCAGTAGACATCTGCAGTTGCTGAATCCTGTGGAGTAAGTTCAAAAAGTGTCCAAAGAGTCCTAAAAAAAGAAAAGTTTCATACCTATAAAAGGAAAATACTGCATGCTCTCACAGTAGATGATCCAGACCGAAGGGTTCAATTTTGTGAGTGGTTAACAAGAACAATTGAAGAAGAACGGAGCTTCCTAAAACGTGTATGTTTCGCAGACGAATGCACGTTTTTTCTTAATGGAAAAGTAAACAAACAGAATGTACGATACTGGAGCGATACTAATCCGCATACTTTCAGAGAGGGACATACCCAGTTTCCTAAAAAGGTGAATGTTTGGGCGGGGATTTTGGGCTTTGTTGGACCGATTTTCATCAGAGGCAATCTTATCTTGAACCTCGAATAAGACAAATTGTATTAAACAATCAGGAAGAGTTTGAAAATCGTGAAATCATATTTCACCTCCCCATTTCGATCGCATGGCTAGAGAGTTCCTCGATACAAACTTTCCTGGGCGATGGATAGGTCGCAGGGGAAGTACACAATAGCCACCAAGATCTCCAGATCTTACACCTCTAGATTTTTTCCTTTGGGGGTATCTGAAGTCAAAAATCTACGCCACTGAATGCCAAACAATAGAAGAGTTGGAACGCAGAATAATAGATAATGTGAAGAAATAGATGAACAGACTTTCATCAACTTTATTGTCAAGATTTAGGAGGGGGCCACATTGAACACTTGATGAAATAATTTTTGGGCTTAAATAAAAGTGTTATTCAAAAATAAATTATAATTTTTTAGCTAACTAATTTGTTTTGATTGTGATTTTACAGAACACATTCGTAGCCTTCGAGATTTTCCGGTAAGCGGTACTGTTTATCCTTAATAAACTCTCTTTACGCCTCTTATTAGTCGAATTCGTTAAGAGATTTAACTACAAATTCATAGCAACGTTTAGTTAGCAAAATGTTTTACCGGAAGTGACCAAAATCCATACTTCATTTTAAACCGGAATGTCACATTTCAAACGTTAATATTTCGAAAACAATTGAATTTAGGCGTAAAGTGTATTAGAGAAAACTGTTGAGAATTATGAGCAGATTTCGAAAATGGAATATATTCTATTAAAAAAATTATTGAAGATGGCGCTCAGCCGCCATTTTAAAACTTTTAGCTGTGATTTTTTCATGAAAAAAGTAGGTTTTTATCTCCTATTTAAACCCTCCAAATTTCGTTGCGATATACCAGGTGGTTCAAAAATTAGTAGGGGGGAACGGTCTTTAGACGAGCACTGTATTTATATGTTCTATTCTCAAAAGTCGCTTCCGTTAGTTTCTCGTAATTCTCAGTAGAGATATTCTCGAATGTGAAGTTTGAAGTAACGCACATCGTGGATTCGACTTCCGGCCATCGTGGGAGAGTATTGTACAGCCGTCCAACGTGCATCGCAAAGTTATTTAATTAATTGTTGTGAAAGTTTCGGGCATTCGTGGTATCACTTGGCAAATTGTCCGTAGTCGACTGGCCAAAAAAAAACAAGCAAGCAAACAAGTAACACACATCGATGTTGGAAGTAATGTTTTGTTATAATGACACAGGAATTATTAGAACTGTTACCAGCCCTAGAAAATGAGTAAAATGCGGAAAAAGCCTGTAATCGGCGACAAAGGGAGGTATTATCATAAACATGTACGACACCAAATTAAAAAAAAAACGTTTAACTAAAGATCTCGCATCTGATTGATTTCATATTGCTGTGCTGTTTTTTGGTACTGGCTACAATATTGCTTTTCGTCTTTTTGTGCGTTCATTCTAGGTTAGTTTCTCATCCGATTTACTTTCCATTACAATTCCGTTATTCGTTGTTTATTGTTTACATATAACTTAAATTACAAAAACTTTGAAGGCTGAAATGGAATACATATTGAAATTGCGATGTTGCCACTATGTCTGATACACACGAATAGGGAACCACCTAGAAAGCTCAGCAACAAACTTAGAAATTGTAAAAATGTCCAATGTTTTTAATAATTTGATATTGAAAACGTCAATTTTTTCATCACATTCAAAAACGTACTACTAGCGCCCCTGATGGACGAATGCATCGTTACTTCACACAGTTCAAACTTTTACCACTAGTTGTTTCGAACTGTCAACTATAATTTCGTCTGTCTTCGTTTATATGTTGTGCCCATATTTATATTATCATGGTATTTTCAATTGTCACTGAAACATCACATTAAAAGTTAGTTGAATTTATGTTTGGGTTGTAAGAAATAGTATTATCTATCAATATTCCTGAAACAACCACGATTGGCGCTAGTATTTGGGGGAAGTTATTCAAGTGAAGGTCAAATCGAGTTTGAATTGAGAGGCACCTTTAATAAATTTGTAAATTTCAAAAAAATGGGATTTGACAAATTATTTTCAAAAATTGTTATTTTTGAGGAACAAACTGAGACAAAGAAAAAATAAAATCATGCGTGTTCCCCATGCGATTTGAAGTCGATAATTATTTGCGAATACGGGATTTCAAAGTTGTGCGACACTGATCTGAGACTTTTGTCGAAGACGACAATTATCGTTCGATATACTCTTATACCCCCAGACATTTCAACTGAATCCCATTTCCTATGACTTACCTTAAATACATTCTCATAGTTCTGCTAATTTTCCAATAACCAGTAGAAAGAATGAATTTTCATACCAATGAATTATCTTATACAGTTGCAGAACATGTGTACGCTGTTACAATATTGATGAATAAGCGGTATCGTGAAGTCGAAACAGGTATAACAAACATAATTTGCAGTGTACCAATTCAGTCACAGCCATTTTTTATTTTCGTGTTTTTAGGTTCCATAAGTGCTATACAATTGATTTCTATCAAAATCTCCAACAGTGTTCTCACACAGGGTGAAATCTCGTGGGTCCAAAATTCGGAATAAAAACGATTTTACTCTTTCCTACGGACGTTGGAATGTATAAAAAGATCATCATCATAGTATGCGTAGTCAAATGTAAAAAATTCAATGTATCTTTGTTTCAGGAGGTAACTTAACCGTCAGTGACAAAACGTATGCCTTTGTTTTACAAAATCAAATATTGTTCTAATGAGCATAACTAATGCAGAAGATATCTCTAGAGTAAAAATTTTACGGTCCAGCTATTGGGAATTCAAAATAAGGGATACTCCCTCTGGTGTCGATTTTGGAAACTATACATACTTACATTGTTTACTTTTCCAAACATTAATGTTTATAATATGATTTTAGCCATTGTACACCTAAAACTTGTCGAATCTCTTGTGATTGTTGACATTTAATGAAATTATTGTTTACCTGTTGACTATTGTTTGTCCTCGAGTAAAAAAATGAGTGATTCAAGTTCAAATCATAATTGTTGTGTACCTCAATGTGACTCTTGGACAAAACGATCCCGTTGTACTGGAATAAGTTTTCATCATTTTCCATGAGAAAATGAACGAATCGTTCTGGTGCAGACTAATCTAGGATTGAGCGAGTTTATAGACAGACGATGGGCTCTTGAAGAAGAATCCAGTCCCTTTCAGAATCCTCCTGTATCGTCTGTGGCCAAGATAAAAGTGAAAAAGAGAACCTTCAAAGATAGTTGTGAGGAAAGAAAAGAGAGTTAAGAAGAGAAAAAAATGATATTATTCAACATACCGAAAATTATTCATACAGTATGAAAAAATAGTGACTATATATGTTTATCTAGGTGATAAGGACACATTGTTTACTTTTCGAAACATTAATGTTTATATGATTTTAGCCATTGTACACTTAAAACTTGTCGAATCTCTTGTGATTGTTGACATTCAATGAAATTCTGGTTTACCTGGTGAATATTCTGTTGACTATTGTACATCCTCGAGTGAAAAAATGAGTGATTCTAGTTCAAATCATTATTGTTGTGTACCTCAATGTGACTCTTGGACAAAACGATCCCGTTATACTGGAATGAGTTTTTATCATTTTCCGTGAGAAAATGAATGTAACCTACTGGTGCAGACTAATCTAGTATTGAGTGAGTCAGACAGACTACGGGCTCTTGGGATCTTGAAGAAGAATACAGTTCCTTCCCAAAATGTTCCTGTATCGTGTGTGGCCAAGAAAAAAAATGAAAAAGAGAACCTTTGAAGAGAGCTGAGAAGAAAAAAAAAGAGACTTAAGAAGATATAAAAGAGATATTATTCGACATACCAAAGATTATTCATATGGTATGGAAAAAGAGTGACTATATATGTGTATCTAGGTGATAAGGACACATTTTCACACCATCTTGTTTGTTTTAAATGAAATAAAAAAACTGTTTTTGTTAGTATTGTTTTTAATTCAAACATTCACAAATAATAATGTATAACATTTCTTCAAAATAATTCATAATAATTCCCGATGACTTCACTAAGCTGTCCAAAAACTTCGAAAAAGATTTTTTTTGCAAGCAAGTTTTAGCAAATGATATTGCCTTAAGATTTAAATACACCACTTCACTAGAGTCTTGAAATGAATAACACTACACAAAAAAACTGGAAAATTATACCAAATGGAAATATTTTCAGAAAAACTCCGAACACAAGCGTATAACCTCTGAGAAAACAAACAAACAATGTAAGTATGTCTGGTTTAAATTTTTGCCACTCTGGCGCAGGCATCTAATTTTGAATTCCCAATAGTCTTCAAAAGGAAAATCTCCTCATTTTTTATGGACTCTCAACCGTTAGCGGTAGTGCAAGAAGTTAGTTTACACCCTGTAAAAAGAATTCGATAGTAACAAATGAACCACCGCCAACTATGTCTTGCGCAATACAGGTTGGGAGCCTCGCTGCCAAAGCAGATTAGCGTCGCTAGACGCGAGTTGAATTGTCATTGACGGATAAGCGTGGAATCAATACATTATTTAATGTCAACATCTTATAGTCTTTTGTATTTTTTCAGTTTTTTACCAAACAATTACTTTGATTTTCACTTGCTTCATACAGGACATGAACATTAATGTATCTTTCATAAAGCAC
Source organism: Gonioctena quinquepunctata (assembly GCA_018342105.1). Classification (NCBI taxonomy): domain Eukaryota; kingdom Metazoa; phylum Arthropoda; class Insecta; order Coleoptera; family Chrysomelidae; genus Gonioctena; species Gonioctena quinquepunctata. Next base: position 249,161 of record JAFIRS010000308.1, read on the forward strand.
CTCAGTCACCAGAATTCGGTGACTCAACCTCTCAATGTTGCCTAAAGACTTCTAGCACCTTTGCAAGTGGGCGAATTCGTACGTATAGTGCAATAAATCCGTATTTGCTCCTTTGATAAATAGTGTGTTTTTAAAGTTAGACAGTGTTTTTTGCTATGTTATTCGGCGTGTATAAACTTTGAATTAAATTGAGGCCTGGTTTTCGGAAATAAAAATCAGATTGAGACGAGTCATCTGCTAAATGCAATAAGGCTGCATTAAAGGGCTGAACACGTGCACTACGAACACGTGATTCGTCTGTCGCCGTTTTTTTACATGTACTTCATTGTCACGTTGAAAAGTGTCTTATATTCGTGATGGAGCAAAAGTGCTTGCAACTGGGTTTTTATCCATAACAAGCCATATTGTTTAAAAAAAAAGAGTAGCTTTAGTGCGATCGGGTCTGGTGTGTCAGGAACGGGAAGTAATATAATGATTATTCCAGAATACATGTGTAAGTGATTAACCAAGTAGCAGCGACAACAAATCAATACTCTGTCGAATTAAAACTCAATAAATACCTTCACAAACAATTGATAAAATTTAATATAACTTACCTCGGGCATAACGTGCAGGAAATTTCCTGCCCTTGTAGTGTAATATACTATTTCTTTTCTACATACATACAGACATTTTTATCATATTGTTCGTTTACTGTTAGAAGTTTACTAAAAAAATAATTTGTATGTAATGTATATTACATGAATGAAAATATATTTCATTTACGTTTTTTCATATTAATTGAATTATTTATATCAATGTGAAAATTTATCAGAAATATTCATTGAAAAACTTGAAAAAATATGTCAATTGACCAATCTACAATCCTTTTACTTAGATTAATTGTAACAAAAATGTTACAAAAACTTCTTGCACTTGCAGAGCGAATGCTCGTGGCGACTGTAAACCCTTTAGGCAGTATTTTCATACATAAACGCTCACCGAGTGGCGTTCAAACATTTAAATTGCAATTCGATTTGAGGTTATCTGCGGCCGACTCGTTCATTGTCGTTTATTTATTATACGCGCACTTTCGACACTGGGTCTCATTTTGATTCGAAGCTTTTACCCGCCGAATTACAACACAAACGCCGTTTTGACGTTTGCGATCGAGAAATTTAAACTATCAAACTTTTTAAGCACCCTTTCTATCAAAGCGGTAAATGCAGATAAGTGACGAGTACGTTAACTCCTCCTCCGTGCTCCAAATCTATAGTTTTTCGTCCTGGCGTATTGGAGCTTGCAGTGATTTTTTCCATATTCCATTTTTTATTCTTGAAACCATAGAGGTGAGACAAGCAATTTTTTGTCTTTATCCTATTTTTTCAATTTTACTTCCCAGCGATTATAAGTGGAAGACAGTAATAAATCAAACTCGATATTTTGATAGAAATCGATTGTATAGTTTTTCAGCTATTCTGTCATTGTGTGTAGTTTGCATCCAACCATTTTAAAGTATAGAATTAATATTTACTTACATACATGGCCATTTCCATTATCATGGTGCAGTTACCCATACCCATGTCGTGATTCATGTCATGACCCTCGTGCCCCATGTGACCGCTGTGGTCCATACCAGACGATCCCATGGCGTTGTGGTCGTGCATAGTGTGTTGGGAATGGTCCATGTGATCCATTTTACTACAGGAAAGAAAAATGAATCCTCATTATCGAACGAAAAATGAAATGGGCCATCACATGTTCAAACAATCATAATTCGTAACAAAATCCATAGTTCAAAATAAAAGTATTAGTCTACTCGACAAGTTGAAAATGGTCTAAAATAGAGATATTGTTCTTGAAATTATGTGTGATAGCTCATTGGATCCGGAATAACGCCTAGAAAAATGTGCCAAAAGCGTGTATTGGCACATAAAAAATTGCAAAAGTTATAAACAATTGAAGATGAAAAAAAATGGCATTTCGTTTTTTGCCAATATTTCATAAACTATTATTATTCAAGAAATTTCAAAAAACGATTCTGAAAGAGGAGGAAATTTCCAATAAAAAACTAACAGCTCCCGGAACTCTATCTCCATTATTTATAATTTTAATTTAACACTGAAAATGGGTCTCCGAGCGACATTTTTAGGTTGCGCGCGCGGCGTCAAAAGCGAGTACGACACATTGTTATTATATTTTTTTTTATTTGAAAAAATTATGGTGTATTCGGAACACTATAAATAATTTATTCCCGTTGGAAATTTTAGTTAAAGTTAATTTTTCAACAAGTTAAACGATTGTTAACTAACAAAATTTTCTCGAACTTCTGTATTAATTGTAAACGAAAAAAAATGTTTAAATAATTGTCGTAAAAATTTTTCGCTTCCTAGAGCCTTTCTTATATACATACTTAACAAGATCACGCCATAAAATTGAAAAAATATTCATACTTTGTTTATAATAATTTTTGAACTTGAACAAAACTAAAAAATCCAAGTAATGTTGTTGAAAAAAATTGTTTTTCTTAATCATCATATTATCGTTTTTTATTAATACAAGATATAAATTGATTTGCAAAAATAAAATTCCCGCCCTTTGTTGATAAATTTTTTATAAACAAATTGATTATTAAAATATTTAAAAAAAAAACACAACTTCATTATATTACAAATATAATGATTTAAAAAAATGTTCCTTGATAACAATTTTTAATTGTTTTTATATTTCTATTGTTTAAATAATTATTTAAGAATTTTTTTTCTTAAAATCATAATTGACAGTCCTTTATAAAATAACAGATTTTTTTTTATCAATAATTCTATTGTTTATTAACTTACCAATTTGTTATAAACAAATTTTTAACTTTGTTAGATTTTTTTTCTATACCATATATAACAAAGTATAAAAAAAAAATCCAATTTTTTATTGTACTTTGGGAATTGGAATTGGGAAAAATTGGGAATTTTTTTTTTCTATACTTTGTTGTACATGGTTGTTTTTGTAAAGTTTCAGAAAAAATCCAACAAAGTAAAAAATGTGTTTATAACAAATTGGTAGGTTAATAAACAATGGAATTGTTGATAAAAAAAATATTTTTTGTTACTTTATATAGGACTGTCAAATATGATTTTTAGAAAAAAACATTCTTAACTAATTATTCAAACAATAGAAATATAAAAAAACGATTATAAACAATTAAAAATTGTTATTAAGAATTTTTTTTTAAATCATAATATTTGTAATATAATGGAGTTGTGAAAAAAAAAATTTCAAAAATATTCAAACAATCAATTTGTTTATAAAAAATTTATTAACAAATGGCGGAATTTTTTTTTTTGCAAATCAATTCACATCTTGTATTAATAAAAAACGATAATATGATGATTAAGAAAAAAAAAATTTAACAACATAACTTGGATTTTTTAGTTTTTGTTCAAGTACAAAAATTATTATAAACAAAGTATGAATATTTTTTTAACTTTTATGGCGTGATCTTGTTAAGTATGTATATAAGAAAGGCTCTACGAAGCAAAAAAAATTTACGACAATTGTTTAAACATTTTTTTTCATTTACAATTAAGACAGAAGTTCGAGAAAATTTTGTTAGTTAACAATCGTTTAACTTGTTGAAAAATTAACTTTTAGTAGAATTTCCAACGGGAATAAATTATTTATAGTGTTCCGAATACACCATAATTTTTTCATATTAATAAAAATATATTTAATACCTTAAATAAATTAATTAATGTGTCGTACTCGCTTTTGACGCCGCGCTCGGAGACCCATTTTCAGTCAGGGAGCTGGGAGTTTTTTATTGGGAATTTCCTCCTATTTCAGAAACTTTTTTTGAAATTTATTAAATATTAATTGTTTATGAAATATTGGCGAAAAACGAAATGCCATTTTTTTTCATCTTCAATTGTTTATAACTTTTGCAATTTTTTATGTGCTAATCTTTTGGCACATTCTTCTAGGCGTTATTCCGGATCCAATGAGCTATCACACATAATTTTAAGAGCAGTATCTCTATTTTAGACCATTTTCAACTTGTCGAGTAGACTATATCTAATCATCGGCCAAAGTGGTAGTTTTTTCTGAATAGAATAGCTTTCGTGTGTGCTGAAATGCCGAATTGCACACATGGTAAGTAGGCTAGGGCAGGACGAAGGTGCCGTGAAAGGGAGTTTATTTATTTTTGCCTGCTTTAAAAGTTCAATTTTCGAGTCCTATATATTGTGTCGGAAGCGCCTAATACAATCAGCCTTGGCTAAACGTTTTACATTACCGTACTTATTTGCTAAATACCCTATATCTGTAGAGTTTTAACCTAAGCTTAATCTAAGGTTTTATTTATATTTAGAAAATAGAAATGAAACTTTTTTATAGAGCATCAAACTTTATATCGAATTGATCCATCATTAATCCGGAATGTGCATAATATTGAAAAAAAAAATATCGGTGCGCATTTGTTATATTTGAAAACAACAATAAAAATTTCATTTAAACAGAAAAATAAAATCAATATACTTTTTGTAACATTTATATAAAAAATTATTCCTTGCTATTTCTGCTACGATCAAAGCTGATTTTCTTTTATTGGCACCCAAAGTTAAAATCTACGGTCGCAATAAAAGAACGATGAATATCTGTTTATTTTATTTTTCGAAGTTATTTAGCGATATCAGCGGAAGGTAACGGACGCTATCGATTTCCCCCAAAAACAATATTTTCACAGTATAATCTAATAAAAAAACAACTGATTATGGGGAAAAACAACATCAGTGTGGTCAACAGTTTTTGATGGGAAATTCAGAACATAAAGTATCGCAATTTTCGAACGAGTCACTTCAGAGAATCGCGATAAAGCAGTGGAAAAAATGAAAAGCTGTCAAGGGCGAGTTTGACTTGCGCACAGAGGGTTCCGTAAACGTTTGTAAAATTAATTTCTGCAAACCTATAAAACCTAGGGCTTTCATTTATATTTTTCCTGTAAACTTTGAGTAAGGCATTATATTCACTGATTCTTTTGAAATTTCAGGGCCAGTAGTTTCAGAGATAAGGGGGCGTGGACTGGTCTATTTTTAAATATTTTTCAGGATCTTTTTAAATATGAATTATTTTTTGTGTTCTTTATAATAAGGCCTTTTAAATGATTTTGCCTCCAATTCTCATATAAATATTTTGAGTGGTTTTTGGAGCAAAATATGTGAGTTAATAAGATAGTGATTCCTGTAGTAGCTTTGCTCAGTGGTCGGTTGCCGTAAAATAGTTTTTTTTTTTTGAGATACGAATCACATACTTATTACATACAATTGCATTGCAATCTTACCTAGTACACAGGTTGGCTATAAGTACATATTTTAAATAAACCGTATGTTTCTTGGAATAACCAAAGAAAAACATCTAACAATGAATTCGGATGTTATATAGCGCCATCTCACAAAGTTTAGAGGTACCAGTTCAACAATGCAAGTACCTCAAAAATGTACGAGATAATTTAGTTTTTTGTGTGAAATCGCGGTTTTTCAGGAAAGACGCCTATAATAATAATAATAATAATATCGTATTTTTTTATTTCATGTGAAGAAAATATAACATAATTATTCTATTCTAGTTATCACGAAATAAAGGACGAAGTTCATTGTCTGCAATGCTATGCATCACGGAAAATGTTCATCCACTTAACCCTGAAAAAAAACCTATATTGTTATACATAACAATTTTTATAATTTAATAAAAATATGTTATCTATAATAATCAATAGATAAACTTAAAAAGCAAAACCCTATCTTAATACAAAATTCCATCGAAATCGTTAGAGCCGTTTCCGAGATAGCCAAAATATACAGGGTGTTATGTAATAAGTGTCCGATATTTTACAGGACGATTCCTCAGAGTTATTTATAAGGTAAAGAGTTTATATAAGCATGGGTCCACAAGGCCTTCATTTTGAATATACAAGGTGTTAAAAATGTATTTTTATTTTGGTTTTTCGTAAATAATTTTTAAAATAATGTCGATATTTGAACTAATATTGGTTTTTGGGAATTTTTTAATATTAGTTTGGCCCTTAATTGTAGGGGGCGCCGCTTACAGGTCTTTGTCTCTTTTGGGGAGTCACAACTTTGTCGTGCATGTATGTATCACATTTTCTTGAAAAACGTGAAATAGGTATGCTTTTCAAAAGTCGCTACAATCAGCCGTTTTCGAGATATTTTGATTTAAATTAATCGATGCATCCAATCTTCTTCTCATTGATTCGCGAAAACAAAAGTATCAAGTAGGCTAGTAAGTTTATTCCAATGTTTTTTTGTGCTGTCATGTCAAAAATAATATCTTGACGCATAGTTGTTTATTTATTATTATTATTGTGATTATTTGTTAGAAAATGGTAAACTTTACCAATGCAGAGTATGACAACATAACGAAAATGCATAGCATATGAGGCTAGACGTTTATATCAGGAGCGTTATCCGATACGCACAACTCCTACTTCAAAAACGTTTTCAAGAATTCACGCTCGGTTGAGGAAAACAGGAAGTTTTGAGAAAGCTAGTTATCTTTCGTGTGCACATCGGATGGTAAGAACCCCAGAAACCGAGAAAGCAGTTCTTAATCTGGTAGGAGAACACCCGAAAACAAGCTCCAGAAAAATAGCGCTGACGTTAAATATTTCTCATGTTCTGGCATGGAAAATTTTAATTGATAATTTGTTATATCCCTACCTTATTCAAAGAGTTCAGGCACTACTCCCTCGTGACTTTCCGTTACGTATCAACTTCTGTCGTTGGTTTCTCCAATGCCTTATTGAAAATCCTTTATTTAAAAATCAAATCCTGTTTACTGACGAAGCAAATTTCTCACGCAACGCTATACGCAATTTTCACAACAATCATTTGTGGTCAGAGGAAAAGCCCCATGCGATACAGGAAACACATTTCCAAGAACAGTTATCTCTTAACGTGTGGGCAGGAATCCTTGGAGATTATTTTATAGGTCCATTCTTCATTCCGGGAAGATCAAACGGAGAGAGATATCGTCATTTTCTTGAAGAAGATTTGCCTATTATAGTGGAAGATGTGCCGCTTAGGCTACGAAATGAAATGTGGTTTATGCATGACGGTGCCCTGGCACATTTTAGCATCCAAGCGCGAGAATTTTTAGATCAAACTTTCGGCAACCGTTGGATAGGTCGTGGAGGGCCTCAACCATGGCCTCTTAGGTCACCAGACCTTAACAGTTTTTTTCCTGTGGGTACATCTAAAATCCTTAATTTACCAGACACATATCCAAAATGAAGAAGAATTAAGTAATCGAATAATTAACTCTTGTAGAACGATTAAATACTCCAGGAATTTTCCAAAGAGTGTGTGAATGAATGAGAAGAAGATTGGATGCGTGCATAAAAGCAGGAGGTGGACATTTCGAACATTTATTTTGATTTAGATTTATATCTAGTGTTCCGTTGTTTATTGTTGTTTAAAAATTAGCGTTTAAACGTTTAAAATGTTTTTATGTTAAATAAAAAATAAATAAATAAAAAAAAAGTTTTCAAAATTGTTTCGCATTTTAGCAAACACATGCATCGATTAATTTAAATCAAAATATCTCAAAAACGGCTGCTTGTAGCGACTTTTGAAAAGCATACTTTTTTCACGAAAAAATGATAGAGGAATCGATTTTTCTTCAGAAAATTATACATAAAATTTTTTTAAAAAAAAAAAATGAAGGCTTTGCGGACCAATGCTTATATGAACTTTTCACCTAGTAAATAACTGAGGAATCGTCCTGTAAAATATCGGACACTCATTACATAACACCCTGTAGATATATACATTTAAAATGGAACCACCCCTGTAGAATACGCATTTTTCAATCAAACTCAAAAATATTTTTTTTTAATATCAAGCATCAAAAACTGTATCTTGACACAAATTTTCATAACTTTAGTTTCATTTCCAAGGTACTCTATGGTTTTTTTCTTTGTCAAAAACGGCATAAGTTTATTAGGCAATTTTTGTTTTTAAATTTGACTACACCACTGGATTCGTAGTCGTTATAAATGAAAACCATCAAAATTTCATAAAAAAATATTGGTTAACAACGAAGTTAAAACAACTTTAATTTTGGAAACAAGGTATTTGATTATAATTTTTATTTAGATTATAGACATATTTAAAATCTGGCAACACTGCCGATACAAAGTAGAACACCAGTGAATTTGTACAGCGAAAATCCGAAGTAAATAGCTCATTCCGTTCTACAATTATAACTCCTGAAAGTATGGTAATGTGAGCGATTTGTGGTGTACTAAATCACAGCCTACTATTGATTTAGTACAATACCTATGCCCAATGTATTAGTTCAGCTTTCCTCAAATTATTGATGCCTTCTCTAAAAGCTTAAGCTTGTTTTAGTTGAGTTTTGCAGAATTTAAAAGGGAAATTTTTTGTCCTGCTTTCTGTTTTATTATTGAATAAATAATTTTGATACTTTAAAACTTGATTCGGTTCATTTCGTTTTTATCGGCTATGGAAGACTGCATAACTTAAAAATGAATTTTTAATTTTCTGTTATTTTCGAATACACTTATAACCGTAACTTAAATAAATGATTTTGAGGGAAAATAATTTACAAATCCAGTGGTGTAGTCAGATTTTTATTACAAAATCGCTTCCACCACAAATCGCTCACATTGCCATACTTTCAGGAGTTATAACTGTAGAACGGAATGAGCTATTGACTTAGATTTTCGCTGTACAAATTAACTGGTGTTCTACTTTGTATCGGCAGTGTTGCCAGATTTTAAATATGTCTATAATCTGAATAAAAATTTAATCAAATACTTTGTTTCCAAAATTAAAGTTGTTGTAACTTCGTTGTTAACCAATATTTTTTTATGAAATTTTCATGGTTTTCATGTATAACGACTTCGAATCCAGTGGTGTAGTAAAATTTTAAAACAAAAATTGCCTAATAAACTTTTGCCGTTTTTGACGAAGAAAAAAACCATAGAGTGCCTTGGAAAAGAAACTAAAGTTATGAAAATTTGTGTCAAGATACAGTTTTTGATGCTTAATTTTCAATTTTTTTTTTGAGAATGATTGAAAAATGCGTATTTTACAGGGGTGGTTTCATTTTAAATGGGTCACACTGTATATATATATATATATATATATATATATACAAGAATTCCTCGTTTAAAGATATAAGATAAGATATGCCAAATTGCAAGATTCTACGTCGCATGGTTTTTGAGAAAATCGGCTGTGACAGACGGACGCGTGAGTGATCTTATAAGCTGTCCCCCCCATATTGGAATGGGTTGCAGATGAGTCCTCTTAAATATTGTCGAGTTTTTCCATTTTCATGGGTATTTCCCAAAAGTTTCTGATCCACGTGTAGTGTATTAGTAGTTCTTTCTATGACAACTTCATTGCCAGCAAAGCCAAGAAAACCTTTGCGTTAGCGCAATATAATTCAAGGAATGAAAACGTATGATAAATTGTAATCAGTGTAGTTGAGTATTTAATTTAATATTTGTATTCATTGAGTAGTAAGTTGACAACGGCTTTAATATAGCCTATGATTATGTAGATATGGGCAGTTTTTGAAAGAAAACAACCGTGGCTGATTATTTTTATGAAGGAAAATTGGGGTTGAATATTGTAATATGAAATAAAATTAATCACTGACATTCCATAGCATATCTTAAACGATAAGTCATGTACGACTGACATCTGGCAAATAAGTTTTTCCAGGGTGTAAGATGGGTAAGACGGGGTTTTTTCTAAACCTCATTCAATTCGGAGTGTTTGGATCACGGGCTTTGGAATGTATCAAAGAAGTCCGCAAAAAAATAACAAATCTACGAATGTCAAAAGAGCAGCGTCTTTCCTTTTCCAAATGATAACTTCAGAGATTTAATGCAGCTTCAGTTTTGGGAACTTACCAGTATCAAGGAATCTCGATGAGATGTTTATTAACCCCCACACTGATATTAATAAGGAAAAATGGGAACGGCCCGGATATAAAATATCCCAATTAGTTTATGAAAATAAAAACTCTCTTGAACGATCTTCAGACAGACATAATTATATGGCAATAAGAATCTATAAGCATCTCCAGAATTTCACAAAACAATGATCGATGAATAAATTAAAAAGGGAATTAAAAACATTATTGCGCCAACATGTTTGTTGTGACTTTGAAGAATTCATTTCAATAAACTTTCACTTTCACGGTCAATAAACATGTGTTTGAAGGCATTTCATTTATTGTTAGCATTTATTTTTGTGTGGTCATATAACTTTCATTGAATGTCATTGTCAATACTTTATCTAAAAAAACATCTAGTGATCATCTTTTCCTAAAGGGGCCTACAGATGTACCAATTTATCGGACCCGATATCGGGGGGCCGACGTATTTTGGTTATTTAGGCGGCCATAAGTCAATTTCGTTGAACTCACTGCAGGTAGTAAAAAAAAATCCTGACCAAGTTAAATAGCTACAGAACAATAGGCGACCCTTTATTTGTCATTCCAGGTAATGGTGGAGCAGAAATATTAGTCTATACTGGGGCCTATTTCTAAGTGCAGTCTTTTTAAACGTTTAATTTAAAAAGTGCATACTTTAATTATTCAGAAAAATATTAAAAACTACGCCATGGATTCTGGTAATGCTGGGCATATATTTAACGGCTCAATCATTTTTCTTAACTATTTTTTATACCTTAGCAGTTTGAAAAAAAAAACATTACTTTTGCTTTCGTTTTAATTAATTTCTTACTTATCTAAAGATGATTGTTGTACTTCAGGGTTCGTTCCAAATATTTTTTTTGGTCCAATGGGAACTTGAGAGTATATAGAAAATAATAATCAGTAGATTAGCTGCATATGGCTGTGCAATATTGTATTTATAACTTTGAAATGGCTTGGTATAAAATGCAGAATTCTTCAGTCTGAGAAGATTTTGATACTAATAATATGCAACTTTGTTTTAGGGCCATCAAATGCCGAGTTGTGACTCGGAGACACTTTTTTGATAAAAATGTAATAGCAAAACTTGCCTACTTTTGAAGAAAAATTAGAATATCGTGCAAATTATGTTTTCATATTTGAATTATTCTGAAGTCAAATGAATATAAGCTGTTGCTTAGCTACGATCCACTCCTAATTAGCATGAGACCAAAACCCAAGAGAAAAATAGCCCATTTTCAAAATGAACCCTGGAACCGTTAATGCCAGGTGATCCTAATCCACTTACCGATGAATATGAAGAAGCAGAACCCTCAGAAGTGGAAATATCTTCTGATAAAGAAAGAATCGTGGTTTTCGTCGTCCTCATGATAGAGAGAGAAAGAGAGATAAATTTTATTTCTTACTTATAGTTTATTATTAAGTTACCTATATTTACACAATTAAATACATATTGAGAGATAAGTGCCATGTGAAGTGGAATGAATAGAAAAATCGAATTTAAACGGTTTTTCTTCACATAAAGGATTCAATATAAAATTGAACCAGAGAAAGGTAGATCTCAGGTGAAAAACAACTACTTTCCTGGAAATAGCAGAACGTTGAATGATATTCACCTGAAACCATGCATACTTCCATATAATATCAATGGACATTGAATGCAAATGTTTCTTTCTGATAAGCTCGATTATGTTTAATTTATGTCGTGTTCACCTAACAATCCGCATACCGGTTTCAGGCTTCTTGGCCCTCATCAGTACGGAGTCACTAGGTACCGCCAGTTAAAGTTTATCTTTTCCGGCGTACCTATAGGTGTTACAAGATCGATGATGGTTTGTTTACGTTGTGTCTCACTTCAGCCAGAGTTCTTTGGACCTTTGGCTGGTTGACTACTCCGTACTGATGAGGGCCAAGAAGCCTGAAACCGGTATGCGGATTGTTAGGTGAACACGACATAAATTAAACATAATCGAGCTTATCAGAAAGAAACATTTGCATTCAATGTCCATTGATATTATATGGAAGTATGCATGGATTTTCAGGTGAATACATTTGTTCATTACTATTTGCCAGAAAGTAGTTGTTTTTCACCTGAGATCTACCTTTCTCTGGTTCAATTTTATATTGAATCCTTTATGTGAAGAAAAACCGTTTAAATTCGATTTTTTAAATACATATTGATGCTACCCGTTTCATTTTTACCTACTATATTGTTCATTACTTTAAATAAACATTATTTTTATTCAAAAGCTAATGGTTAGTGATCCAGTATCAATGTTTTGCTTGTGGTTTAGTTGGGATTGGGATCAATATGGATTGAAGAAAAAAACTGTTATTATCATCATAATTATTATTGATATTATTATTTTTGCGCCGTAACGCATGTGAAATATAATAAAATTTAATAAAAAATTTTTTTTCAGATTCAAACTAAATATATTTTTGGTCGCCTAAATAATCAAAATACCCGTATGTGCGACGTTGGGACTGATTGGATCGACTGTGCTATCAGTTATAGTCCATCCAATATCAATTGCAGAAGCTGTTTCTATAGGGAGCAAATAAAAACTCACTTCGCTAACACGAGCGTATATGCGAAGAAACGGAACGAAAAATAATCTGTACTACTTGTATACAGTCTCCGTCGGCACAAAGAGCCCGCTGGTCAACGTGGACTTGAGTGACTGCTGTCTGTTCTACAACCGATTCGTCTGGGCCAATCAAGTCGGACATCAATACTTGCACGTGTGTCTATACGATGGGAGGTCATAAATCACGCGTTATATTTGTGTTTTAATAGCTCTGAAAGATTAAAAACCAGTAGCGTCTGTGGTCTTGGTGTGTGCCGATCGAAATACGTTTTAGGATATTAAAATATCTAAATAAAATTAGTTATCTCCGCCACTGCTGCTCACAGGATTTCGCCGCAAGACTTGTTTATGCTTCTGCAATTGATATTGGGAAAACTATACTAGTTATACCGACAAGGATGGCTCCTGCTCTGTCGAAAAAGAAAAGAATTGGGATTGCTCTAACAGCGATTGGGTCCCAAAGGCACTTATGTTGTTTCCAATATTCAATTAATGCATCATTGCACTATTATCACTTATTGAGCTTGAACACGTTTCTTGAATGTCATTAATTTCCATGTCGTTAGTTCAGTAACACAAAAAGTTGCACGAAATGAAGAGGAAAAGGAAATCGTGTCCCGACAGGTCCGATCGTACTAAAAGGTGGGGGATCGGGCAGATCTACTTGGTCAGGAGGTCCGGGCGACCCGACAACCCGATATCGGGAACGCAATTATTTAGTCGGCCGACAAGCCTACACAGGTCACGATTTCGAGGCCAAACGTCGGCCCTCCGATATCGGGCCCGATAAATTGGCACGTCTGTAGGCCCCTTAAGCAATAGGCAATATGTATAATATTAGTTTATGTAACAAATTCACAAAGTGTGGATTTAGCGGACGAATCGGAATGTTTACGGACAAGGCGTCAGCTGAGTCCGGAATATGAAGATGATGTCCGCTAAAGCCATTTGCGTACGTGTTGCATACAACATTTTTTTGTAGTAGCTTTCCAAATGAACAGAACCGAAATGCCACACATATTTCCTTGCCGTGCATACATTTTTAACTACCATCCATACGGTAGTGTAAAGAAGTTGTGCTAAATGTAGCAAGCGATTGTTTATCAATGACGTTTGTGAAATACTTGTCCAATATTAGTGTTCATTTTTTTTTATACGCTTTCTATTAGCTTCACTTGTATGTTTGTTTGTTTGTAACCGACTCCTTTGGGCGCGATTTTGACCCACTTCTAGACGTACGAATGATTTGAAATTTGGCAGGTGTACATAATTCCGGTGACAATGCATTAAGAAATTTTTGTTTGAAAAAAACAAAATGGGGGACGAGTTTTGTGATTATGGTCAGATTCTATTCAAAATTGGTATGTGGGGGTTATTGGGGTCCAATATTATGATTCTTTTGTAAACATTGAAAAATTCTAGATGGCGGCTCCAAAATGGCGGACGAGTTTTGTGATTATGGTCCAATTCTATTCAAAATTGGTATGTGGGGGTTTTTGGGTGGGATATTATGATTATTTTGTCATAATTGAAGGATTCAAGATGGCGGCTCCAAAATGGCGGATGAGCTTTGTGATTATGGTCCGATTCTATTTAAAATTGGAGAATTATAGTTAAAAAAACTAAATAATAATAATAATAATAGTTTGAAAAACTTAAAAACATTTAATAAAAAAAAAAAAAATTTAAAAAAAAAAAATTTAAAAAAAAACTAGAAAGTAGAAAATAATTTTAAATGAGTTTGAAATAAGAATACAGTGATCAACAACAAATGTATTTCATCGTAAAAAAGCTTGCGGTGCTTTTTAAGATATTTTCATAATTATTCTACTTTCACCAATATCTGTCCATGAAATATTAAAAACAATTGACATCAAGCACCCCACGCTTAATTACGATGAAATAAATTTGTTGTTAATCACTGTATCCTTATTTCAAACGGATTTAAAATTATTTTCTACTTTTTAGTTTAGTTTTCTATTAAAGCGTGTTTTTTAGTTTATAAATTATTATTTTTCATGAAATAAGTACAACAAAATAATATTTCAAATATGGAGATGATGTCCGCAACATTTATTTTGTATTAGCTTTCCAAATAAACAGAACAGAAATGCTACATATGCATACATTTTCGATCACCATCCATACGGTAGTGTAAAGAAGTTGTGCAAAAATCTAGTAAGCGTTTGTTTATCAATGACAGATTTGTCAAATATTTGTCGAATATTAGTGTTCATTTTTTATGAAATAAGCAATCCAAAACAATATTTCGAAGAAAACGTGTGCTGTCACAACAAAATTTCAAATAATCTATAGTTTATTGCGCCTCCTGAAACGTTTTTACGATATTAATTATAAGTTTTCTGAATAAACAAAAATAGTCCGATAAAGTGTTGCCATGTTACCGGCCTAGTCCGGTAAAGTGGCATTTTGACTGTTGACTGTTTTCAGTATCCAAAGTAGGCATTTTGTGGAGCGTGTACAAAAAATAGTTTAATCGTTGTAAAAATATTGCTTCTAATCTATAATGTCTCTAGCTGGGAAATAAATGTATATCTATCTATTCATAGCTACAGGCGTTATATCAATGAGTACGAGATATAGCGATAGATATACCGTCCTTCGGAGGGGACGTTGAGCTGGCGGTCCCGAATTCATGGATGTTGAGCTCGTTAAAGATCCTGGTTGGAAACATTGGAGGATTCGCGGAAATTTCTGGCGTCGGTGAAATAGTCCGACGTTAAATAAATTTACATAAATGGAAGTAAAAAAAAGTTTTATTGTAAAGAAACATAATAATGATGCAGATAATGTACTAAAAGCTAAAAAATAAGTTAAACGGTTTTATTGTAAAGAAATATAATAATGATGTTCATAATGTACTAAAGGCTAAAAAGTTATTAGGTAGGTATAGTCAAACCATTCACAATTGCAGAAGCATAAAAACAAGTTTTCCACTCTTGAGGCGGAGTCCTTTGAGCAGCAGAGGCGGAGATAACTAATTCTATTTAAATATTTAAATATTTTAAAAATACGTTAAAATAAAAAAAAAAGCCATAAACGACGAAGTATGTATTAATAGGCAATCGGATTATCATAATTTCATTTTCCCATGGTCGAAAAAAAGCCATATTTTCCAACAAAACACAACACAACAATAAATATTTTGAAACCTATTTCGATCCCAGACCAGAGACGCTACTGGCTTTTATTTACTCAGACCTCCTGAAACACGTATATAACTGGTGATTTATTAGTCTCAACGTATAGACACACCTACAAGCATTATCATTGGCTTACGGTCTGTTTTGCTTAGCTGCTGCAAAACTAGACAGCTGTCACTCAAACCCACGTTGACTATCGGCTCTTTTGATCTTCCGTTCGCCGACGGAGAATGTTTACGAGTAGTAATCATTATTTTTCGTTCCGTTTCTTCGCATATACGCTCGTGTTAGCGAAGTGAGTTTTCGATTTGCTCCCTATAGAAACAGCTTCTGCAATTGAAAATGGTTAAACTATACCAGTTATCACACCACTATCCTCAACAATATAGGGCATTGATCAGACTAAAATAAAATCGTGGGGCGTAGCGTAACCTGATTAAATATGTAAATAATCGTTCTTTACGATAAAACCGTTTAATTTAAAAAAAAATTGTTACATTATCTGCATCATTATTATGTTTCTTTACAATAAAATCGTTTAATTGTTTTTTTTACTTATTTTATTTTAAAGTTTTTAGTTTTTTATTTAGTTGCTTAAAATTTCTCATTCTATTTAGTTCATTTAGTGCCTCATTAGTACAAGGTTTCTTTCCTGTCTGTTTGTTGCAATCTAACTCCTCAAAACATAATCCTTCCGAAGAATCAGATTTCAGTTTTAATGTATTGACTGTCTAAACTCCATGTTCTACCATTTTGTTTCGGGCGCCATCTTGGATTTGGGATTTTTTTCATGGTGAACTGTATTTTACTAGTCAAGCCCTTTCATTGTTGTAAAAAAATATGTAATCCGCCATTTTGTGGCAGCGGCCATCTTGGATGTATAATGATACTAAATACACATAATTGTATTGTCATCAGAACTAAAAGTATGTACCAAATTTCAGATCAATCGGTCAACAGGAAGGGGGTAAAATTTCAATTACTAGATTTGACCCACATAAGACCCAAACAAGGCAAGCTAAATAAAACCGTTTGAAAATTAGATTCCAAATTGATATCTCAAACATTAAACCTCTAGTGCAGAAAAAAGGAAACATAATTCGATATCAAGCAGCCTCCACTCGAGTTTCACGCCAATCCAACGATAAAATAATGAAAACCGCAGTAGCGGTGAGAACAGCTCCAACAGCAAGACCATAAGACCACTTGTGCCCATGGAAACACTGAAACTCTCGAACTTAACGGGTTGGAAAATTGGCAACACCTGCTTTATGAATAATACAATGTTTATCGAATAACCAGATGGTTGCTCGAGTATATGAGAAAAGACGAGCGTATGAGAAATATCAACTCAAGCATATCGAGTATGAAGGGGGTTTAATAAAATCGTTTGCAGAAGTGATAAAATAATTTCGGTCGGATGATTCGTCTGATAGACTGGTGAATACGGTTTCATTCAAGTCAGATATGTTTTATGGGTTATGCTCAATAGGACGCCCATGAATATTTCAGATACTTATTAGAAGGTCTTCATGAAAACGGGAACATAATTACAGAAAAGCAAAAAACCATCTTGACAGAAATTGATGAGAAATTGAGCGATTATGAAGAAGCACAAGAGTTTTGTTCGGAGAAATTGAGCGATTATGAAAAAGCACAAGAGTTTTGTTCGAGCTATCTAAAAATGGAAAACTCGAAATTCGTTTATAACTTTATTGGTCAACGTTGAAAAGCACTTTTTGTGGCCACTGTTCCGTCACTTTTGAACACTTCAAGAACCTTTCACTACAGATTCCACTGAGAACTGGACATCTAATACTATCACACTGTTTAGACTATTTACTATGGAAGAAACTTTGTATGGCGATGGCGACGATAAACCAACATGTCCCAAATGCATGGAAAGGAGAAATGTACGAAGTCATTATTTATACATAAATTCCCCAATATATTAGTATAGTCCATCCAATATCAATTGCAGAAGCTGTTTCTATAGGGAGCAAATGAAAACTCACTTCGCTAACACGAGCGTATATGCGAAGAAACGGAATGAAAAATAATCTGTACTACTCGTAAACATTCTCCGTCGGCAAACGGTAGATCAAAAGAGCCGATAGTCAACGTGGACTTGAGTGACGGCTGTCTGTTCTATAACCGATTCGTCTGGGCCAATCAAGTCGGAAAACAATGCTGGCAGGTGTGTCTATACGATGGGAGGTCATAAATCACGCGTTATATTTGTGTTTTAATAGCTCTGAAAGATTAAAAACCAGTAGCGTGGTGTGTGCCGATCGAAATACGTTTTAGGATATAATAATAACCTACATCAAACAATGAGAGAAATTATTTTTCTTTCTTAATGTATTTGTATAAATAAAAGCTTGTCTTTAATTTTTTTTCATTTTTCATTATTTATGAAGTATTTTTAAAATCTTAAAATATCTAAATAAAATTAGTTATCTCCGCCACTGCTGCTCACAGGATTTCGCCGCAAGACTTTTTTATGCTTCTGCAATTGATATTGGGAAAACTATAATTTAATAGGCCTTTTCATGACGACTTGTTACGCGCAAGCGCATCTGCCATGTTAAAAAAGCGGTAATATGAAAATTTCGGGCACTTTTAGTAAATATTGCTGGGCACCACCGGTTATTACCCTTATTATCAGTGCAATTAAATTAAAAATTAATTGATGTTGAATTATTATACATACAACAGTTGAAGCACATAATTGTATCCAACTACGACAATGGTTGGAATGCCATGGCCGCCCATAAGGTGGAAAAACATCAGAACTTGTAGAAAGGTTAGGAAAACAATGACATTCATGTTAAGATTTAAATTAATTAATATATCAATAATAAGAAAAATAATCGAAAAAGACAAATTATAAAAAGTAAAGCTAAACAGGTCTTTGCTACTTTTACCTGTAAAAAACATTCATCATTTGAGGTTATGGCACAAACTATTACATTAACAATTAAATAGATCAATCAATGAACAAATATATGTATCTTTAATAACATGATTAATCAGTTGTAGTCGATCATCACCTCGTCCACATCTTTCAACCCACAAATCACATTTAGCACACTTAGGACAAACGTTTAGATGTTTTTGTTTCGTTGATTTAATTAGTTTTCGACGATGTTCGAGACAAGCCTTTGGAAAACTAATAAAATAAGTTCTCCGAAAATGTTTTACTACGTGTATCGCTGCGACATATGCCATAACAGAGATTTTTGCTACTTTTTTACTGATTACATTATATATTTTTATTAATTTGTATTATTGTTTTATTCTGAGTATAAATAGAACTGATCGTCGATTATTAATTGAAAACGTTTTTTTATACATTGAAACCTTCATATTCACGGGTTATACACGTATAAAGTGCGCGAAAAACACCCAATATTTTTTATTTACTTACCTTATAAGTTAGAAATATTACAGCAATTTATTAAGGTGTACATTCTATATCATTAATTTATTTTTAAATTCTTCAAAAATTCCACTTCTACCTCCTCTTTCCTAAGTGGTGAATAAAACACAGAACCGGTGGTTTTTTAACAATATGCCTGTGTTTCATTAAATAAAAATAATACTGAGACACCAGTTTATTTCTTTGACTATTAGATTCGTCTCCAAAAGAAGGCACAATATCACGCAGAATGTTGCCAATCTCTTTAAATACGTTTTCTTGCTCAGGATTTAATCCAGATTCTTTCACTAGGTATGTTAGATATTTTACATTGTTATGGTACATTTTAATGTGCTGTGATTCTTTGCAAAAGGAATACAATTCATACGATTGAAAGTTCATTTTATTATGACTTTTTTACTAACTTATGATTGTATACAATGTTATGAGGAACTTATAATGCCACAAATAAAATATTGATTGACAGGAGGTGAATGTCAAATCCATAGCTAACTTTACAAATTATTTTTTTAACCGGTAACATACGCCAACAACAATCTATTTAGAATAAAGAATAAAATATCCCGATTTCCAGAATAATTTGAAAAACAAATTATTACCGCTAATATTAATTTTTCTTAGAATTAAACCTAAAAGAATATGAAAAATATTTAAATATATATGTATAGGTATAGTTATATATTTTTTGCTGTATATCACTTTTGTTTGTAGTCAATACCGACATTTCCCTGAAACCTAGTAAGAAAATTATATGAAATCAATTATTTTTATATAACAATGTATCTGATATTATATATTTTACTAGGACACGGGGAAAAATAAAAATATCCCACAATACGAACATCCTCTTTCATTTTTAATCAATATTAACATTTCCCTGAAACCTAGTAAGAAAATTGTATGAAATCAATTAATTTTACATAATAGTTTATCTGATATTATATATTTTATTTTACTACGGAACGGGGAAAATCAGAAAAAAATCTCCCCCAAAACTCCCATTACACACAGCCTTCTATTTATTTGTGAATAACGTCAAAATTAATATTTACTTAATGTTTTCTATTTAAATATAATTCCGGTATAAAATTTTCTTACCGAATACCCCACGAGCTTGAATTAATTGCGGGAAATTTGTCTCGTACATGAATTTTTAAAGGAAAATTCATGTACTCAAAAAATTTCCGGCAATAATTTATGCTCTAGGGAGATAATAAGTGAAAATTAAATGTCACCATTGACTTTTCTCTCGAAGGATTAGATATGAGTAATTAGGCAGCAGATAATGTAGCTCATTGTCGCTACAACTTACAATCATAGTGGAACAACTTATAGCGGTTATTCATTTATTCATTTATTTATTGAATAATATCCATACAGGCCTATCGGCCTAATTACATGGATAGTGACTATAAATAAAAACTATATATATGGCACACATGTGAACTTAACTAAAGTAAACTGAGCTAAATATTATATTTCATGAATAATATTAACCTAGAGATTCGAGGGGGTGTGAATACCCAAACACTTTCACACATATACATTATTGATATAATCTAGTAATAATTTTCGAAATCTATTGGGTGTTAAATTCCAGTCTAATGTAATTAGAGAGTTAATGTTGTTGGACGTACGAAGCATGATTATGAGAGGAGTTATCGTGGACGTTGAAACTAAAGGTATAGTCCATCCAATATCAATTGCAGAAGCTGTTTCTATAGGGAGCAAATAAAAACTCACTTCGCTAACACGAGCGTATATGCGAAGAAACGGAACGAAAAATAATCTGTACTACTTGTATACAGTTTCCGTCGGCACAAACAGCCCGCTGGTCAACGTGGACTTGAGTGACGGCTGTCTGTTTTACAACCGATTCGTCTGGGCCAATCAAGTTGGACATAATGCTGGCAGCTGTGTCTCTACGATGGGAGGTCATAAATCACGCGTTATATTTGTGTTTTAATAGCTCTGAAAGATTAAAAACCAGTAGCGTCTGTGGCCTTGGTGTGTGCCGATCGAAATACGTTTTAGGATATTCTAGTTTTGAAAGAAAGAAATTATTTTTCTTTCTTAATGTATTTGTATAAATAAAAGCTCGTCTTTGATTTTTTTTCATTTTTCATTATTTATGAAGTATTTTTAAAATCTTAAAATATCTAAATAAAATTAGTTATCTCCGCCACTGCTGCTCACAGGATTTCGCCGCAAGACTTTTTTATGCTTCTGCAATTGATATTGGGAAAACTATACCTGGAACATTGTTTGAGTTCGAGTGCGTCTTGAAGGAGCGCTGAATGGAATTAATGACATTATTCCAGGATAATTTATTGAGTTATTCATGATTGTGTAAAGAAATAATATTAATAGGACTCTCCAGAGAATAAATCTTGAATTCTTGCCGAAGCTGAGTTGATCTGACTGTATTATTATAGTTCGGTCTTATATGGTGTCTCAGACAGATATCTCAAAAATTTGTTTAAAATTTTTTCTAATCTTTGGAACAATGCTTGATATTCTCCATGCTAAATTATGGAAGCAAATTCCAATTTTGTTCGCACTAATGAATAATAGAGAATTTTTATGGTTCGTATATTAATCAAAGGAGATGTCTGTCTTATTATGAACCCAAGCATTTCGTTTGCTGATTTAATTATGACTTCAATGTGAGGAGAAAACGATAATCTATTGTTATACTTTACTCCAAGATCTTTCACCTCTGTACATCACTTTAACAATTCATCATGCATTCTGTAATCAAAATTAATGGGATCTTTTTGACGCCTTATGGTGATGACAGAGCATTTACCAATGTTAAAGTTCAACTTAAATTTGATACTCCACTCATAGACCACGGCTAAAGCCTTTGAAAATGGTAAAAAGTGAAAAAAAATTATAGTAGGATGAAACCCATTGGAAAAGAAAGAGAATATAACAAAAATGAAAGGAAAAATAATTTACGGGCAATCTGAGGTCGGGAAGTAGAAGGGGGTGAGTTTTTAAGGGTAAAAACGGTTTATCTCGATTTCCAGCAAAACTACAAGTCCTATGGAAAAAAGTTAAATGGCAAATTCAAATAACCAAGTTTTAAGTTTTTCATTTTTCTTTTACAAAAAATTTTTTTTTCACGAAATTTGGTGAAAACCTTTTTATGTCCCAAACACACTTTTTTTTTATTTAAAATATTTATTCACCTTATTTTGACTTAATATCGAAAAAACACCCTAATTTTCAATCTAAAATTCTCCCGTCAAAATATCAGCTTTTTTAAAAAAGTCGGAGGGGCTTTTTGTTCGTTGAAATCTCTACTTTCTGATGGTATAAAAAAAATACATTACTATGGTAAATGTTCTCAGAAAATGCAAAGAAACGAAAAAAACTCGAATCCGAAAAATTTTTTTTAATCATTATTTACCATTTTGAGCTATTTATTAAAATTTACACTTAAATTACTCGAAAATCGTAAGATTCCATGTTACATTGATAAACAAAAAAATTGCAAATCGAAATATATTACTATAATTAACAACCAAATAAGTTAATAAAGTTAATATTTAATAAGACATCTACAATATTTTGAGAAAAGGGGAACATCCTGTTCATATTTTCAACAAATCAATTTTGAGAAAGTTGTAGAATCTTCTTTAAATTATATGCGTAGATGCCTATTTATTGCTATTTGAAGATAACTTATATACCTGAGTGACCTACGGAAAATTTTAGCCCATCAAAAGGTATTTCATAGGAGAAGTGGGGAAGGGGTTAGGAGGGTCTGGGCCTTACTACCTTTATTTCTTTGCATTTTCTGAGAACATTTACCATAGTAATGTATATTTTTTTACACCAACAGAAAGTAGAGATTTTAACGAACAAAAAGCCCACCGACTTTTTTAAAAAAGCTGATATTTTGACAGAAGAATTTTCGTTTGAAAATTAGGGTGCTTTTCCGATATTAAGTCAAAATAAGGTGAAAAAATAAATATTTTAAATCAAAAAAATTACTATGTGTTTGGGACATAAAGAAGTAAGTTTTCACCAAATTTCGTGAAAAAAAAATTTGTAAAAGATAAAAATAAAAAACCGAAAACTTGAATTTTTCACATAAATTTTGAGGTTTTTTCCGGAAGTTTTGCCGGAAATCGAGATAAACCGTTTTTTACCCTTTTCCAATGGGTTTCATCCTACTATTATTTTTTTTTGTTTTAAAAATTATCGACCCTGGTCTATCAATTATACTATCGATATCTTTCTGAAGTGCCACACAGTATCTAACTGTTAGGACTTGTTTGTTTATGGCTTACTGCGGACACCTTTATGAAGGCAAATGGCATGAGTACAATGACTCTCAGGTGTCAAACAAAAACCCTCGTAAGTGGAGAAGCATCCAGCATCCGCCTTTTTCTAGAGAAAGAGAGTATAGTTTTCCCAATATCAATTGCAGAAGCATAAAAAAGTCTTGCGGCGAAATCCGTGTGAGCAGCAGTGGCGGAGATAACTAATTTTATTTAGATATTTTAAGATTTTAAAAATACTGCATAAATAATGAAAAATGAAAAAAAATTAAAGACAAGCTTTTATTTATACAAATACATTAAGAAAGAAAAATAATTTCTTTCATTGTTTGATGTAGGTTATTATTATATCCTAAAACGTATTTCGATCGGCACACACCAAGACCTGGTTTTTAATCTTTCATAGCTATTAAAACACAAATATAACGCGTGATTTATGACCTCCCATCGTAGACACACACCTATCCGACTTGATTGGTCCAGACGAATCGGTTGTACAACTGACAGCCCTCACTCGAGTCCACGTTGACTATCGGCTCTTTTGATCTACCGTATGCCGACGGAAAATGTTTACGAGTAGTACAGATTATTTTTCGTTCCGTTTCTTCGCATATACGCTCGTGTTAGCAAAGTGAGTTTTCATTTGCTCCCTATATTGGATGGACTATACCAAATATTTCCTTTGAAATCATGACATTTATTATTATTATTATTATTATTCGTTTGCTTTAATTATATGTAAATTATGATTATGTTGAAAATGCGATAAACATTATGGGTAATTTTGAACTGATTGTCTGATAAATCCATCGACATTGTAGGAAATAAAGTATTATTCAAGCACAAACTTTAACTATGTTTTCAACCCCCATGTTATTCAATCCTCCAATCTACATACCTCGAATATCGCACTGAATAAAACATCTTCACTCATGACAGGTAGTACCGCCACGAGACAGTTGAATTAGGGAATTATTAAAATTTGGCATGCGTATTGTTTAACATGTGAACAACACCTCTATAAAATTTTAAAAAGTTTCACCATCCCGAACCGAAGATATATATAATTGAAGTTGACTCAATTAACACGTAACATATGGACCATGCATATGCAAACAGTACATTATTAGTTCTACCGTTAGTACTAAAATTAAGAAGTTTATGAAAAACGAGGAGCTAGAGCAGGATATCACAGATATTGTGAAAAAAAATCAAAGTGATTGACCATCTAGTTTGACAGATATATCAAAACTACTCTCGTTATTCAAATAGTCCACGGGGAAGCGACATTATTAATTCTTTGAAAAACGAGGAGCTAGAGCAGGATATCACAGATATTGTGAAAAAAAATCAAAGTGATTGACCATCTAGTTTGACAGATATTATCAAAACTACTCTCGTTATTCAAAATAGTCCACGGGGAAGCGCACATTATTAATTCTACCATTAGTACTAAAATTAAGAAGTTTATGAAAAACGAGGAGGAGCTAGAGCAGGATATCACAGATATTGTGAAAAAAAATCAAAGTGATTGACCATCTAGTTTGACAGATATAATCAAAACTACTCTCATTATTCAAAATAGTCCACGGGGAAGCGCACATTATTAATTCTACCGTTAGTACTAAAATTAAGAAATTTATGAAAAACGAGGAGGAGCTAGAGCAGGATATCACAGATATTGTGAAACAAAATCAAAGTGATTGACCATCTAGTTTGACAGATATTAACAAAACTACTCTCGTTATTCAAAATAGTCCACGGGGAAGCGCACATTATTAATTCTACTGTTAGTACTAAAATTAAGAAGTTTATGAAAAACGAGAAGGAGCTAGAGCAGGATATCACAGATATTGTGAAAAAAAATCAAAGTGATTGACCATCTAGTTTGACAGATATTAAAAAAATCTCCCTCGTTATTTGAAATAGTCCACGGGGAAGCGCACATTATTAATTCTACCGTTAGTACTAAAATTAAGAAGTTTATGAAAAACGAGGAGGAGCTAGAGCAGGATATCACAGATATTGTGAAAAAAAATCAAAGTGATTGACCATCTGTTTGACAGATATAACAAAACTACTCTCGTTATTCAAAATAGTCCACGGGGAAGCGCACATTAATAATTCTACCGTTAGTACTAAAATTAAGAAGTTTATGAAAAACGAGGAGGAGCTAGAGCAGGTCTGATTTTTTTTTGCTGCGCTTTTCGGGGACATCAATTTTTTGAGTCGCCGACTTTCTATAACGAAGAAATGTTCTAAGTCGATTGGCAAATGCCCCCCTTCAAAAAAAAATTTTTTTTCGCGTATCAAATCGAAAAGTCCTTTGAAATTTTTCGATTCCGTCGAAAATAATTTCTTAATTCAACTGTCTCGTGGGGAACTACTTTAAATCAGTTCAATTCAGTTCTAAACCAATCAGGGCCTCTGCTAGACTTAATTTTTTCGAACCTGGAATGCACCACTTGCAATGATGATCTACCCTTTGTCCAGCTCTACATATCGCTATAGCATTTCCCAAAACCAGTGTGACAATATCAAACAAAAATGTAGCACAAATTATAATTTTCGCAAAGCAAATTTTCCCGAACTATATTCCACTATCCTCAACAACGACTAGTCATCTCAAACTCATCAATGGGCCCCCACACGTACCAACTTGACCAACAAAGAAATCATAAACGAAATAAAACTAAAACACAAACTATTTGAGAAAATTTTAAAAAATCACTCTGAAAACGACAAGCAACATTTCAAAAACCTTCCAAAATCCATAAAAACTAAAATATCTATTGCTTACGATCAGCACAGATCTACAGCCGAGAACGCAATTAATGCCGATCCATCCAATTTTTGGTCATACTTTCAAAACAAGAAAGGAATTCCTGGTATCGTATATTTCAATGATATCGAACTAAGCGATCCATCCAGTATAGTAAATGCGTTTGCTGAGTTTTCTAAAGTATCTATTCCCCTACCTCAGACTCTGCAGACAATATATTAAATTCACCAGGAAACTATCCAATGTTAAATAATTCTCTGAAATAGAAGTACTAAAAGGTTTAAAGAAACTTAAAGCCAAACATACATCTGGATACGACTCAATCCCAAGTTTTCAATTCAGAGACTGCGCTGCAATCCTAGCCAAACCATTCCAGTCCATTTTCAATCTAGCATTGAAAACTGGATGTTTTCCAGATAGATGGAACTTTGCCAAAACATGCTCATTTTTTAAATCTGGGGCGATCAATAATGTTGCTAATTACCGACCTATCACACTTCTCTCCAACTTTGCAAAGGGTTTCGAGATATGTCTTCATCACGCAATATACCCTTACATAAAAAACTTAATCTCACTTGACCAACACAGTTTCATGAGCAAACGATATATCGTCTCGAACCTCATGTGTTTCACCCAATCAGTAAACAGCGCCCTCGACAATCACTCTCAATTGGACACCATCTTCACCGACTTTTCAAAAGCATTCGTCAAGCTAGATCATCAAATAATACTGAGCAAACTTAATCAGCATGGTTTTGACTCTCAACTCATTTATCTGTTTGAGTCCTACCTGCAAAATCGTATACTCTTTGTCGAATTTAGAGGCCACGAATCCCATACATTCATAGCATCAGGCGGAGCTCCCCAAGGCAGCAATTTAGCCCCCTCTT
Organism: Gonioctena quinquepunctata; assembly: GCA_018342105.1. Classification (NCBI taxonomy): domain Eukaryota; kingdom Metazoa; phylum Arthropoda; class Insecta; order Coleoptera; family Chrysomelidae; genus Gonioctena; species Gonioctena quinquepunctata. The sequence goes on from JAFIRS010000308.1 coordinate 276,282, forward strand.
ATTTTCAATCTTCATAAACGATATTGGCAACAACATTTCGCAGATGATTTAAAAATGTTTCGAAAATCGAATTGTCTTACACTACAAAACTATTTTCATAATCTCCACCTTTGGAGATTATTGAAAACAAACTTCCACTAAACATCTAAAAATGCAAATCCAACACATATTCCCTAAAAAAGTCAAACATCGAGTTTGCTTACTCAATTAACAAAATCGCATTAGAGCCCAATGAACAAAACAAGGATCTTGGGATTGAATTCGACCCCAAACTCGATTTTTCCAATCACTGTTACAAAATAACTTCTTCCGCCAAGAGAATTACAGGACTGATTTTCCGAACATGCAAAGGCTTTCAAAATATGGACTGCTTCATTGCCTTATATAACGCTTTTGTAAAATCAAGGTTGGAATATTGCTCACTGTACAAATGCCACATTGATCAATTTGATGCGGTGCAAAGATTCTTCATGAAATATGTGTCATTCAAGCTGGATGGGCTCTAACCCCCTCAAGGTTATGACAACAATTTGCTGCTCAACAGATACTCATTTTTATCTCTGGAAAATCGTGGATCATACTGTGCTTGCTTATACCTCTACAAACTAACGGACTGTCCTGAATTATTGACACAAATAAACCTACAAGTTCCACGTAGCAACTGTAGATTCAAACTGTGTTTTCACCTACCAAAACCTACCACTAACATACTTATAAAATCTCCATTGTACGCAATATGCAAAACAGCAAATGAAGTCTGTTCTGGAATAGATATTCACAATGAACCGATTGGTTCTTTCAAAAACAAAGTCAAACAAATACTGCCTCTAGCGGTGAATTCGAAAGCTGCCCACCAACGACATGACGTTTGTCAGATTCGACTACTGTTTTCTGATTAGCTGGCCAATGAAATATCTTACTTATCTGCCAATCAGAAAACAGTACGCGATGTGTACGAGAAGAAATTTGAACATTCTTGTCCTTTTTTAGACATCTTACAAATTAGCCGATAGAGGCGCGGAAAGTATTTGCATTGTAAACTCCATATTGAGGTCATGGAGCAGGTTGTGAATCATTAAATAGCATACATTATTTAGAAACTATAATTAAATATGATGTTCAAAAACCGCAATTTATATCATAATCAAAATCGAAACACAAATAACGATCATTGAAATATTCTAGAATCCATGTCAAAATTATCAAATGTCAATTCACTGAAGTTTGTTCTTACAACACCAAACTGTTCCGTGCGTATTTTGAACTTTAATTTTTTTTCAGTATTTAACCTTCGACCAGCGTTGAAAAAATCATGTTGTTTTAACATCAAAAATCGCGTTTCTTTTTTTTATTTTTTCTATTTTTTCTATTTTTATTGATTTTTTCTTATAAATAAGACTGACATAACTTTAAAACATCTGCAAAAATTTAAGAGGCGTTATGAACAGTGTATAATCCCATATCATTTGTTGGCATATCTTCTTGACCCAACAAAAACTCAACAAACACTAACAGAGAGTGAAAAAATATTGCTTTAAAAGCTGTTAAAGAATTATATCCAAATAGTGGTTTACTACGACTCATAATCAAGTTTCTTGCCAGATCAGAACTTTTCACTGATATTATGTTTCATAATGATATTCTTCAGAATGTAACCCATATATTGGTGGAAATCACAACAAAATATACCATTAGGTATTTAAAAATAGTTCTTCATAATTAGACAATTATTTTGTGCTTCTGCTTCTTCCGCATCAGTCGAGAGAATTTTCTCAACATTTGGTTTATTCCATTCCAAACTCAGAAATCGATTAGGTACGGAAAAAGTTGCAAAATTAGTTTTTTTTGTACATGCACTACAATTAACTAAAATAAACATTATTTACAAACAGTGGTATATATTTTTTGATCTAATAAACGATTAATTATTTTCTCTTAATTATAAATTTTAATCATGATTTAAATCATGTATTTACTACACCAATTGATTTAAATCGTTTCAACCCTGTCTTCGACTGTGGTAGCTCTCATTATCCATTACAATTACACTGTTTGGTGGTATATTTGGTAAAAATTAAACCTGTCTTCGAATAATTCTGCCGTAGTATCGTCGTGATAGTCAACACGGGAGTCCTTTATTTTTTTTGGCTGATAGGGTCAAAGCATTTGGAATAAAACCATTTTTTGTTCCAGCATGAATTATTGTATAGTTTAACCATTTACAATTGCAGAAACTGTTTCTATAGGGAGCAAATCAAAAACTCACTTCGCTAACACGAGCGTATATGCGAAGAAACGGAACGAAAAATAATGTGTACTACTCGTAAACATTCTCCGTCGGCGAACGGTAGATCAAAAGAGCCGATAGTCAACGTGGGTTTGAGTGACAGTTGTTTGAGTGACCGCAAGCCAATGATAATGCTTGTATGTGTGTCTATACGTTGAGACTAATAAATCGCAAGTTTCGGGAGGTCTGAGTAAATGAAAGCCAGTAGCGTCTCTGGTCTGGGATCGAAGTGAGTTTTAAAATATTCTATAGTTGTGATGTTTTGTTGGAAAATATGTCTTTTTTTTCGACCATGGGAAAATGAAATTATGATTATCCGATTGCCTATTAATACACACTTCCTCGTTTATGGCATATTTTTTTATTTTAAAACAACTGCATGGAAACTTGAGCCTGTCCTAATTATTTTAAGAAAATCAGTTTATATATAACATAACCCAAACCTAATATAAAAAGGTTGAAAAGATTGAACGTAAATATGAAATAATTTATGTATTTTCAAATCCATATCTGGAATCCCCATGCCCGGTGGTAACCTTTTTCTATTGATTTCAAACCTCGAACAATAGGCCATTATGAAGATATGGGATTACCATTTATAACGAGTGTGAAGATCTGCGATACCACTATATCAAGAATTTCTAATTGACTGCAACTGACAATATTCAGTTGTATAGCTTTTATTTTCCCTTATTAACCTAGATCATTACTAACCACTTGCTTTAGAAAAAACCTCAGGATGAAAAGGAGGACAATAATGATAATAAATACTAATGATATATACACCATTGTTGAGAAGACTATTATGGCCCACGCGTCTTAATCACTCGTCGTTTCGCTCCCCAGGATTCAAACTTGGCGCTTGGGCTATAGAAATGTTCCCTTCTCAACCTTGGTGTATATTATTTTTTGGCAAGGTAAAAACACACAAATGAGCTATAATTTAGTTTCCTGTTACTCCGATAGAAAAAAAACGAGGCGTTTTGTAAAACCACCGAGATACGATACGAACACAATGTTCAACCGAATTGCGTGGAACAATTCAACGGAATATTGAAAACATCTGAAAACGTTTCATGCGAAATTATCTCGGTCTGATAAGTATGCCCGGAGGCTTCTCACCGCATCCTGTTATATCTAGATGGAGATTGCGCTTATTTGCACGAGATTGCATTATCCGATTTGCAATGTGTTTTTTGAGTTCGAATTCGATATGTCGCATGCGACAGTGGTAAAATGTCTAATAAATATTTATATGTTGTATTCTCAAATGTCGCTTCCGTTAGTTTCTTATAATTATCAGTAAAGGTATTGTCGAATATTCTGAAGTCTTCTACATTTTCATTACTTGTAACTCGTTGAAGAAAAGAAAATATAAGGTGAGTGAGTCAAAACTTCAACCAGATAACCAAAAACAAAACACTTCAAAACAAAATAATCTAAACATATTCCGATATGTCAAATTACTTCCTCCATGAGCTGTAAAACATCTCTTATAGAAATTGCAGCAACTTCCAAATAATCCTCTAAAATTTTACCTGATGGTCACGTCCATATACTTATAAAAAGAATTACCAACCGAACTCTTGTACTTTTTTTTGTGGCTAGAAGCTAAACGTTTCTATGGCTTGTTCAAATATTCACCCTCGTATTCTAATAAAAGCTTTGTACTATGGTTATTTCATGGGTTACTAGAAGCGTCGCAACACACCAAGTCTGCAATAATTTTTCCTTCCCTAACCGTCTGTATTTTGCCATCCTCAAGTAATCCCAAAACGGGTAAACCATTTCACAATTAAATTTGATAGTAATTACAACAAATTAAATGCTAAAAACTTAAAACTATTACTTAAGCTAAAACCTTAAACTAAGAATATCACACTCAGCTATTATCAGATTTGACATTATGATTTGATGGCGTTTTTGAAGCGAGTCAGTAAACTTCCAAAAATACATCTACGTTGAATGAGAGAGATAGGAGAGTACTTTCCATAATTGTATCTGTGCTGATCACTACCGAGGCTGCCGCTGTGTGAGCTGCCTCACAGCAGCTTTGACTCAGTAGTGAGGCAAACAACGAGGCAATTTACTCACTCCGAAGCAACAATATGCCGTTATTGTCAACTGCTGCGATGTCTTTTATTATTATACCCAGAATTTTGAAAAATAGTGAAAAGACGACGACCTCGTTAATGGGTCAAATACTTATATAAAAATTATTTACATTATGGCAATGGATTATTGGAAGATATGATGTTTGAATCTGTTGAGGATACAGTTGAAAACTTCACTCGCATGTCGTTGGCTGATTTTGAGTTGATCTTTGTACATTTCTATCAGAAGTTTACATTTCTCGGTATCCATTTTATCAACAATTAACCCCTTAGACTGGCACAAAATCAAGAGAAACACGTACGAACTTGGGAAATGCCGCGCAACGAGGCTTCTTTGAGCACAACTAAAAACCTACCGAGTGTGGCTCGCCGCGCGGCTGCCTCATATCGCGGCAGACAATGTAGCGAGGCAGGTATAAGTTTAACCATTTTCAATTGCAGAAGCTTTTTCTATAAGGAGCAAATCAAAAACTCACTTCGCTTACACGAGCGTATATGCGAAGTAACGGAACGAAAAAAGAGCCAACAGTCAACGTGGGTTTGAGTGACAGCTGTCTAGTTCTACAGCAGATTCGCCTGAACCAATCAAGACGGACCGCAAGCCAATGATAATGCTTGTAGATGTGTCGATACGTTGAGAGGTTAAAAAAACTAATAAATCACGAGTTATACAGTGCTCGTCTAAAGTCCGTTCCCCCCCTACTAATTTTTGAACCACCTGGTATATCGCAAAGAAATTTGGAAGGCTTGAATAGGAGATAAAAACCTTTACTTTTTCATGAAAAAATCACAGCTAAAAGTTTTAAAATGAACACCCCTTAATTCTCAACAGTTTTCTCTAATACACTTTACTCCTAAATTCAATTGTTTACGAAATATTAACGTTTGAAAAGTGACATTTTGGTCATTTCAAACCCAACCAAAAACAATGATGTTGCTTTCAATCAAGTTTGCATTGGAAAAAATCGTTGTCGCGGTAACATCTTGTTTACTGTCAAACTGAACTGCGTCAAATAGTCCGTTGAGCGCCTAAATCCTTTTATTAAAAGTGTGATCATGGCTCGTAGTTCAGACGATAAATTTGAAGCAGTTTTGATATTTGGAGAAGCTGGAAGAAATTATCATCTAGCAGTCCGTATGTTTAATAATAGATTTACCGAGAATCCTATTTCGAGGTCATATTTGCGCAAACTTTTAAATAAGCTCCAAGCAACTGGTACGCTGAAAGATGCTCCAAGATCAGGAAGACCTCTTTCAGAAGAAAAAAAGGTAGAAATTATTGCTGAAATGTTAATCAATCCGACTCAGTCGACATCCCTATAAAATGAAATTCCTGCATGCTCTCACGGAGGATGATCCAGACGGAGGGTTGAATTTTGTGAGTGGTTAACAAGAACAATTGAAGGAGAACGGGGCTTCCTAAAACGTGTATGTTTCACAGACGAATGCACGTTTTTTCTTAATGGAAATTTCAACAAACAGAATTTACGATACTGGAGCGATACTAATCCGCATATTTTTAGAGAGGGACATACCCAGTTTCCTAAAAAGGTGAATGTTTGGGCGGGGATTTTGGGCAATCGCGTTGTTGGACCGATTTTCATCAGATGCAATCTTACAGGAGTTCTTTACAGAAATCTTTTAGAAACTGAAATTGAACCTCGAATAAGACAAATTGTATTAAACAATCAGGAAGAGTTTGAAAATGGCGAAATAATATTTCGGCAGGATGGGGCACCTCCCCATTTCGATCGCATGGCTAGAGAGTTCCTCAATACAAACTTTCCTGAGCGATGTATAGGTCGCAGTACAGAATGGCCACCAAGATCTCCGGATCTTACACCTCTGGATATTTTCCTTTAGGGGTATCTGAAGTCAAAAATCTACGCCACTGAATGCCAAACAATAGAAGAGTTGGAATGCAGAATAATAGATACATGTGAAGAAATAGATAAACAGACTTTCATCAACGTGAGATAAGCTATTTATAATAGGGCACTTTATTGTCAAGATTTAGGAGGGCGCCACATTGAACACTTAATGAAATGATTGTTGGGGTTAAATAAAAGTGTTAATCAAAAATAAATTATAATTTTTTAGCTAACTAATTTGTTTTGATTGTGAATTTAAAGAACACATTCGTAGGCTTCGAGATTTTCCGGTAAGCGGTACTGTTTATCCTTAATAAACTCTATTTACGCCTCTTATTAGTCGAATTCATTAAGAGATTTAACTACAAATTAATAATAACGTTTAGTTAGCAAAATGTTTTACGGAAGTGACCAAAATCCATACTTTATTTTAAACCGGAATGTCACTTTTCAAACGTTAATATTTCGAAAACAATTAGCAAGTGGAATAAATATAATACATAATAATAATTGGTACAAGAATTGCCCTATTGGTTTTAATACAATATCAAAATGGACAAAACTCTCTGCAGAAAAGATAGGATTAGACAATAAAAAACTAAAAATAACTAAATCACTCTAATCGTGCCACTGCAGTTAGTCATTACTACAATCCGGCGTTAGTGAACAACAAGCTATGGAAATTACTGGACATGGAAGCTCGAACTCGATGAAACCGTATTTACATCTTAGTGCTGAACATCATCAGAATATAGTGAATACTTTTAGGAGTACTCCAAGTACATCAAGTAATAATACCAACAATACATTGTATCCACCTAATAACGGTCATACTATTAAATTTTTTTACAATGGCACCATTTATAATAATTATAGTCGAGAATAATGTATTATGTTCGTGAAATAGTCTAATAAAATACCTCTCGTGATTGAATTTATCTTATATGTATGTCTTTTATTTCTAAACTCTATTTTCAAGCAACTCAGTTTCGTTTAGAAATAAATCGACAGACTTATCGCGAAAATTGAGTCACTAGTGGTATTACTACAGAGTATTTCACTTATAAAAGCTGTAAAATTAGTGCGTACCGCACACTAGAACAATTATTAACTAACTCTGCCCGTCCCGCTTGACTCAACCTTCTTATACAGGGTGTAACTGAATAAGTGTAAAACATTTAAGGAGGTGATTCCTCATCGAAAAAAAGATAGGATCTTTCATATAAAGAAACTTCATTGGAGCATCCCTTGTTAAGATACAGCCCCTTAAAGGGGGTACATAAAATTTGTATAACAATTTTTTTCACAAGCACTGAAAAAGTTACAATATTGAAATTAACCTGACGTTTTGTACTACCAAAAAGACACTTAGCCAGTAATTTATTTGGTTTACCCCATGGTTGTAAGGGGTGAAAAACGCAACCCCTAAAATTTATTTCCAATGTAACTTTTTGTCTTATTATTTGTTTACCATTTAAAAATTTATTTCCGATAGCCTGTTTCATTCTAAACAAAAAAAATGTCTCTTGGGTTTTTTGCCCAAAATAAACCAGTAAGCAGCAAAACATTATTTTACGAACAACTACAGAGATACATCGTCATAAATGCGAAAATACGAAACTAATCTATCTAGTAGGTCGTTATTAGCGATAGTGACAATTAAATTGGTATGACGCTGTCAGTTTGGGAATTTTCGAAATTGAATTAATACTAATTGTGTGTTGTTGTTCTGTTCTTAATTTGTTACTTTAATAATTCACTTGTTAATAAAATGGCATACACAAATGAGGAAATGGCTGATATGCATTACGTTTACGGTCTGTCGCAGGGGAATGGGTTAGAAGCTTCTAGAAGATATGCTGAAATGTATCCTCAACGGCAGCATCCTTCACATAGAATATTTGCTCGACTTCATCAACGATTACGAGAATATGGTTCATTCGACAAAAGAACGCAGGATTGTGGTCGCCATCGAGAAATACGAACACCACAGCTTGAGGAAGCAGTACTTAATTTGATTGAAGAACAACCTACTACCAGTACTAGAAAGATTGCTTTCCAGCTGAATGTTGATCATATGACGGTATTTCGAATTTTAAAGGAACAACTCTTATACCCTTACCATCTGCAACGAGTACAGGCACTGTTACCGCGAGACTTTGAGAACCGTCTTGAATTTTGCAATTGGATGCTGGAAATGATTAGAAGAAATTGTGACTTTCTGAAGACGATAGAATTCACAGACGAATGTAGTTTTTCTCGGGACAAGATTATTAATTTTCATAATTACCACATATGGGCTGATGAAAACCCTCACGCTATTGTCGAAACTAGCCATCAAGAACAGTTTTCTCTTAACGTGTGGCTCGGAGTTATTGGGGATGATTTAATTGGGCCTCATTTTCTACCTCCTCGATTAAATGGTGAGGCATACGTTCAATTTTTAAGAGAAGTGCATCCAGTACTGCTGGAGGAAGTTCCTTTGGGCGTCAGAAGGGATATGTTTTTATGCATGATGGGGCTCCCGCCCATTTTAGTCAAGTAGCACGTCAGCATTTAACTGAAACATATGCAAATCAGTGGATAGGTCGAGGAGGACCACATAAATGGCCCGCTCGATCCCCGGATCTCAATCCTCTCGATTTCTCTATTTGGGGCCATTCACAGCATTTGGTATATCGTACTCCTGTTCGCGATGTAGAGGACTTAAGAAACCGCATCATCGATGCGTGCAGGGTAATCAGAGAGACTCCAGGAATATTTGAGCGAATACGTGGCTCAATGCGCCGACGTCTAGACGCATGCGTAATGTTTGAAGGTAGACATATTGAACATTCACTATGATTTCTACATGTTGTGTGTTTTGTTATTAATAACTTAGTTTTGTTTAGAAATTATCTTTCACTTTTAGTTTTGTTTATTACCCTTTAATCGTTTAATGCAGGTACTAACTACAAAATAACAATAAATCCAGTTCGCATTTATGACGATGTATCTCTGTAGTTGTTCGTAAAATAATGTTTTGCTGCTTACTGGTTTATTTTGGGCAAAAAACCCAAGAGACATTTTTTGTTTAGAATGAAACAGGCTATCGGAAATAAATTTTAAATGGTAAACAAATAATAAGACAAAAAGTTACATTGGAAATAAATTTTAGGGGTTGCGTTTTTCACCCTTACAACCATGGGTAAACCAAATAAATTACTGGCTAAGTGTCTTTTTGGTAGTACAAAACGTCAGGTTAATTTCAATATTGTAACTTTTTCAGTGCTTGTGAAAAAAATTGTTATACAAATTTTATGTACCCCCTTTAAGGGGCTGTATCTTAATAAGGGATGCTCCAATGAAGTTTCTTTATATGAAAGATCCTATCTTTTTTTCGATGAGGAATCACCTCCTTAAATGTTTTACACTTATTCAGTTACACCCTGTATACGTGCGCGTGGCTTCTTGAATATTCGAGGGTGATCGGTCCGATTTCCAGTAATTTCGCTGCGATCTTCTATCCGTCGCCAGTGGCGTCACACGTTATTTTATTTGAATTTTATAGTTAATGTAAGAATTGTGCATATTTCGTATTTGAGGGTAATTTATACATTTAGAGTTGGACAGCCCTGCCCTAGAAAATGGTGCTTGAAGACAACAGTGTTTTGAGTTCACTTATTTGATATAAATAATCCTGCCATTGCAGGACGAGTTGTGTTGTCAGTAAATAGAAAACATTTGGGAGGTGCGATGTACTGACGTAAGTCATTGATGTAAACTATAAATAGGAAAGGGCCAAGAACTGAGCCCTGTGTTCAATTTAATTATAGTTAGACCTTATATTATTCAATTCTACACATTGAAACCTGTTCGTAAGGTATAAAAGAAGCAAATCCATAGTAATGCATCTTATACCATAATGAAGGCGAAAACATACTCATCCGAATGTCGCAATTTTTCTGCGAACAAAATGGCTGCCAGGCATGCTGCTATAAAGTTCAAATATTTTAACTATTTGCGGATTCGGACAAACCACGTAACTACATAATTTATATCAGTCTGTACTGTACCTTCGCCAAATAAATAACATGGATCTTTGGTTGCTATCGACATTCATGTGATAGATATGTTTACGTTAATTATGGAGGATCTGTTGAATATTTATGAAATTCACCGACTATACCGTCTCTGAACAATACGAACTACTTCCAACAACAATAAAAGACTATGTGTTCGTGATATATTTCGCTTAAGGAGAGTGCATGGAGATTATTACAATCACGTTAGGGATATCTCAATAAAGATTTCAATTTCTATAGAGTACTTTGTTCTCCGTTCGACTAACTATTGTCCAAAGTGTTGAAAAGGTCATGTACACCAATTCGATAAAATGCATAAACCAATTACCTACCTACTTTTCATTCGAATCCATGACTGATTGGAATATTTTAAAATTAAGAAAATAACAAACATCAGCACCAAATACTAAAAAATGACATATGTTATGGTTAATCGCCTTTATTGATGTACCTATGTTCAATACAGAGTATTCCGAGTTGTCAAAATAAATTCAAGATGGTTGCTGGAGCACATACAACACACCTGACAGCTGATGATTTTTTATTTTTATTTTTCCTCGGTTTCAATTTCTTTTTATCGATTCATCTGTTGAAACTTGATTTTGGAACTCGTATTCGTATCTGCTATATTATTCTTCATTATAAAGATAAACTTCTAAGCTTTTGAAATCATATTGAGAAACAATACTGTTTTTTTTTTTAGAATGTCCTCTTGTTGTAAAATCAACGATGGAAGTCGAAAACAACGCGACAATCTGGTTCAAAAACGTGTTAATTCTTGCTACGCGAATGAAAATAGTTGTAAAAAAAATTTGCGAACATTCCAAAACCGCACATAAATAATTGCCAAAGTTATAAACATTTAAAGATTTATAAAAATCTAGTTTTTTGCTAATAACTCGAAAACTATTACCGTTAGAGATATAAAAAAACTCAAAGAGGAGGAAATTACAAATAATATAAAATTCAATTCAAATTTTTTGGGCTATTTGTTTGAACATTTTTTTTTAAACAAATGGACTAATTCCATTTTTGTTTTTTCCATGTTATTCGATTTAAAAACTTTTAACAAATCCAGAAATTGCAAATATATAGCTCCGAATACAGATCAGGGCGCTTCACGCGGTGCTCCATTTGTTCACTGACAATATTCCTCCGACACATGAGATGACTTGACACATGAATCCAGCAGGCGCAATTCAGGTAAATATTGAAGTGTCAATCTTCAGATTACAGTATTTAAAAAATTAGAAGCAATATTTTAATAATAGTTGTATTTTACCCACACCAAAAATTTGCAGCGTATGTGCTAGTTTAGTGACCCACGTTATCCATACTGTACAGCTGAGAAATGTATTTTCACTTTTACGTGATTCCGTTGTAACTAAATATTCGCGTGTCAGTCATAAACTCCCGATTTTAATGATCCCAATCTACTAGCTTTTTTTGCGACTGATAAGATTTCCAGGAGGACTAGTAATTGCATTTTTCGATTAGGTAGTTAGAAATTAACCTAATTTTGATAAAGTCGGTCGTAAACTTATAATAAAAAATATCCCACTGAAAAAGACTGGCGACCAGATTTGGTGTTATAAGATCCCCCCATTGTCAGTCATAAACTCGGGACCGTTTTTTGACATATTTTGAACGTTGCACAGTTGAACGCCAAGTTGTAGAGACTGACAACCGGCGAGCGTCGCTTTATTTTATTGTAAACTTTTGTTTCTCACTTCCCTCAAGGGGCCTACAGACGTACCAATTTGTCGGACCCGATATTTAATCTTTCCGATCAAGTGCTATCAGTCACTAATTATATATATATATATATATATATATATATATATATATATATATATATATATATATATATATATATATATATATATATATATATATATACTAATACTTCGAAAACAATTCACTATTCGACAATGCACAATTTGGGTTCCGCAGTGGCAACTCAACAACGAAAGCGCTGTTGCAAGTTATTACGGACGCAGTTGAAGGTCTTGAGGAGGGTAAGCAATTAAGCATACTTGTCTTACGTTGTGCGATCTAACCAAGGCGTTTGACTGTGTATCCCATGAGATACTGATTAACAAACTCAATCACTATGGTATAAGAGGTATTCCACTGAAACTGTTCGAGTCATACCTATCTCAAAGAAAATAAGTTGTTTCCATCGACGGTATTACATCTGACCCAGGTCTTATTGAAAACAGTGTCCCTCAAGGGTCTGTTTTGGGTCCACTGCTATTCATTATCTACATCAACGATTTTCATCACTTTCTATTGCCTAATAAATCTGTCTTATTCGCTGACGACACAACAATAATAAACTCTACCAAGAATATCAACTCTCTCAAACAGCTAGCCATGGACAGTGGAACTGAAGCAAACAAATGGTTTACAGCGAATAAATTAAATCTGAATCAAGAAAAGACACAGGGTTTAGTAGTGAAATTATTAAGAGTATATATTGATGACAATTTGTCCTGGGTCAGTCACATACATTATTTATGTAGGAAATTATCAAGTGTTATTTTCATGCTCCGAAGACAAAACAAATGCTCCACAGCTCTTAAATTGCTTATTTTTCATTGTTTCATTCGCATATATGCCACTCGATAATTTTATGGGGGGCATCGTCACATTCTACTAAAGTTTTCATTCTACAAAAAAAAGCCATAAAGATTTTAACAGGTGCTCTTTTCACAAAACTAGAAATTATGACTATTCCATCGGTTTACATTTATTACTCTGTACTGGAAATCCACAACAAGAAAGATTCATTAATCAAAAATTCAGACCACCATAATTACCCAACAAGATCTGGAAATCTACTTAGATGTCAACGATTTAGGTTGAATAAATCTAGGGAGAATTCGCTGGACCTTGACCTTTATAATAAACTTCCAGAATACTTTAAAGATCTTCCCCAGAATCTTTTCAAGATTAGAATGAAATATTTTCTTCAAACTCACTGTTTTTATTCCACTTCAGAGTTTCGCAATTTCAAATTCCCCCTAACTCTGAATTTGTTGAATGAAGCGAACTGATCTTACTTGCTCCTACGAGTACAAGTTCATGTGATTATTCCTGCTAACACATCTTAGATTTTATATGTGTGAATGTATGTTGTATTAGCTGGATTTGTGTTCCTATTTTATGAATGTGACTTTTGTTCAACTTATTTTTACTTTTAATGTGTTTTACATATATATACATTTTTTTTATATTTTTGATTTGCTAAAATTGTGCAGAATTGTATAGAAATTAGTTAAATAAATACTACTACTACTACTACTACTAATTATACGTGAACCGGCAAGGGTGGCTCCTACTCTGTCGAAAATGAAAGGAATGTTCTAACAGCGATTGGGTCCCAAAGGCACTTCATTAATGCAATCATTGCACTATTATCACTAATTGACTTACACGTTTCTTGAATGTCATTGATTTTCATGGCGTTAGTTAAATAACTCAAACAGTTGCACGAAAAACGAGAAGAAATAAGTTAAGTGAAATGGTGAGGGAAAGGAAATCGTGTCCGACAGGTGTGATCGTGCATTCACTATTGAGACAACATGTTTGTCCTTCCCCCACTTAATGAACAGTTCCTCTCGAAAATGTCCGAAGCGAAGCTATTACGAGAAATTCCATAGACGTATCAAATGATTTAGTAAAAGTGATGCACAATGTGCGACATATCATGAATTTGATAGCATTCGCCATAATTTCTTCTTCCGCTACTGAAAAGTACTCACCCCAGACCCCAGGGCATTTTTGCAAGGTAACAGTAAACAAAGTTGAATTAACTACACTAGATACCCACTTATTAATTTAACCAACGTAACCTTTCAACCGCACCATGTCATGACAGTGCTGCACACGATGACAATCGTATCCACCCGTGTTTTCCCCCTCTCTACCTGCCATTGTGTTGTCTCAATACTGAATTCACTCTACACCCGTGCCAACCAAAAGAGTGGGGGGATGAGACCAATTTACTTGATCGGGAGGTCCGGACCACCCGACAACCCGATATCGGGAACGCAAAATTTAGTCGGCCGACGAGCCTACACACGTGACGATTTTAAGTCCCGATGTCGCCCCCCCCCGATATCGGGTCCGATAAATTGGTATGTCTGTAGGCCCCTTTAGACGTGAACTTCCAATATCATCACAAAAAATGTATGGCGGGCATGTCTGTATCATCGTCGACATCGATACCACATTTTCCCGTGCTCAGTTTGCGTAAACTTATGATACGATCGAAAAGTGACACGGACTCCTGGTCTATAACACGTTAATCAATACGCAGGTTACGCTGGATTCAACCTAAATATGCTCAAGTTTTTAGCAAGCGTTTGTATGACATTGATAGTGAGATAGAAGTCTTTGACCTGATTGAGATTTGATAGTAGCACGTCAAAGTAGGTACCATAGGGGCTTGAAAACATTTGCAAAAATATTAGTTCAGTACATCGAAAAGTATATTCCAACTCATTTTACCTTTTATTATACCTGTGAAACAACAAATTTATATGACCTTCCCAAATATATTTCTTCTTTTTTCCTTTTAATCAACGTTGAGAGCCGAGATATTGTATTAATATTTATCGAATTGTTTTCACCTATAATGGTTTTGGAAAGTATGATAGGTATACTGGTTCCATCAAACTGCCTATACTCTGTCCTTTTTTCACTGACAGCACGACTTCGTGGTCTCAGGTATAAAATAAACATAAACCATAGGCGTTACATTTCTTACCAATGATGCTTATTACGAAATTTTATACTGTAAACACGGATTTACTTAAGAGCAAGTTATGAGAATGTGGTTAAATACCTACAAAATGAATATATAATAATACTATTACCTATTCCCCTCACCACTTGTTATTACGAAGGGATTGAGGTGAATATTTGAGCACAATTACTATAGTACATAGTCAGGTCGAAATAAAATATTTAGATGGAAATTCCCGATATACACTTTAACTGTACATTCGTTTCTAAGAATCGGACATCATTACAAAATGAAGGTTCTTAGTTAATGTCTCATAATTAAAATTTGCTTACTTCTTAGGTAAAACCAATACAATTCGAAATTGTTATTATGAAGGATAATGAATGCAAAGTGGATATACCTGCCCCATTATAGGATCATTAGTTGGTATTGAAAGCAAATAAATAAAGGAATTCTGGGTTTCCCTCGTCGGCTAGTTTCTACAAAATACAATAGAATACTGTTTTGCTGTGGAGGGGAGTCTGTGAAGAGCTACTGCTTATTCTTAATACGTTTATGATCTTTGAGCAGTGTTTATGAAAATGGCATCGGGTGCAAACTTTACACCAGTTAAACCCAATACATTTGTTGCATACTCTGTAAGAGAAAAAACTATAGTGCTTCATGATGCACTTGTTTATCAACAACCCACGAGTTCCGTTCGCCAGATAGTGTCTACATGTTCTAATACGACTGGAGTGAGTGAAAGAACAATTTACAGGTTTTTAAACGAGAGGAAAAGTGCAGTCATTAGTGCACCAAAACAAAATTCAGGAAGGAAGTCACTATCAATCGATGACTTTGATAGGACCGCCATCCGAAGGAAAGTTCACTCTTTTTATATAAATAAAGAGATACCAACAATAGACAAAGTTCTACAGTCAATTGAGGAAAACGACGATTTACCACAAGTAGGCAGAACCAAATTATAGAAACTTTTACGCGAGATAGGCTTTTCCTGGGAAAAGCAGAATAGAACGTCCATCCTTATAGATACAGACGAAATTGTGCGTTGGAGAAGAAATTATTTAAGGACGATCGGGAAATATCGATCTGAAGGAAGGACAATTTACTATTTAGACGAAACATGGCTTAACGAAGGACATACTGTGCAGAAAACATGGGTCGACACTAACATAAAAACTTCCCGCCAAGCAGTTATGGAAGGATATTCCACTGGGTTACCTGCACCGATCGGAAAAGGGCGTAGGTTAATTATCACCCATATTGGAAATGAGCATGGTTTTGTCGATGGTGGTTTGCTGCAATTTGTCTCGAAATCAACAAAAGATTACCACGAGGAGATGAATGCAGATGTGTTTGAGGACCACTTTTCACAAATGATAGACCATTCCTAGCTTGAGGAAGCGTTGCCAACATCAAAATTAAAAAAAAGCTATATTTGATTGGTTACAGCAGAAAGATTTTCCACATGATAATAGCATAGTAAAAAAAGAATTATTATCCATTGCGAGGCAACACAAAGCAGACTACAAATAGTACGTAGTTAACGTAAGGGCTAAAGAAAAAAGATGGTTGTATTGCAATTACCTCCATATCATTGTGAGCTCAATCCTATCGAGCTCATAAGGGCTCAAGTGAAAGGAGACGTTGCTAGGAACAACACTACTTTTAAATTGGATGATATACGTCAGCTTCTTCTAACATCGTTCTCCAAAGTACAAGCGACAATTTGAAAAATGCTGTAAATCATGAATTAACAGAAGAACCTAAGATGTGGGATCTTGATAATTTAATTGACCAAACTGTGGAATCTCTAGTAATTTCAATAGGTCCCGATGATTCATCTGATTCGGATACCGATGATGACTGTGAAATGGACATTTAGGTAAGTAACTACATACATTTATTACCATCACTATTTGCAACTAAAACATTTTAGATGAGCTGCTTATTACTCTAAATTTAATATTGTTATAAACATGTATTGTTTCTTGGAAAGTTTTATAAATAAATAAATATTAAAATATGCTTTACCGAACGCACGTCACTGATCAGTACTTTAACCATCGATGTTTTGTAATAATTTCATCGTTCTATTGTTATTGGAGATAAAACAGAGTGGACTAGAAAAGTAAACTCGAAAACACATGAAGTCCTAGCAAAACGTGTTTGTTACCATGAAATTTATTTGAGCTGACGGTAAACAACTTTTCGCAGATTTGCATTTATAATGAGGATGTTTAGCTGCCAGTGAAAAAAGGACAGAGTTTAATCAGATCCGTTTATGCCCATCCAAATATCACGCCGAATTAACACATGTACCGTAGAGCGGTGTTATAGTACTGCAAAGTGCAATACTTCTTAGAGATTCATTATTATTCATTGCTGATAAGGCTAAGCGCTCGACTGACCACTAGCAGGGACGTACTCGTTACACTGTAATTTTCAGACAAGATGATATGTTTAATTGACGGCTTGCCCGGATTATTTTAAGAAAATTAGTTTATAACATAATCCAAACCTAATATAAAAAGGTTAAAAATCAATCAAATTAGTCATAACTATGAAATTACGTACACATTTCAATTCGCGCATTAAAATGTAATAAAGGTGATTATTTACGTATTTTCAAATCCGTACCTGGAATCCTTAGCCCTATTTCTATGGGACCTCGAACAATGGGCCATGATAACGGTGCCAGATTAGCATAATGATAACGGTGCCGGATTAGCATATATAATGAGACTCCTAGAGCTGTGGCAAAGGTATACTTTACACTAGCGAGGTAACTTTACAGAATGAATATCTTTTCGGAAAAAATCCGATAAAATAGAAAATCTGCAACGCTGTTCATTGCTCACCAAACAGAAAGGAGATAAACATTGAACAAAGCGGCCTAGTTAGAGAGCCGCGGGTCTAAAACCGCCATGAGAAGCTATACGTCTTCCGTTTGGTGAGATGAAAGTCTATTCCTCAAAAACCCCAAATTCCAAATATTTTTGAAATCGGGCAGGGCCCACTCCAGTACGAAGGAAAAATGTCTATCGACTTTTTCGATATAATAATTTTGTTAAGAAAGTGACTAGTAATCATCTAACAAAGCGGAAGACAAAACCTATTTTTGAAAATTTTGGGCCCCAAAATCGATCATCCCACAAATTCGACGTCTCCTATATGCTTAATTTTGTGTTCCTTCACTTTGTTATGGTCTTTATAACGGGAAAATCCGAGTGGAAGACTTTTTATGTAGGGCCCGGCCTCAGGATTGACCAAATAAACAAATTGAAAAACTCGCGGGAGCGGCTAACTTGAAAAATCGAAAACTGCACTTGGGTTCAATCTTAAGCTTCCAAATTTTGCATGGAGCTTCTTCAGGGGCCATAAAACCTTATTTCCAAAGGGAAGACTTTTTGGCCAACTTTTCACCCCTTCCCACCCCTTTGAATTTCCTCTATTTTCTCTGTTTATTCCTGGTAATCTTTTTCGTTTGAAAATTTTTCTCATCGGTAATTCAGTGTATAAAGTTTAATAAACTTACCTCAACTAGTAGTTAATGATAACAGGAATACATTTCAACCCCTATATAAGGGCTGTTCGTTCCGCCGGCTCAAATAATCTATTTGAGCGATGAAGACACATAAATGAACTTAGGGAGATGAATGAATGCCACCAAATGAATTCTTTGGCGTTAACGGTTTATAAATAAATAAAGTTATAAACAATTCTCACCAAAAAATAAATAAAGTTATAAAAAAAAATTACCAACAAATTCTCTCACATTCTTCACACCTTTTTTGGTTACAAATTACTGATTGATTATTAATATCTCCTGTGATTTTTGTTTCTAGTTTATATATATATATATATATATATATATAAATCGTTTATTTAGTCATATAACTAATATCAAGTACAATGAGTAACAAAAAAATATGATAATATAAAAATATGAAATTCGTAAAAAATATGTATATAGGTACTCACAAAGGAACATATGTAGCAAAATGAACAAACATGCAGAACATATACAACATAAAAAAAATGATGTTACAATATGTTTGTGCTTCTTCAGCCTAATTTAAAAAATATCAAGACTTCCAGAATTTTTTACATCAATTGGAAAATCTGTTGTACATGGTTACACCTTTGACAAAAATAGAATTCTGGCTATATGTTCTGCTAACCAGGGGAACACGAAGATTGCCTCTATATCTAGTGTGGTGCTCATGAACTTCCTGATTGAGGATTAAAATATTCTGCAAATACTCAGACGTCATACCGGTTTTATCTTATGAATGAATATGAGGGAGTGATATAATAGATAATTCCTAACCGGTAATCAATTGAGGGTATCTATAGCATTGAATTTATCGACGTATCTCGTGCACAACAAATAATAATTCGCATGGCTCGATTTTGTAATTTCTGTAATCGGTTTAGCACATTTTGATTCACCAGATAAAGCGCAGTGGCACAGTAGTTGAAATGAGGGAGTATAAGAGTATTGTAAATTATAATTTTACTCCATTGGGTAAGATGCTGAGAACATCTCAAATAGTTTATTTTCATGGCAATTATTTTTATCACATTTTTTGCATGATCATTAAAGTACAGTTGACGATCAAGTAATACCCCTAAATATTTAAATTTCTCAACCAACTCTATCTGGACACCACCAATAGACAATTTCGGTGCTGTCTTCATCACTTCCTTATACATTTTGTCTCTACTGATCAACATCCATTTAGTTTTGTTTGTATTTATTTTCAACAAATATAGCTTACAAATTATTTGAATTGTTCAAGAAAGTTATACTAAGCATAGAAATAGAATAAAATTGTAAAACTACCATTCAGCGTGCTTTTTTATTCACCAAAATTAATATCAGAGAAAAGTACATACAATACAACAAAGAGAAGTGTTTTAATTGATCAAATGAGAGAAAATGAATTATACCGAAATCATTTTTGACACCAAAATCATTTTTGATAATTTGTTGGTAAAAATTGTTTATAACTTTATTTATTTATTTTTTGGTAAGAATTGTTTATAACTTTATTTATTTACAAACCGTTAACGAGCCTAACGTCAAATAATTTATTTAGTGATCAAAGAATTCTTCTCCCTAAGTTCATTTATGTGCTCTTCCTCGCTCAAATAGATTATTTGAGCAGGAGGGTGCGAACAGCCCTTATATGGGGGGTTGAAATGTATTCCTGTTATCATTAACTACTAGTTCAAACGAAAAAGATTTCCAGGAATAAACAGAGAAAATAGAGGAAATTCAAAGGGGTGGGAAGGGGTGAAAAGTCTTTCCTTTGGAAATTAGGTTTTCTGGCCCCTGAAGAAGCTCCACGCAAAATTTGGAAGCTTAAGATTGAACCCAAGTGCAGTTTTCGATTTTTCAACTTAGCCGCTCCCGCGAGTCTTTCAATTTGTTTATTTGGTCAACCCTGAGACCTCGCCCTATTAAAAAAGTCTTCCACTCCGAGTTTCCCGATGTAAAGACCATAACATAGTAGAGGAACACAAAATTAAGCATATAGATGTTGAATTTTTACGATGATCGATTTTAAGGCCCAAAATTTTCAAAAGGTTTCGGGTAGTGCACCTCAACCAAATCGTCTTCCGCTTTGTCAGATGATTACTAGTCACTTTCTAAACAAAATTATCATAACGGAAGACATATAGAAATCGTCGAAAAAGTCGATAGACATTTTCCTCCGTACTGGAGTGGGCCCTGCCCGATTTCAAAAATATTTGGAATTTGGGGTTTTCGAGGGATGGACTTTCACCTCACCAAACGGAAGACGTATGTGGGTCATCGCGGCTCTCTAACTATCCAGACGGTCGCGCATTTTCGAGTTAGAGCTTGAAGTGGTAGTTAATTGCATTCAAATTAAATTGTTAATTTGGCCGTTTGCGACACAAGATAAGTTCTAAGGGTTATGGGGCTCATTAGGTAAGTATAATTGTGGTTTACGATTATTTAGTAGTTATCTTGATATATTCATAAAATGTTCGTTAAAATCGATGGGGTCAACTAGGAGAAGGAGTTTTTTTTCGCGTTCAGACCCTCAAATGGTCCCCAGTCATTCTTTAAAAAGTCTCCTGGCACAATCCGCATTTCTCTACGACCCCCCCTTTAGGCTGTGCGTATCCCCGTGGACTATTTTGAATAACGAGAGTAGTTTTGATTATATCTGTCAGACTAGATGGTCACTTTGATTTTTTTTCACAATATCTGTGATATCCTGCTCTAGCTCCTCCTCGTTTTTCATAAACTTCTTAATTTTAGTACTAACGGTAGACTTAATAATGTGCGCTTCCCCGTGGACTATTTTGAATAACGAGAGTAGTTTTGATTATATCTGTCAAACTAGATGGTCAATCATTTTTTTTTTCACAATATCTGTGATATCCTGCTCTAGCTTTTCCTCGTTTTTCATAAACTTCTTAATTTTAGTACTAACGGTAGAATTAATAATGTGCTGTTTGCCTATATATATATTTTTTTTTTTTTATATATATATATATATATATATATATATATATATATATATATATATATATATATCGGGTTCGTGATGGTGAAACTTGTTAAAATTTTATAGAGGTGTTGTTCACATGTTAAACAATACGTATGCCAAATTTTAATAAATTCCTAATTCAACTGTCTCGTGAAGGTACCACCTTAAAAGTGACGACTGATGGTTTGATCGGGGAGTCGACGTTGGGCTTTTGCCGTGCCCAAAGCTAGACTGGGAAATGGGGGGAGTTAGAGAGTTGAAAGGTTAAGAAGCCCTATTGCCCTATTACCAATTTGAAGATTATGGTTTTTGGAATTAGTCCACATTTATTTCTGTAAGTAACAAATATCTGCTCTATACATTTGAATTCATAACTAGGTACTAGAAGGGATTCATTGTTTCATTTTTCCTTTATAATTCGTTTAATTCTTGTAGTCCTTTTTAACCGACGAAACCAAAAAGGAGGAGGTTCTCTAGTCAACGCGTATATATTTTTTTTTTATGTATGACCACGCATAACTTTTAACTGAGGCGTCCGATTCCGATAATTCTTTTTCAGTGGATAGGGTGTTCTTCGAAATTAGTCCCATTCGAATTTAAAAGATGAAATCCACCCCTAAGGGTAGCAAAATGAAGGATATTGATCACTCACCCTCTGAATTCTGGTCCGTTAACCGATTCTATCAGGCATAACTTTGTACTGGGTTCTTCGATTTGGATTATTCTTTTTTTATTAGATAGGGTATACCTCATAGTTGATCATATTTTCATTTCGTATGGAATTATCCACCCTTACGGGTAGAAAAATAGGGAATAATTGATTTTTCACTTGTGAACATTGGCACACATATGTAGTTGACAATGACAGATCGCTATTGTCATTATTTTTGTTCTCCTACATCCGTCACAATCATTATATTCTATGAGAGGATGGAATGATATACAAAGTAATGAAATAAACATATTTTATTTTTTACTTTTCAGTTCAGTATTTCGTCGGTTTAATTTTTTGTTAAAAAGTTTTTATAATAAATATTTTTCTATATTTTTTTTACAAAGTGTTTTCAATCATTAAAGGGTCAGAATCTACCTAGTTAGTCGTGAACAAACCCCAATTCACGACAATATTATCTGCTTTTTGGAAGCTCCAGATGTTAGAAGAGGAATGTATACCTTTCGTAATTTGCAGTGTGAAAAGTATAACTTTTAAGGTCCCCACAGACGATGAGATCGGTATCACTACATGTTGCATGATACCGTAGTAGCGATACAAATTTCATCGTGGGTGTGGTTATATCAGTATCACGGTATCAGCTTCTCATTAACATACAGTCAATACGAAACAAAATAGATGACTTGTATATTTATTTAGAAAATCTTGATTCTCCAAAATTAGTATTAGTTACAGAACACTGGCTGAAACCGCAGGAACCAATATGTGTACCAGGTTATAAATGCATTTCTAGATTTGATCGAGTAACGGCTGAACATGGAGGAACCCTGATACTAGATAATGTAAATGAAGATTTATTCACCTTTGTTAATGTAGAAAAATTCAGTAATTTTAATTTTGAGTTCTCTTTGGTGTACTGTGACGCTTATTCCCTGTATGTTCTGTGTATTTATAGAACGCGAGATAGTAAAACCCCCTCTGAAGAAATGACCATATTTTTCGAAAAGCTCGAAATGCTGCTGTCACAGCTTCCAACAAATTCGAATATTGTTCTTACAGGAGATTTGAATATACATTTTGAAGATAAATCAAATCGTTCCTGCCAGCTTCTGGAACAATTGTTAGACTCCTTTAATTTAACCATGCACGTGAAATCCGGAACACATATTTGCCAGAGTGCATCTACTATAATAGACTACATCTGTTCCAATGTGGATGAGTCTAAGGTAACCTGCTCAGTTTTGCCAGCTAATCTCTCAGATCATGAAGCCGTTCTTAGTACACTCAGCTTCCCAGGTAAAGGTAATTCTAAAAAACTTGGGCGTATATTTTCTAAAAACAACTATTGCAAATTTCAAAAGGCCTGTGATCAGGTCATCTGGAACAGAATCACACATAAAAACACATATTTGAATACACTTAGTAATATTTTTGAAAGTGCTTTCCCAATCACCAGAATCCGAAAAAAGGTAAGAAAACCATGGATAACGAAGGGCATTAAAATATCGGCCAAAAATATGCGCTCATTGAACTACATTAAAAAGTTTCACAAAGAGGAACATCTAAAAAATTATTGCAATAGGTATCGAAGTATATATAACAGTGTCATAAAACAGGCTAAACTTTCGTATTACCATACTAGGATTAATACTGCCTCCAATAAAGTAAAGGAGAGCTGGATTATTATTAATGATATCTGTGGAAAGAGCAAAAACCAAATTGATAAAATCAATCTGAAACCTGACCGTATCAATGACTACTATTGTTCTATTGCAACCAAACTTACTAATGACATTTCCACTAATATTCATATTAATCCAATGCAATATCTTGAGAATGCAAGAATTGACATGAACTTCTTTCTATTTCCAACAGACCCAGATGAAGTAAAGAGTGCTATGAAGGACATTAAGAATAAAAATGCATCTGGAGCTGATGGATTGTCTATAAATATGCTGGAAAAATTGCCTCCTGCAGCTATTGACGCGCTTACTAGTATAATAAATGAATCTTTTCCCTCGGGAACATTTCCAACTATACTTAATCAGCCATGGTGATCCCAATTTACAAAGGAGGGGATAGGGAGGATCCATCAAATTATAGACCAATATCCCTCCTATCTACTATTGCAAAAATCATTGAGAAATTAGTAAAGAAGCGACTCATGTCATTCGTCGATAAACATAAAATAATAAACGGTAACCAATACGGTTTCCAAACCAACAAAAGTACAAATGACGCTATTTATAAATTTTTAGAAAACGTGTACACAAATCTTAATAATCAAGAAGCGACTGCGGCAGTGTTCTGTGACCTGTCCAAAGCTTTTGATTGTGTGAATCATGGAATACTGCTGCAGAAGCTTGAGCACTACGCTATCAGAGGCATAGCCAATAAATGGATGACATCTTACTTGAAAGAGCGGGAACAATATGTAAAAGTTTCGTGTGCAGTATCTGAGAAAAAAAAATTGAACAGTGGAGTTCCAGAAGGCTCTGTCTTGGGGCCCATATTATTTTTGTTGTATGTAAATGATCTCACTAACTTGAATATTAGCGGTAGGTTCACCTTATTTGCAGATGATGCAACTATTGAATGGCACACTAAAGATAAAGATAAGAATACTCTCAGCCAATTGATCTCTACAGATCTAGCTGAAATAAAAAAGTGGTGCGATGCCAATCATATGGTCTTTAACTCTAAGAAAACTAAGGTGTTATCATTTAAGGGGACATTGACAAAATACAACTAAATAATGACACACTCATGAAATCTGATAATTATAGATTCTTAGGCATTGTATTGGACCATAACTTAAAGTTCGATGAACATATTAGGGCAATGGCAAAGAAATTGTCATCTGGGTGTTATGCTATCAGAGTTATTCGAAATGACATCGGTCATCTTATTGCTAGAAAAGCCTACTTTGCTCTTATGGAATCTCACATCAGATATGGTATAGCATTTTGGGGAGCCTGCTCACAAGCGTTGTTTTCAATGATCTTTACTCTACAAAATAGAGCACTGAGATACATATGCCATGTTAACCATCAAACCTCATGTAAACCCTTATTCATATCTCAGAAGATACTTACGCTAACATCAATCTTCGTGAAAGATAAGTGCCATGTGAAGTGGAATGAATAGAAAAATCGAATTAAACGGTTTTCTTCACATAAAGGATTTAATATAAAATTGAACCAGAAAATGGTAGATCTCAGGTGAAAAACAATACTTTCTGGCAATACGCAGAACGTTGAATGATATTCACCTGAAAATCCATGCATACTTCCATATAATATCAATGGACATTGAGTGCAAATGTTTCTTTCTGATAAGCTCGATTATGTTTAATTTATGGCTGGTTGACTACTCCGTACTGATGAGGGCCAAGAAGCCTGAAACCGGTATGCGGATTGTTAGGTGAACACGACATAAATTAAACATAATCGAGCTTATCAGAAAGAAACATTTGCATTCAATGTCCATTGATATTATATGGAAGTATGCATGGATTTTCAGGTGAATATCATTCAACGTTCTGCGTGGTATTTGCCAGGAAAGTAGTTGTTTTTCACCTGAGATCTACCATTTCTGGTTCAATTTTATATTGAATCCTTTATGTGAAGAAAACCGTTTAATTCGATTTTTCTATCAATCTTCGTGTTAGAATCAACTAGTTTAGTTCATAAGCATAAACTACATTTATTAAAATCAGACACTGCACATAACACTAGGGCAAATGGCCAAAATATACCTTTATTAATCCCTAGAACCACCCAATGCCAAAATTCAATTGTTTACAATGGTACGAAAATGTTCAACCATTTACCGAAGCAAATAAAAAATATCCATAGCCCTCCGAAATTCAGAAGGGCTGTAAAAACATTTTTACTCACAAGATCGTTTTACGACTTGAGGGAGTTTTTTTGACAAAACTTTGAATAGCTGTGACAGCAGTACAAAATATGAAGTATCCACGTCTTACACCAACTAGTGGAAGGTATATGTGTGTTTTTAGGAGTATATATGTACGATTGTTTTAAAAAATCAAAACATTTTATTAAAGTATTTTATGGTGGATATGTGTATATATATATATATATATATTATGTTAATATTTTTATCATCTGACAACTCTCTCCTGTTTTTGTTTTTTGTTTTTATAACCAAAGAATAAATTAGGGAAAAGTGTTTTTATATCTATTTTACTGTATTTTCTTAAAAATATTTTATAGTATCATGACTGTATGTATGTATATATATGTGTGTATATATGTATATATGTGTATATATATATATATATATGTATATATATATGTATATATATATATGTATATACATTTAGAAGTTTTAACATTCGACAATCCTTACTGGTTTGCATAATTTTAATTTTATTTAATTACCATTACCACCTGCTCATTTTAAGCAGTTACGATTTATGTATTATATTTAGAAGCTTTGTCAATAAGATTTCTATTCTTTCGATAATAAAGCATGCTTTGACTTTGACTTTGAGTATCACCGTCTCAATCACTGTCGTGAAACGGCGATAACACGTGCGTGCGAATGATGTTTCACGATTCACCTGTGTGGAGACGTTGATACTTGATACAAATCTCATATACTTGTATCGCCACTTGTAGCGCGACATGTAGCGATACGATCTCATCACTTTAGAAGTGACCGTGCGATACCTAGTTTTTAAGATACCTAATAATTGTACCATGTACAAGTTTGTTTTTGCTAGTTCTTTGGTTTTAGTTAATAAATGTTTTGTTTATTTATGTCTTTGATTTGATTCTGAATAAGAAATTAATGAATGTTATATTCATGAAACTGTGAGTTTTCCTTCGATTTTGATTCAGACAAAAAATGAGAAACTACTTCAAACGGTTCTAGAATGTGTAAAGTCTACCACCTAATGGTTAACTTCACCCTCTCCCTGATTTGCATGTGTTTCTGACCGATATGTAACGTATCACCTCTGTCTGTCTGTCAAATCATATTGTATTAGGAAAACCGGTAACATATATCGATAGCTGACGTATAGAAATCTGTAGAAATCGTTGTAAAGTAACACCGCTCTACGGTGTATTTTATCAAAATGTCCGAACCAGATTTCTGCTCCATTTGAGCCGGCATTCTTGAAAGTGAAATATATCCGATCGTAATACGAATGATTCGAAACTTAATTGACAGTCAAATTCAGGCCAAGAATAAAGAAAGTAAATTATCCAGTCTACGAACAGAACTGTCGTCGATATCGGAGACTTTTCAATTAATCAATGGACGATAGAAAAAAAATAGAACATAATTTTTAAATGTCTACGTCACGTGTTTGGATTTGATTGTGATTCGATGTAGGATTCACTCAACTAATAAGAATTTGTAATCGAATTTTCGCAACGTGATAGGAATCGACTATACGCTGCATCACGATTGCAAAGAGTTGATTTACTAGTCTCTTGTTTACAAAGTGATAGGTTGAATAATCCTTCTACAAACAACTCCTCTAGCTATTTGGTCATTTTATATGTTTCTCAAATGGATCATTTAAAAAAAGTTTTATTGGAATTTTTATGAAACTGAGAAACAAATATCCAGAAAAACTTCCCAGAAGTAACATTGAATCAATCAATAGTAAACTGTGTAATACATGACAGAAGTCTGTACCTACACATCAGTAGCAAGCTAAATTCCATATACATATACTATACAGGGTGTTTCTTAATAACATGCTTATATTTAAGGAGTTTATTCTTGGGTCCATTTTGAGAAAAAATCTTCATTTGAACATATGTCTTAAAGGTCTTAACTTTTGAACTACAGGGTGCTAAAGTTTTAAGAAAAAAATCTTTTTTTTTATAACTTTTTCTATGACCCTAGATATTTTTGTGAAACTTTGTACGCATCTTCTATGCATCAAAATGCATTTTCTGCTGTACAACTTATTTTTTTATTTTTGCCAGTGTAAAGTAAAAATTATTTTTAAAATCCTCATTCTTTTCTGAGCAAATATGGTGTCTTGATTTTTTCGTTTGACGTACGGTATTCGCATAAAAAAATCAAATTCATTCATTTGCATCTCACTAAACAATTTATGTAACTTTAAACAAAAATGTATTTAAGAGAATAATTTTTAAACGGTAAAATTATAAAATTAGTAATCTAAATACATTTTTGAATGCTAACACAAAATTACCCTGAAGGCAAAAAGAAATAAATTAATAATAATATTTATTTACCAAAGTACATAATAGTATTTTCACAAATACAAAATACATAATAGTATTTCACAGAATCAGCTGCCAGATTGGCAAATAAATAATAGAACCCCTCAAGGCTGCGCCTGTACGTGGGTGTTATTCATATAGGTAACTATAGATACTGTTATTTGATGGGAACTATCGTATATAAAAATAATTTCATGAAAAAAAATTGTATGCTGTAACTAATAGTTAGAGAGCCGCGGGTCTAAAACCGCGATGAGAACCAATACTTCTTCCGTTTGGTGAGATGAAAGTCCATCCCTCGAAAACCCCAAATTTCAAATATTTTTGAAATCGGGCAGTTATTAACTCCAGTACGTAGAAAAAATGTCTATTGTAACGAACCTAGGCCGGACCTGTCGCCTCACGCGTTGCCATCGACAAGGATGAGGTCATCCCCGGAGATATTCGAGAACAATCCAGTCACGACGCGGCAGATAACAACGGTCGATATTGGAAATAACTGGAACATGCTGGGCACCAACCGCCAGAATTGGAAACATCGAGAATGCTGTATCGGAGATAAATAGACAGCCCTCAAGAGGGAGTGGACAGTCTGAACGAGCCCATACGATCGAGCTATACAGTGGCGTAATATAAATTAAGTTGTAGATTTAAGTGTGAAATAAATTAGTAAAAAAAACAAGTTAAGTTTATTTACGTTACACTATCAACTTTTTCGACGATTTCTATATGTCTTCCGTTATAATAATTTTGTTAAGAAAGTGACTAGTAATCATCTGACAAAGCGGAAGACGATTTGGTTAAGGCGCATTACTCGAAACCTATTTTTGAAAATGTTGGGCCCCAAAACCCAAAATCGATCATCGCAAAAATTCGACGTCTCCTATATGCTTAATTTTGTGTTCGTTTACTATCATACTGTGGGCATGACAACACAGTTCATAAACTCCAAGAAAAAATTGAAAGAGAGTTAGAGGAAATATCAAGCAATGGTGTGACTCCAAATTACTAGTAATGAATTTGAACAAAACTAATATAATAACATTTCGCTGTAATCTCCCTGACATACCACATAATCAATAAAACAACAAGATTTCTCGGATTGAAGTTTGATTACCACATTAAAAACCTTTGCAATAAATTAGACTGTTACGCAATACGGGTAATCTCGAATGAGCTAGGTTATTCGAGCTATGGAATTGCATTTTGGGGAGTATGTAGTTCATAACTGCTGCAAAAAGTATTCGTACTACAAAAAAGAGCTTTAAGATATACCTGCAAAATAAGACCTAAGGTGTCTTGTAGAGAGCTGTTCAAAGAACAGAATTTCAACAGTAGCCTCCCTATACATTCTGGAATCCGTCAGTCTAATCCACAAATAAAAAAACAATCTAGAAATATCGGAGTCACAATACAACACGCGTCAAAATAATCTCATCAAACTCCCAATACCGAGCACCACAGCAGTGAAAGGCTCAATAATTTAATATGGTATTAAAATGTACAATCACCTGCCAATCAACAAAAGGAATAATATTAGACAATTCAGAAAAAATATTGATTTAGCAAGCATCTTAAGACATTGGACATTATTTCACCACCACTCTATAGCTTTATATGTGCATGCGTTTGTATTTATATGTGTGTGTGTGTATGTATGTAAGTAACAAAAGTGCATATATGTGTATGTCTGTATATAAATTAACTCGTATTTTACCTCAATTCCCATTATGTATACAGTGCTTCTCAAAAGTCCTCTCCCCCCCTCTTATTTTTGGAACGATTATACATAAACAAGTGAAATTTGGAAACTGAATATTAAAGGTTGTAAACTTCCCTACTAGTGATGATAGATGACGAAATCCTCAAAGATGACGTCACAAGGCCATTGTGACCAATAATTTTAAATGGAACCCTACGGCAAGCGATACCTCTTTTAAAAAGTATCGAAAAAACCTATTCAATGATACTAATTTTGTTTGTGTTTATGGCAGTTTTGGCAACTCGCTTTTAAAAAACGCAAAGCTGTGATGAATTAAATCAGTTAATACTAAAATTCCAAATTCAAGCTCCGCCTCTGGATAGTTGTCAAATAAGCTTCAACAACTCTCAGACGACGACCCAGACCGAAGACTAGAATTTTGTGAAAATATGGAAACTAAAATTAACCAACAGCCAGACTATGTCAAAACAATTTGTTTTAGTCACGAAAGTACTTTCTATCTAAATGGAAATGTAAATACACAGAATGTGAGGTATTGGAGTGACGCAAATCCTCACCTGTTTCGTGAAACACATACCCAATTTCCTCAGAAGGTGAATGTTTGGGCAGGTATCCTGGGAAACCACATCGTTGGACCTCTTTTTTTAAATACTAATTCAACTGGTGAGGTTTATATGGAGCTGTTGCAAAACGCAATAAAACCGTTAATCCTTGAAATTTTGGAAGATAATCCAGATGAATTCGGCAATTTGGAAATAACATTCCAACAGGATGGTGCTCCTCCACACTATTACGGTGCAGTAAGACGGTATTTGGATGAGGAGTATCGTGGTAGATGGATTGGACGACGAGGTTCAACGGAATGGCCAGCTCGATCACCGGACCTCACACCTTTGGATTTTTTTTCTGGGGAGGGGGGTTCCTTAAATCGAAGGTTTACGCCACTGAACCTGACAATATTGACGTTTTAAAACAACGTATTGTTGCAGAATGTGAGGCTGTTTCCGCAGACACATTTGCAAAAGTACGAGAAGAGTTTAAAAATAGGATATTTCACTGTCAGGAAGTAAATGGAGGTCACTTCGAGCAATTTCTTTAAGTAGATACTGATTCTTAAATCCGTAATTAATATCATACTGATTGGAATTTAAATTTTAATGTTTACTAATGAGCCATTTAAACTGCCATAAACACAAACAAAATTAGTATCATTGGATAGATTTTTTCGATACCTTTTAAAAGAGGTGTCGCTTGCCGTAGGGTTCCATTTAAAATTATTGGTCACAATGGCCTTGTGACGTCATCTTTGACGATTTCGTCATCTATCATCACTAGTAGGGAAGTTTACAACCTTTAATATTCAGTTTCCAAATTTCCCTTGTTTATGTATAATCGTTCCCAAAATAAGAGGGGGGGAGGGGACTTTTGAGAAGCACTGTATATATTATGTGATTTGGATACACTGTGTATTTGTTTAAATACTGTATTGTTTATTTACACGGTAATGACTCCTGAAATTTTATTTTTGATGTATGTACCACAAGTTAGCTATATTTATTGTTACATTTTATATATACACGTTTACCCTAGTAACTAAGCTTTGTCTATGAGAATTATATTCTTCTGACAATAAAGTATATCTTGATTGATTGATTGATACGTTTTTAATCCTTGATAATACCCAATTTCCTATCAACGTGCAAATGAATGAATTTTATTTTTTATGCGAAAACCAGACGTCAAACGAAAAAAAATCAAGAGACGAGATTTGCTCAGAAAGGAACGAGGATTTCAAAAATACTTTGAGAAAAAGCAGTGGCGTATCATTTTCTGCTTTAAAATGATTCCGTGCAAATCCCGCACGAACACCACTGGCACGAATAAAAAATCATGTACAGCAGAAAATGCTTTTTGGTGCATAGAAGATGCGTACTTCGTTTCACAAAAATATCTAGGGTCATACCAGGTTTATCAAAGATTTTTTTCTTAAAACTTTTGCACCCTGTAGTTAAAAAGACATATGTTCATGTGAAGTTTTTTCTCAAAATGGACCAAAGAATAACCTCGTTAAATATTGGCATGTTCTTGAGAAACACCTTGTATAAATATTTAGGATCAGTTATTGAGGGTAACGGAAGATTGGACAAGAAATGCACGAAAAAATGCAGAACGAGTTATACAGGGTGTCCCTGGACTTCCTCTTTTCCTCTCGGGAATGTATAGATGGGGTCAAAATATCACCAGTACTTCATATAACTTTTGTTCCTAAAAGCCTTCGTTACCAAGTTACGGGCTCTCAAAGTTACAAAATGAAAAATGTTTTTCTTTGATAACTTTCAAAGTGAATATTCAAAATCATCTAAATTTTGGTGATTGACTAAACAAATGAATTCCTTCGATGCGCTTTCATGCAGGAGTCAGTTGTTTTGCTAGAAGTCAGGAACGGACTACCCCCGATGGTCCACACCCCAAAACTTTGAAATGACTGGGATTTGTCAATATGTTTTAACAAAACAAGGTTACCTGGACAATTTCCTGAATAAAAGTACTCGTGTGGAAAATCGATCGGAGCAACGATTTTTGATAAAAATGCATTTTTGTTCGACGACATCCAACCTGAGATGTCTACCATTATTCGAAAAGATTAATTTGTAATGAAAATGGAAATGATAGGTACAATGTTCATAACGAATTTTTATCATGCAAACACGTTTACCTTACAA
This sequence comes from Gonioctena quinquepunctata, assembly GCA_018342105.1. Classification (NCBI taxonomy): domain Eukaryota; kingdom Metazoa; phylum Arthropoda; class Insecta; order Coleoptera; family Chrysomelidae; genus Gonioctena; species Gonioctena quinquepunctata. The sequence continues at coordinate 309,259 of JAFIRS010000308.1, forward strand.
AACTCATGGTGTAATTAATCAATCGCAAGCCTCAAGAGCAAACAGAAATGCAACATCCGCTACAAAAACTGCTCGATGTGACCCCCGTCTCTCTCAATACATTTTCTTGGTCGGCGCAAACACCCTCTCTGCACTGAAATAGCATGCCAGGGTCGTTTCGTATGGCTTCACAATGTAATGTAATTCTATTCAACAAGGCATCTCTGGTGTGAATAGGTGTAGCGTAAACGAGACTTTTTAGATGCCCCCACAGAAAGAAATCCAATGGATTTAAATCCGGAGACTGCGGTGGCCATGAATATGGCCCACCTCTACCAATCCATCTATTGGGGAAAATCTGGTTCAGATGGTCCCGCACAATCAAACTAAAAGGAGGAGGAGCGCCATCATGCATAAGCCACATATATCTTCGGGTTTGCAATGGAACATGTTCCAAAAGTCCATTCAAATCGTTCTGAATGAACTCCAAATAACGTTCTCCATTCAATCGGTCATGTAGAACGAATGGTCCTATAAGATGGTTTCCTATGATACCAGCCCAAACATTCACGTTGAATTTCCGTTGGTGTTTGGTTTGCAATATCCCATGGGGATTTTCTTCGGCCCATATGTGGAGATTATGAGAGTTGATTACTCCATCTCTACTGAAACCTGCTTTCTCTACTGAAACCTGCTTCATCAGTGAATAAAACTCGAGTAATAAAAGTCATATCCTCTCTTTGCTTATCCAGGAACCAATTGGCATATTCCAGTCGTGCTGGAAAATCTTCAGGTGTCATGGCATGTACCTTCTGGATGTGATATGGGTGGAGCAGTTGTTCCCTAATTATTCTATGAATAGTGGACTTGTATGGAACTGTTCTGATAGGTTTCTGAACAAAACAAAATCGCATTCCAGTTGTCATTTTTTATCCACACTAATTTTATTTCTTTCTACAAGGTGTTTTTGTCAACATCTGTGGAAGACATGGAACATAAATTTATTCACCGGATATTTTTCACCTACTCATGTGCAGCCGTTTTTGTAGTTTATTCGTTTGCTTTTTATTAGTTATGTCTTCCGATGTGCGTTTTTTCAGCTAAATTTATCTTCGGGTTAAAGATTTCTCCCATGAAATTATACTTATAAGTGAAACTCCTCAACATTTAAGCTGTGTATACGAATTTTCAACATCCAAATGTTTAGTTTAATGAGATTCAGATAACACAACACGAAACGTGCTTATTCCACGCGTACATAGCGTATTTCATAGCGGAGTAGCTTGTTAGTTCAAAAACACCACGAATCTACATAACTTGATATTTCATTTGAAAAAATATCTACATTGTGAATGAAACTTTCAACTAGGTACTGTACTTTTTGTTTACGACTTTATTTTAGCATATTTTGTATTATCCCTGTTATAAATGTTGTTGAATTACCGTTAGCATTAGTATTTCTACTGTGAAAATTTTTCATTTCAAATAATGGTGGACGATCGGGTTTGATGTCGTCGAGTAAAACTGCATTTTTATTAAGAATCGTTGCCCCGATCGACTTTCCACACGAGTACTTTTATTCAGAAAATTGTCTACGTAACCTTATTTTGTTGAAAACTATTGAAAAATTATCTGTCCTTTCAAAGTTTTGGGGTGTGGACCATCGGGGGTAGTCCGTTCCTGACTCTGTAGCAAAACAACTGACTCCTGCATGAAAGCTCATCGAAGGAATTCATTTGTTTAGTCAATCACCAAAATTTAGATAATTTTGAATATTCACTTTGAAAGTTATCAAAGAAAAATATTTTTCATTTTGTAACTTTGAGGGCCCGTAACTTGGTAACGAATGCTTTTAGGAACAAAAGTTATATGAAGTACTGGTGATATTTTGACTCCATCTATACATTCCCGAGAGGAAAAGAGGAAGTCCAGGGACACCCTGTATGAGACAACGAAAACCCCAACTATGAAAGGCAAAGTAAATCAACCCTGATACGTTACTTCGTTTTTCAAACTATGATAATGTTCAAGTAATTCACAACAAATTATTTCAAAAATTTATGAAAAATATACTTTTTCTGGAAACGTTTCGAGGCACGTTCTTTAAATAATTATAATCGAAATTTTCGCACAAGAAATGATCTGTTAAGAATAGATAATAACTAATAATGTTTACTACCAGGGAAGGAAAAACATAAAAAATGCAGAGGAATGTAGTGCCACCTTCCGACAAAACATTTAGACCGTATAACTAACCTATGTCGATCTGTATTGAATTACCTATCTGACACACACTGAATAAAATTAAATCGGTCCACTTTATTATATTAGTATAGATTGAGAGATAATGCAACCGATCTCTCCCTCATTCAAATTAAAAATAAAAATTGCACTTCCTCAATCACATGTTAAATAAAATACGCAGACAATTCGAGAAGAGGCGCGTTGTCATGAGGTATAGTCTAGTCTACAAGCACACTTTTTACGAATTCCAGTTCACCTTCTCCGAAAATTAAGTGTCATTCGATTCGGAATGGCATCTAGAAACTTTTTGAAAAAATTTAAGTGGCGCTCAATCAAATTGCAAAAGTTATAAACTCTTTCAAATTCTGATTATTTTATTTATTTTGTATTTATTTATTTAATAAACAATTTGTTATAAACAAAAGTATATACAGGGTGTTACTAAATAAGTGCGGAAGTTTTCAGGGGGTGATTTCTTGTCGAAAACAAAAGCTCTTAAGCCTTTTCTTGAAAAGTTACAAGTTTCCAAAAATGAGAAAAAAAAATGTTTTTTTTTTTTAAATTGCTGAAGAGTTGAAAAAATGGCATTCTGAGGGCTTGTTCTACCAATAAAAAGGCTACCTTTGAATATTTTTTTAATTTTGTTGTGATCTTTTAAAGGGGTGAAACAGAAACATGCAACCCCTATTCCATTTTTAACCAAAACTTTTTAACGAAACAGAATTTCTCAATTTAAAAATTAAAAATATTTATTTATTTATTTATTTTTATTTATTGTACACAAAATGATAAAAGTGATACAGAATAAGAAAAATATATATATATATATATATATATATACCAAGTACGATACAAAGATAAATTGGGTTAATAACATAATAATAAAGAATAATAAAACAAACAAGTATGAAAGTTGATACAATATATAAGGGACAGGGTACAGATTGTGTACAGAAAGCACCTAAGTGACTTAACACTTGTGTTGTGCTACAAAGTAATATTAATTGATCTAAAATTACAGTTGTGTACAGAAAGTAAAGAATTAAATAGCGGTTTTATATCATGTTAGTGTAACTATTGATGTTCTAGTATTTTGATAAATTCGAAGTAATTTGCGAAGATGATTTTTTTGATTCTCTCGAGAAGGTTTTATGATTTTTAATATGTTTTACCTTTAGGGGTAGGATATTACAAGTTTTGGGTAACGTATAAGTTAAGAAACGGAAATTTTTATTTTTGAAGTGGGTAGCAATTCGTTTGTAGTGCTTCTAGTGGTTGGAACAGAATTCTGAAGTATTTTCTTTTTGAATGCATACATACATACACTGTGAAAATATAATGTACGGATATTACTAATGTCTTCTGTATATATAAGGTTTGTATGGATATGTGTTGAAAAGAACGATTCATTGCAAAACTTTTTTAACTCGGTAATTAGTATAAAATATCCTGGTATAAATTGTAAGAAAATGTTACAATTTATTTAGTGTAGTGTAACGTAAATAAACTTAACTTGGTTTAACTAATTTATTTAACACTTAATCTACAACTTAATTTATATTACTACGCCCCTGAATAGCTCGATCGTATGGGCTCGTTCAGACTGTTTACTCCCTCTTGAGGGCTGTCTATTTATCTCCGATACAGCATTCTCGATGTTTCGAATTCGGACGGTTGGCGACGGCATGTTCCAATTGTTTCCAATATTGACCGTTGTTTTCCGCGGAAGAGCGACTGGATGGTTCTCGAATATCTCCGGGGATGATCTCATCGCTGTCGATGGCAACGTGTGAGGCGACAGGTCCGGCCTAGGTTCGTTACATTGCCCCCTTCTTAAAGACATTTCGTCCCGAAATTTCATCCTTGGAGTGTGACGATATCTGCATGACTCCCCATATCTGCACCGTGAAGTTCGATGGAAGTAACACTCCACGGTCTTCATGATCGGTCGTGGAAGAGGGTTACAGCAAACCAAAATCCTGATGCCGCTGGATCTGAATATCGCCTCCAGCATACTTCTTATGACTCTCCAGTCCAACCCATCAATACCACAGGATAGTTTTGGAATTGCTAGATCCGCCAGATTCTGGTCCACCATAGTATCTCTTAGTTTGGTGAGACTCTTCCAGACATCTTCATAGGACGGTTTATCTTGGGAATGCCTCTGGTAACTAGGTAGTAGATGTTTCTCTGGCCTTTCTTCAACTGTAGCACCCCACCAACTTCTGGATTCTGCTCCCGCAGTGTTTGGAGTTGACCAAATTTCTTGAGAACACTACGGCGATGCCCCTGGGCATTCGAAGATCTTCTGCCACACAGTGCGCTAGTGCGTAGTCAGCAGGCACCTCGAAAAGGTCTCGTGACTCCTCTCTAGTAACCCCATGTAGAACTTTCTGCCCGTTTGAATACAAGGACATAAACTTCGAACGTCATATCATCCTCCGGTGGCTTGAGGGTGCGAACTTGGTCATGGTTTCCAGCGTAAGGCCAACCTGTTGAAATGGACGACCCTTGGTTTCCTCGGGGTGGCTTATGGATTCGGTACACAAGGTCGTTTATCCTTTTCACGATTTTATACGGGCCTTCCCACGAGTTCCGCAACTTTGGTGATAGTCCACGACGACGTTTGGGGTTGTACAGCCAAACCAGGTCATCAACCTTAAATCCTCCAGCGTCGGCCTTGATGTCATAGGTCTTATTCATTTTATCGCTGGCACTCTGGATGTTCAACCGACTCGTTCGTGGATGTCGTCCATTCTCTGCCGAAGTTTGCTGACGTAGTCCTCTCCCGCAGTGTCTTGTCCTGGCGGTATCCCAAACTTCAGGTCACAAGGCAGTCGCAGTTCTCGGCCCATTATAATACTAGCAGGAGTTTGACCGGTTGACTCGTGTACTGCGGATCGATAGGCCATCAGGAACAAATGAAGATACTGGTCCCAGTCTCTTTGATGGTCAGAGACAACCTTGACAAGTGGCGGTTGATCGTCCTGTTCATCCGTTCCACCATTCCATCGGACTGCGGATGTAGGGCCGTGGTTCTTGTCTTGCGGATGTTCAGCAGTAGACATATTTCTTGGAAAAGGTTGGATTCGAAATTTCTGCCTTGATCCGAGTGCAGCCCATTGGAATACCCAATCGACATATCCACTCTTCCACCAAGACGTCGGCGACGGTGATGGCTTCCTGGTTGTGCAGGGCATAGGCTTCCGCCAACTTACTGAAGTAGTCCATTGCCACAAGGATGTATTTATTCCCGTGGTCGGATACGGGAAACGGGCCGGCGATGTCAATGGCGATTCTCTCGAACGGGCTGCCTACGTTGTACTGACGCATCGGGGCCTTGGGTCGTATTCGAGGTCCATTGCTAGCAGCGCATACAGCGCACTTCCTGCACCAGTCCTGGGCGTCAGCTTGACAATTGGCCCAGTAAAACCGTTGCCTCACTTTCTGCAGGGTCTTCGTCACTCCCAGATGTCCTCCGGCGACTCCATCATGGATTTCCGCAGCACTTCCTCTCTTCTGTTCCTGGGAACAATTATTTGGCGTCTGTCTTCCCACCAATATCGGCCTCCAACACACGTTTCAGGATCCCATTGTCCAGAATAAGAGAGTTCCATTGTGCCCATAGGACTTAACAGCCGGCGAGTAACCTGCGACTTCCTGCCATGATGGTCTTCGATTGCCCTTCTTCCAGCTGACGACTAAGCCAAGGTCGGGTCTCTCTTGGTCTTTCTGGATCTTGCTGTCATTCCAGTTGTCATCCATTGCCGCGGTTCTACAAAGTGTTGCTTTTTCTCTTCTGCTCGTCGGCAATGTGAGCAATCATCTGGACATGGTCTTCGCGACAAGGCATCTGCATTCTTATGGCTAGTTCCGGCTCGATGTTCGATCTCGAAATCGAATTCTTGGATGGAGTCTCTCGATCCAACGTGCTACTTGACCCTCAGGATTTTTGAACTGTAAGAGCCATTTGAGAGCTGCATGGTCAGTTCTCAACAGGAATCTTCTTCCATACACGTACTTGTAGAAGTGTTCCACTCCCTTTACAACAGCTAACAGCTCTCGCCTGGTGACACAGTAATTGCGCTCTGGTTTGCTAAGCGTCTTGCTGAAATAACCAATGACCTTCTCCTGTCCCTCCTGGATCTGAGATAGACAGCTCCAAGTCCCACGTTGCTGGCGTCCGTATCCAAAATGAATTTCCTTTGGGTAGGGATAGCTCAGTATAGGTGCGTTGATCAAAGCTCCTTTCAGCTTCCTGAATGAGTCTTGACATTCTTCGGACCACTGGAACTTTGTTTGGCCTTCCGTGAGCTTGGTCAGTGGTTTAGCAATGTTGGCGAATCCCAGCACATATCGGCGATAGTATGTGCATAAACCAAGGAAACTTCGAAGTTGGTGAATGTCTTTTGGGATGGGCCAATCCTTAACAGCTTTGATCTTCTGGTCGTCCACTGCTACTCCTTCTCCAGAGACAACGTGGCCGAGGTATCGTACTTTTTTGGAACAGATGGCATTTCTTAGGGCTCAGTTTCAATCGGAGTTCCTCAGTCGCAGGAATACTTCCTCCAAGTTTTTCACGTGGTCCTCAAACGATCTGCCGACCACAATTATGTCGTCGAGATACACTCAGACACGTGTTCCATGAGAGTCCCTTCAGTACTGTTTCCATCAATCTTTAGAATTGGCGGGAGCATTACAGAGCCCGAATGGCATAACGGTGAACTGCCACAATCCTGAGCCGATGGTAAAGCAGTCTTTTCTCGATCTTCCTGAGCCAGTTCTACTTGCCAGTATCCACTCTTCAGATCAAGGGTCGAGAAAATCGTGGAACCAGCCAACGTGTCTAGGGTGTCATCTATTCTCGGGAGAGGGTAACTGTCCTTCTCGTGACATTATTAAGTTGGCGATAGTCTACACAAAAGCGTGTCGATCCATCCTTTTTCTTCACCAGTACGACTGGAGGACCAGGGACTGTCAGATGGTTCGATAACTCCTTCTTTTCCCATATCGCTGACTATTTTGTCAGCCTCTTCCTTCTTGGCAAGAGGAAGTCTTCTTGCTGATTGCCGGATCGGTCGGGCACCCCCAGTATCAATCTTGTGCTGGACCACATTAGTTCGACCTCCTTTTCCTTGTCCGGTATCGAAGATGTCTTGGTACTTCTTAACTAAATCTCTTAGTTTGGGCTGTTGAGCTGGTTTTATATCTTTGGAAGAGATGGCAACTAATTTTTCTAGTTCTGTGGGCAAGTTGTTGGGTTGGCTAATCGTACCTCGTACACTCCGGATCACTGAGGAAACTGGCGAGCAGTGCCCCAATATTGTTCCTTTCTTCAAGGTCACTGGAAAATAATTGACATTCATGACCCTTACGGGCACAAATTTGTCAGCACGCAACAAGGTCTTCCCTAGTGCAATCCCTCTTCCAATTTTCTCATCATGAAGTTTGGGCTCGAACATCACCACGTTTCCACTGCTCGTACTCCCGTCCAGGCGAGCCTCCAGAATGGTTTCAGCCCTCTCAGGTACGCTTACATCTTCAGCCAACAGCACACGGATCAACTCTCACTCTCCCATGAAGCACCAGCTCTTCTCCGTTGACACGTAGGACGCCGTCTTTGAAATCCAATTCAAACCCTCTGGGAAATTCATGATGTCCATTCCGATGATTGCATCGTCTTCGATGTCCGCTACAAGTGCCTGATGTTTCACTTTAGTGCTGCCCAAAATTATTTCAATCGGTAGCTCGCCATATACAGTAGCTGGCTCCCCTGTTGCTGTGCGTAGCTTCCAAGTTGTCGGTTCAATCCGTTCCGGTGTTCTGGCAAAGGAAGGTCCGAGAATTGTCCTAGTCGCACCTGTATCTAGCAGCATGGTGCAAGGCTCGTTATTGATGAGACCGTCTACGAAAACACCTCTGTTCTGTCGTTGCAGGATAGCGACATATGCGTTGTTAACCGGGGCTTGCTGGACAGGAACACTTCCTTAATCACTTTCCTTATGGCAGCTTCCAAATTAGCAGGCTCCTGTGAGTCTTCCTCAATCATTCGGACTTTACTCTGGCTTTTGCAAGATTGTTTCGCTGCTTCGAATTCCAAAGCGCGTGCCAGTGCGTCTACGAGATGTGTTGGACGGGCTAGTGTCAACGCTTGTCTGGTTTCTTGGTCACGGAGTCCATCCAGGAATGCTTGAACCGCTAGTCGCTCCATTACATTTTCTGGTGTGGATGGATATGCGAGACGAACCAAGCGTGCAATGTCAGTTTCGAATTCTTGTAAGGATTCGCCCGATTTTTGGCAGCGATTTTTCAGCTGGGAGTGGTATACGTGTTCCAAATGGGCGTGGCCATATCGTAATTCTAGATGTTTAATCAGCTGATCATAGTCCTCCTGTTCTTGGGCGGTGAGAGTTTGTAGAATATTTGTCGCTTCTCCACGTAATGCAAGTGTCAGTGCTACAGCTCTTTCCCCTGCATTCCATCCGTTTGCTTTGGCCGCTGCTTCAAACTGCCGGCGGTAATTTGCCCATGGAGTTTTTCCGTCGAACTGAGGCGGCTTCATGGAAAGCTTCCCTATTTCTGAAATGACCTTGACATCTTTTATACCCTCTTGAACTTTATCCAAGTTCAAACTCAAGTCCAGCATTGCATTTTCGTTAACCATCTCTGTGGAGGGCGCACTATTAATTCGTTTTTCCAGCTTACTGATTGTTTCCTTTATTTTATCTACCTCTGTCTCAACGGTTCCCATTCTTTCTTCTAGAAATTTAGCCACACCACACAATTCTTTTTTTAGGCCTTCTGTGTTTTCCAGAAACTTCTCTTCCAGGCTTCTTGCATTTTCTTCCAGGCTTCTTGAATTTTCTAGAAGCTTCTCTTCCAGATTTCTAGAAAGCTTCTCTTCCAGATTTATAGAATTTTCTTGAAGCTTCTCTTCCAGATTTCTAGAATTTTCTTCAAGCTTCTCTTCCAGATTTCTAGCATTTTCTTCAAGCTTCTCTTCCAGATTTCTAGCATTTTCTTCCAGACTTCTTGAATTTTCTTGAAGCTTCTCTTCCAGATTTCTAGAATTTTGTTGCAGCTCTTCTTTCAAGGATTCTATTATCGGACTCAAATCACCTCCGGGAACTTCGAATAAAAATGTTTCGGGGTCCTCACCTTCTTGTATAAGTCCTTCTGCAAGTCTTTCCTGGAGTACTTGCTTTTTACCCGTTGTTTCCAGTTCCCTTTCCTCCAATTCCTGTTTCAATTCCGCTACCTTCAAATCCGCAAGGCGCACTTTTCTTGAACACATTTTGTCTTTGACGATGTATCAGTCTGTTTCACACGAAAAGTTTATCAGTTTGTTAAAAATTCACTTCGCGAAATCTTTTCCACGGGCCACCAGTCTATTGTCTGTTTCACGCGAAGAGTGTATCAGTTTATATTCCCACGCACAATTGTCCACTTCGCGAAAACCGGGCCACTGTCTATTTTCTGTTTCACGCGAACAGTGTATCAGTTTATATTCCCACGCACAATTGTCCACTTCGCGAAAACCGGGCCACTGTCTATTTTGGGCGTACAAAAAGGTCTATCAATTTATTTTTCTGACTTTCCACTCCACGATCACTTGTTTATTTTCAAAATCTCACTTCCGACACCAATTGTAACGTAAATAAACTTAACTTGGTTTAACTAATTTATTTAACACTTAATCTACAACTTAATTTATATTACTACGCCCCTGAATAGCTCGATCGTATGGGCTCGTTCAGACTGTTTACTCCCTCTTGAGGGCTGTCTATTTATCTCCGATACAGCATTCTCGATGTTTCGAATTCGGACGGTTGGCGACGGCATGTTCCAATTGTTTCCAATATTGACCGTTGTTTTCCGCGGAAGAGCGACTGGATGGTTCTCGAATATCTCCGGGGATGATCTCATCGCTGTCGATGGCAACGTGTGAGGCGACAGGTCCGGCCTAGGTTCGTTACAGTAGTTAACCTACTGATGATGATAACTTAGTTATCGAAATGCGCATATAGGTGTGAAGTGAGTAAGTGTGGTGAAGGTGTTACTTGTTCTGTAGGTCTCATGTGGTACAAGTTACATCGGTGGAAACGTGAACATTCTTCCAAAAAATCGTCCAACTGCTCGTTTTTCTCATTTTAAGAAATCATTTGTAGCTAATCACTATATAATTAATTTAGGGAATTTAGTTTACTTCAAATATGTTATGATACATTTTGGTCGTAGGATCAACCGATGAGGAATCATTTCGAAATAAACAATTTTTTGTACTTTTATTCCAAGATGGCGGACCGCGCCGACCCCCCCTCTCCAAGGTCGAAAACTTGGATTTTTCATCGGGGCCCGGAACTAAATAACATATAAAGAAAATCGTTACAACCCCACCTTTTGTAGGGCAGAAAAGCCCTTCTTAGTCCCCATTGACTGGAGTAAATATATATCGCTGATTTGTGAAAACAGGGGTAAAATTCTGTTTACAAGATAATTCTACTTTCTGTTAAAAAAATGAGGCACAGATGTATAAAATATAATTCCACAATGCATTTCGTTCAAAAACACATGTTTTATATGTACATTTATTGCTTTTAATATACAGCGTCATGTGGAAGTGCCTTTAGGGCCTCGTTGTATTCAAAATGAAACTTCATAATTACAGAAAATTCCAGTTCATATCGAAATACCTCATGGTTGCGCTTGACGTCAAAATGAATGATTGCAATGCACGATTTGATATTCTTATCACTGACAAGTATAGATTCATGGTGGTCGCCGTGATAATCTAAATTTCTATAAGACAAATAGGCTGTCTGATTCATATTCATGAGGAATGATCGTGTTCTATCTGGAGATTAGGAACAGACAAACACCCATGTTTATCAGTTGTGCAACCAAACTTGATATATCAGCAATCATATTTTTGCGAATGGTTGTTTACCTTGGATTTTCCGTTATTGTTTTTCTGTGTTTTCCTGTTTTGTTCACAAGATGTATATGATTAATTTTCGAAAACCCATTATCTCTTAGAATTCCACTTTGTCCAAGAAACAACTTCTAGTTTTATCGACTATCGTTCATAACAAGTATGCAAATCAAAGTGCTCCTTAATTTGATTCAGAGGAATCCCCGGTCACATTCTCATACAAAAAGAGATTTCAAGGAACTGAAATATTATGACCCAATCACAGCATTTTATGCAGGCAAGGTTGTGCAAATAAACAATTTCTGATACCTGCAAACCCGTCTGCTGTAGCCATCGACCAAAATATTGTGTTTGTTGTATTCGATTGCAGGTGTACTTGTAAATCAGCGGATATTTTTTGGGATCGCATACGTTTTTGGTGTCATATATTGAATATTTGGGAAACTGAAAGGTTACAAACTCAGAAAGTATTCATATGTGTGGTGTCTTACACCTTAAATAACTGATTCTACATTTACTGAGGTTCAGAATAAAAGTTATGACTTATAGTAAGTTTATACAGCACGTAAAATAAAATAAACTAATTTAAAAAGTTAAAACTACACAACATCCATAACAAGTTTATACAGAAATAAAATAAAATAAGAAGTAATATAAAATAAGAAGTAATATAAAAGATGGTTATTTTTATCTTTTATTTTATTTTACTTTGACTAGTTGTTAGGCACATGTATATATTGAATAATATAGACAAATTGACGAGAGGTGATGATCCATGATATGATATAATAGCTATTCAGTCGTTGTATGTCATGTCACCATGTTTTTGTTTTCAAAATCGGAAAACGATGTGTTCACAGACATTTTTAAAAATTTCTTTTGGCCAATAATAGTCTTTGGATGACAAAGATTTTATAATATTGGGAGTGCTGTCAACAATGGCTTATTTTTTACTCAATAAACAATAACAATGACCAATTTTTCAAGTATTCGTCATTGAAGTTTGAGGTAACCTCAACATAAAATCCCAGATTTCGATTACTTCTTACATTCATTTATTCAGCTCTATAAACACTCTGGAAATTATTACTTTTCATTTTACTGCTGTATAAACTCACTTTTACTTTATTTAACATCAGAGAAAGAATAAATACCATGTCGGGAACAGGTGTCTTATACACAGGTGGGGACCAGGGGCGGATCGTGAATTTGTGGGGCCCTGGGCTAATACTACTTAGGGGCCTACCTAATAACTCAACTAATTGCCATTTTGTCAAAAAACTGTTTTCTATAGTGATGTAGGTATACGGTATATGAAAAAAATAGAACATAGAACAATAAAATATTTTATTTATATAATATGACTAAGTATACAAACAGCATTAATAAAATTATTATTTCTATATATTTTCAATTTCAATACTGGCCACAAGGCCACGTCAACATATATCTCAAACTCAAAATTTTCTAAATTTCTTTCCGCCTCAGTCCTTTTGCTGAACACCACTATCGTTCTCAGATCTTGCACATTTTCATCACTGGTATTTTTTTTCTGGTTTTCAAAATCTTGCACATTTTTATCACTTATATGTTTTTCCTGGTTTTGCGATTTTCTGCTTCCTTCGGTTAGATTCTCTTCGGATAAGATGCCTTCCTTTTCGCTGTTTAATGGATTTGTAACTATTTCATTTTCGTTTTTATGTTCTAATTTAAAGAAAGTTTACATTTTTGCACGTTTAGGGTGGTTGCGCCTGTTGTCTGGCCAGTGTCGGTTTTCGACTAGTTTCATACAAATCTAATGGAAATAAGAAACTATAAGCCAATATCAGTCATCTAAAATCTTCCCGGTTTTCGACCACCTTTCCCCACCACTTCTCAGAATTTTCGAGTCGTTTACGTGACAATTTCATTATTAAATTCTTAAGGGTGCGTAGGCAGTCAGTGAGCAGACACGAAATAGTTTAAAATTTGTAATGAACTGTGAACTTCAAAAATAGCAAGTAAGTGATAAATTATCTTTCAATTACTTCATTTTTTATGTGGTATGTCAAGTTTAATCTATCCTTCTTCCGAAAAACTATGTTTGAACCATGTTTACAATACTTTTCTATATAAAATGAAGTGGTCGCATATTAGGTATGTGATATATGTGCTTTTCCCTTTCTCGACCGCTTGGTCGCGAGAACCGGACAAACGGCACTTAGATTGTCTATCCCTTTTAATTTTACTAAATTTAAATACGGTTGAACTCTTCTAACACATTATTAGTAAATTATACTCCTTAAATAGAGTCCATTTTTCGACCACATTTTTTAAAATCCTTCTATTTATTTTTCTGCCTACTTTTTGCAGTGATTAATGGTGGTCGAAAGTGTCTTCTTTTTCGACCAGTTAATTATATATGGTTTTTCATTGGAATTATGTAGGTAGGTAGGTAGATAATGTTCGATTTGAGCCAATTCCTTTTGATTTTGAAATGCCACCAAAAAAATCAAACGAAAATAAACGAAAAACTGGACCTGAAGCGTTACTAGGTCGAGAAGTCGAAGAAAAAATTAAACAATGGGTTATAAATATAGGCAAATGTGGTTTCCCTTTAAAAAACCTTCAAAATATACTCTTGAAGATTTGACAAAAAATCAGATACGTTAAAATTTCCGGTCGAAGATCAGATTGAGCAGATATCACTGATAGCTATCATTCAGACTCAGGAACTCTAAGCAGAGTTCAGACTGAGAACAGAAAAATGAAACCTCTGACCGATGATCAATTACAGCCCAATCCTTGAATAGAATTCCAAAAATCATGCGATGCAGTATTAAATACCCCAATCTCCCATGTTGACAATCAGGTCGAACCAACTCCGAAGGAAACTTCTCTTACGATTCCTCATAAGTCAGATTCACAAACATCGAATTCAGAGTTCGGACTGAAAACAGAAAACATCTAGCTGAAAACCAACCGAAACAAATATCTTTTGAAAGACCAGTTCTTTTCCCAGAACCAATAGAAAAATATGTTCAAAATCCAAAAGAAAAATTGCCCAGTGCGATTTCATCACAAGAATGGAGAAACCAAACGAAAAAGCCAAAGAAAATAAAGAAATGACGAAAAAGCCAAAGAAAATAAAGAAATGACGAAAAAGAATAAGAAGAAGAGAAACCCACAACAACCCTGAACATGTAATGTCAGCAAAGAATAACGATAAAATAAAATGTGCTGCTTGCCAAGAAGAACTAATAAGTGATGTTGATGACGATGAAAAAAATATAGGGTGTCTGCCCCAATGGTTCCATATTGAGGTGCACATTATTTTATGGAATTTCTTATGAAGAAGCTTCATTGAAAGATTATATTTGTTTCATGTGTTCCTAAGAACACTCTGGTGGCTCTAATGTAAACTAGTTTCTGCCACATTGTTTTCTAACCACACTTTCGTATCGTTTGTTTGCCATTATTTTTATTAAAATAGTGCCTTTCTTTAAACCGTTTTTATTTGATCTTCTTTTATCATTTGTTATTGTTATATTTTACTTGTTGTTCGTTATAATTTTCAAAGGCGAAGCGACCCCTCCGCTCTTATAATGGCGTCTAATAATGATTATTGTTCTGTGCCACAATGCAATTCCTGGGCCAAAAGAGACACTGAAAAGAAATGAACATTTCATAGATTTCCCGAGGAAAATGACCCTAGGGTTTATTTTGAAACGGAGATGGGACGAGAATTAATCTCAAGAAGAAAAGCCTGGATATTAAAGGTTCGGATTGGCAAACCAATCAGCAAATTCATGAAAGTGTGTTCGCTCCATTTTAAGCAAGAAGATTATATTAACAAAGGTAGGTAGGTATGTTGTTTTTATTTACTTATTTACTCAAATATAATTTATTTATAGGTGAAAATACAGGACGAGGTCGTATATTGAAAAAAACAGCCGTACCATCTCAGAATCTGCCTGCATCTGTTGTAACAATAAATAAAAAATCAGATTCAAAACGTGCAGAAAGGCTGTCTAAAAGAACAAGTGAGGAATGTAGCCAAGTGGGAACAAGTAAGGAAAGGAGCCAGAGCGACAACGACATACAAGAATCAGAAAAATTTGTTTGTGAAGAAGAGACGAGTAGTGAAAGTTATGTTCCTAATATTGCCAGTTCTACTCACAAAATACAGAGGCTAGTTCTAACCCTGTAACTATTAACACCTTAACACTAATCCTTACACCAATAATTATTATATCTAAATGAACATTAATAAAAGGTAAAAGTCATCCGAATCACAGTTTTAACAACGTTTAAAGAGCCTAAACCACGCTTCAAATACTCTAAACACGAAATAAACAAAGTAAACAATGAAATCGATATGGAAGAAAAAGTAAGGTTATCAATCAATGTGGTAGAAAGTACATCATCTGTCCGCCGCCGGTAGCGCTACAATCTTAATTTGAAATCCCAATTGCACGGGCCGAAATAAATTTGGCACCGGTGCGCATTTAAAACAAGCGGCATATCGCGATTATAGATTCGGGAAACAATAGATTTTTATTGTAAAATATTATATTATTTTGCCGCTCTTATTGTGTTGTTTCTGAACTAGTGACTGACGTCACTGACTATTATTTCCGACTCATGGTATACCCCATTAGAGGTGAAAGTAGGCCTGTCAATTAAAATTTCCATTTTCTTCTCTTTGTCCTTGAAATCAAGAAGAGAGATCCATTCATAAATGTTGGTTTGCACGGCTTGAATATATCATTATGTAAAAAACTCTCACGGCTTTCCTTTTAGTACCAGTCCTATTACAAATATCTGTTATACTAGTTTTCCCATGCTCTATTTCATCAAAGCATACACTTAATTGAGCTTCTTCATCATAAACTCTTGGATTAGGAGGTCTTTCAAAAGTATTTTGCACTGAACCCGTCGATTTGAACTTTGAGATAATCCTGCTCACAGTGGACTGTTGGATATTCTTTTAAGGATGTCTTGCATAAAAAATATCGGTAAACCTGCAGCAAAGTGAATTGTCACCGATTTTGACGAAATTTTCACAGATGCTTTAGAACACGATAATAAAAGTAAATCCATCAAAATCGAAAAAGGTCTATTTTCAATCACAATTTCCACTTACTTGGGAGGGCTTAATTTCTTTATTTTTTCACCAACACACTGTATAGAACCCTCAATTTCTATTCAATACCTTCTTCAATGCAATTCATAACAATTTTTTTTCCGGTTTAGGATAATAGTTTACTTTCAGAAAATTGGGAATTTAAAATAAGGGATACCCTCTGGTGTCGATTTTGGAAACTATACATACTTACATTGTTTACTTTTCCAAACACTGATGTTTATAATATGATTTTAGCCATTGTATACCTAAAACTTGTAATTGTTGACATTTAATGAAATTCTTGTTTACCTGTTGACTATTGTTTGTCCTCGAGAAAAAAAATGAGTGAATAAAGTTCAAATCATTATTGTTGTGTACCTCAATGTGACTCTTGGACAAAACGATCCCGTTGTACTGGAATGAGTTTTTATCATTTTCCGTGAAAAAATGAATGTAACCAACTGGTGCAGACTAATCTAGGATTGAGTGAGTCTATAGACAGACGACGGGCTCTTGGGATCTTGAAGAAGAATACATTTCCTTCCCAAAATGTTCCTGTATCGTTGTGGCCAAGAAAAAAAGTTAAAAAAAGAACCTTTGAAGAGAGTTGAGAAGAAAAAAAAAAAAGACTTAAGAAGAGAAAAAAGAGATATTATTCGACATACCGAAGATTATTCATACATTATGGAAAAAAAGTGACTATATATGTGTATCTAGGTGATAAGGACACATTAACACACCATCTTGTTAGTTTCAAATGAAATTAAAAAAACTGTTTTTGTTAGTTTTATTTTTAATTCGAACATTCACGAATAATAATGTGTACATTTCTTCAAAATAATTCATAATAATTCCCGATGACTTCACTAAGCTGTCCAGAAACTTCGAAAAAGATTTTTTTGCAAGCAATTTAGAGCATACTTTGTCTCCTTCAAAGAGAGTTTTCGCAAATGATATTGTCTTAAGATTTAAATACACCACTTCACTAGAGTCTTGAAATGAATAACACTACACACAAAAACTGGAAAATTATACCAAATGGAAATATTTTCAGAAAAACTCCGAACACAAGTGTATAACCTCTGAGAAAACAGACATACAATGTAAGTATGTCTGGTTTGAATTTTTGCCACTCTGGCGCTGGCATCTAATTTTGAATTCCCAATATATGAAAGACTTTTTTTACGTGTTTTTGATACAGAAGTGTGTCAGAAGTCGTCCCGGGGCTGGAAGTGGGGGCGGGCGGTCAGTCCCCGCGCTCCGATTTAAATGAACACTCCCTTTCAAAGTGCAAGGACCTAGGTTCGATCCCGAGCTGGGCCACGCATTTTTTTTTCTATTATACTCAAATTAACCACAACTTCCAAAAATCACCAAAATATATTACCCCTCATATATATTATATTTATACTTATCCTCCGTTTTGCCTACTCGTAATTAATTCATAATTCATTGGAAATTTTAATAATACAAAAAAAATTGCCAACACTGCATAAAAAAGCCGCCTGCTCAGCCCCATGAAACCAGCAACCACTGGAAATAGAAACCAAGCCATCAACGAAACTCAAGGCGTTCCACCCTCGAGTTCCTTCTAAGGGATGGAGGAGTTATGGATGCCTTCCTATGGGAATCGCTGAGACAAGCATTGCTGCCTATGCGGATTTCCAGGAACATGGAGATACGGTGTCGGATTCAACGTCAGTTCATGGTAACGAAGATCAACCAGAATAGACTTGCCAGTATCTGCCCTTCTAGTCCAGCGTTGAAAACCATTGGGAATTTGCTGATGTCGTCGATACGTGGTAATGGGTAGCTGGCCTTTTTCATGACAGCATTAAATTTCCTATAATCCACACAGAATCTTGTAGATCCATCCTTCTTGAAAACCAGTACCACCGGGACAGACCATGAACTTGATTCTCGCACTGCGGTAACTTCTTTTTTCGTTTCACCGTCCATTCCTTCCATCGTTTTCCAGACTGTGTTGATTTCGGCCCCAATTTCATCAACAACTTCCTGTAGGCCTAATATTTGTCGCTTGGTTTCATGGACAATCTGCTAAAAAATTGCTTTCTGTTGTTCTTCTAGAATTTTCTAAAAATGCTCCAGCAACCTATCGTTTTCCTTTTGTTTTTCTCTTCCTCACCGTTCCCCTTCTGTTGACGTTTCTCCTCCTCTTATTTTTCTCTCCGACGTCTTTCCTTCCTCTTTTGTTTTTCTTTTTGTCTCCGTTCCTTCTCCTTGGCTAACTGCGCTTGATAATTTTCATTATGACCATTACTTTTTCTCAAATTAGCCGGATCTGGGATATGTGGCTATTAACATAGTGATCTAATTGGTTCGTTTATTTACAGTTCAACAACACAAAACAATGATAAACTTTAACGATAGAACTAGTATTTCTGAGAACTCACTTATCAATGAACTAACTGACTGCCATCAGAAATAAAGAATTAGACAAACTTATGAAATGAAGTACTGTGTTTGGGCTTATTTACTAGGAAAGGTTGCACTTGGTGACTCAATACTAGTTACTGTTAAACTGTTACATACTCGGACTTGGCTTTTTATCCATTTGACATTGATATGAGACATAAACAGGGCGAACAACAAATATTTCCGTGAATTAAGTCGGGCAATGAACTGGCAAGAACACAGGTTTTAAAATCTTTAGAAATGTCTTTTCGTTTTATGGGCAAGACTTAAAATTTCATCGGCTAAGATGTGAAAAATATTCATGGGATTTTCATGACACTACAAGTATTCCTTCATGAAGTGGAAGTCAAAGTGCAAACCTCTTCAGTTTTTTTTTTCAAAAAGAGACTAGTGTAATTGTTACTCACCAACAGGATTCCGCTCAACAACCACAAAAAATAAATAATTGAAATTTCATAAATTTTAACGATAAAGTGAGTAGAGAAAATATCTTATCAAAGATTATGGAACACTTGTAGATTGATGGATTTTTCTTCAAAGGTGCTTATTGTCTGATAATGAGATAAAAGAAATAAAATTAAGCACTTTCACCCAACTGAAAAGAGAAAAGTATCGATTCCAAATCTTTTTCTATTGCCGCATTGATGTATTGAGTATTAATAGTAGGATGAAAGTTACATTCCTGAAGAACTGAGAAAGGTGTTGCTTTTAGGTAGATTTCAATATAATAATGATAATATAGTTCATTTCTTTGTTTAACACATACAATATAAAATAATATTACACAGTGCATTGTAACAAAGAAAACGTCACCATAAAAACAGAAAGGTACATATAAAGAATAATTTATAAATATAGTTGACAAAATACAGTCAGATACATGATTTTATATTAAAAACTCTATAATATAAGAAGTCCTATCGATAAGGTATGTTCTAGCCAGGATTTAAAAATATGTATGTAGGGGGCTTTCTTAATATGTATTTCCAGCTTATTATACACCTTACAGCACAGAAAAAGATGTGACTTCTGATGAAGACGTACGAAGTGCATCAGGCACAATTAAATTTCCATTTCTTGTGTTATAGGTATGGGTAATTATATTTTTCATAAATTTATCATGAGATTGAGTGTTCTTTATAAGGATGTTCGTATCGTCTACATTAGGGAAAAATTACTATCGGCTCCCTCCATATATATTCTTAAAAGTATAGGTTTTGCTAGATCAAACATCCAAGAAATAGAAACAAATGCAACGGCGCACAGTTACAATACCCGTCATGGTGATCTTTTGCGTATTCCAAATCACAAGACAACAAAATATAAAAAATCCCCTTTATATAATACAATAATTCTGTATAATAAATTACCTGAAGAGATCAAGCAAATTACCTCTGATAAAGTATTTCATGGCAGAGTGAAGCAGCTGCCGTTGAGCACGTACTTTTTATTTTTGTCAATTTTTTTATATTGTTCAAAGTGTATTTATACTTATCTATGACGCTTTTTCCATATGTTTTTAATTTGCAGTTTATATGCACGACTTTTATATATACACTTATATTGCTAAGTACGACCCTCATCTACCTATTTTATTCGTTTTTATCCTGTTATCATTATATTTTATATTTATAACTAATTATTGACATACCATATGTACATATTGTACCGCAGTGGCAAATAAAGTATTATTATTATTATTATGCTACTACATGGACAGAATGTAGGTTATGTAGCATTAGAATCAAGTCATTAGCAAAAATGAGAAAAAGAAGTGGTTCTAATAATGATCGCTGCGGTACGCCTTGTTTTATAATCTTGGGTTCACTTTGCACTTCAATTATCGTTACACACTGGGACCTATCTCTGATACCCTACCTATTCATTTTGCACATGAGGAGTTCATGGTTTACCAAATCAAATGCGCGAGAAAAATCAATAAATAATCCACAGATCTGTGAAAACCACACAGACAAAGACGTAGCAACACGAAGAATGACAGATAGGGGGAATACGAAAAAATACATAACAAGTAGTTATCAATATTATTAAGTTTTAATATGATCAACGAAAGGTGGCCCCTCAGCTGCCTGAACCCGCAACTTAAAACAATCAAAACAGCGCCAAGGTCTGGGGGCCACCACTCGTTGGTTGTATGTACTATACTTATGATAATATTGATAACTAGCTGTTGTGTTATTAATGTTGAAACAGGATGAAGAAAAACTTCTTATCGAACAACCAACGTAGATTTCTATGTTCATCAAAGTTGAGAATTTGTCATTTTCATAATTCGAGGAATTTGGAATGTTGGTTGATACAGAGAAAATCACTCTTTTTTCCTTTTGTTTTGAGTATTCATTCGACTCTAACATGGAGGATTTCAAATATGGGGTGTTTTAAAATTAGTGTTTCTAACCTCCAGGATAACAAAAAAAGTTTATATAAATAATGAATTTGGGTCTGTAAAAGCTTAGTTTTTAGTTTACAACTTTGGCATCAAAAATGGTCCCGCTTAAAGCTAAATATTATTTTTTTGGGTTATTCCCTGGTAAAAACTAGATCAACTTTTTAAAATATATTGATAATATTCAGTCAAAAAGTTAAACACATTAAAAAAATTTTTTTTTGTTTCTCGATTTTTTTACTGAACATTATGAACATGTTTACCCAAAAGTACCTCTGTGTCAAATCGATATTAGCAACTGCATTAAAACTTTCAACATAATTTTCTCGAAAAGGATCGACTTTACAAAAAGTCTTTTTTTGCATAAAAAACGGTAAGTTTTCATAATTTCCAGTGTTTTTACCACCTACAACTTCCAAAAATCAGATTTAGCCTCGAACAGGACCATGTTTGATGCTAGAATTGTAAACAGCCATTCAAAATAAGTGAAAATTGTTATAAAAAATTCCTTTCAAAACCAAGCGTTTTCGGATCCATATACTCATAGGAACTTTTTTCTTATTCTGATGAGTATTATCTACCCTAAAAGTTTGTAATACCATTTTTGAAAGATCCTGTATCCCACACAGGGTGTCTACATTTTTGTGTCAAAATGGCATAGGTGATTGAATAAGAAGACATGGAATTTTAATAAATTTCAATTCCGGAGTACTGATGATTAAAAATATTTTCAGGGATAGTTTTGAAATGGCTCAAGAATTACTTTCATCAATATAAAAAGCATGTAATCATAATGATATGGTCTGCGGAAGGTTAGAGATTTAGATACCTTTCTCTATTTCTCAGAGAATTAAAGTTTAAAATGAAACATTTCATCTTGGATCCAGGAACTTTCGATTATATCATTTTCAAATATAAGCTCTGATAAAAAATAAAAAGTAATATAAATTGTGCAACTAGGTTATCTATCGATGCAGTTGAAATGTCATTGATATTTTCCTAAAAGCAATAACCACTGAATAACTAATAAAAATAGTATAAATTACTTGGTGAATGATTTAATCGATTATAAACGTTGTGACTTATTTCAGACATTGTGTAGGATCTGTTTATTCTAACTTTTATTGTTAGGACACTAGATGTTGCCCTTGAAGGAATACCTCAGCTTCTGAATTTGGTTTAATGTGAGTTGACCTATGCAAGCTATGCACACTCATACATATTCATAACACATATAGGGGGACTAAGAATGGGGAATTACTGTTACTTGCCTCAGTACATCACATCAATATGAAATGATATGTACAGTCGAACATTATGAATTACCTCTCTAATGAATTCGGTGACTTCAAAAATATCATCATATGGAAATCCAATAGCGGATTTACACTGTATACAACAGATTCCAATTTCTAGCATATATCTACAGGAAAGTTTCTCGAGTTTACCATAAAAGTAAATAGAAAAAATATTGTAATTTCTATTAACTCACCTGGTTTATGATTCTCTTCTGCGGAATACTAACACCAGAAGACTTATTTCTTCAATTTTATGAAAGTGATTGTAACAGTTCCGAGAAATAGAGCATTCCTTTCACTTTCGATTTAAAATTTTAGGTTAGTTTTGAGCACTTAGGATCGTGGAGTTTCTCTGGAATCAACATTAAACTACAGATAAACTTTTCGAAATAAACAGACCTATCTTGATTGATTGTATAAAGTTAATACATAACAGTCCGAACTTGACTGTCAAATGCGAATAGCAAATACCAATAACCAACTACACTTCAAAATTCAGACAGCTAAAGTGACCATAGACAAGAGTTCTATAAAAGTGACAGAACTGACAGAAGTCAGCTAGGTATTAGGAGTACAAAACCAAAACGAACACAATCGGGATAATTCGCATGCAGTTTAGATATCCGAAAGTGAAACTTCTTTTTTTGCAAACTGTCAGTCGTTCAATTGGCAACCAACAATACAATATGACATAATGTTAACTGCATAGTTTACATCACAACTCATTTATAATCAAAGAATGTAAGAAGACATAAAGCTACCTCATGGCATCAACAAATATATCTGCAATTTGAATTTTACAAGTTAAAATAAAAATTATAAAAAAATTAAGACAAGCTTTTATACAAATGCACTAAAAAGGAAAAAATAATTTCTTTAATTGTTTAACCTAGGTTATTCTGTGAGAAGCAGATTCAGGGGAAATAAAAGGAGAAACTATTCATTAATTATAAATGCACCTAATTTGAGAATATTGATCAGAGCGTTCACAAGTTTTCTGAGACTGGGGATATTTCCGCTGTTGAATAGGAGAATCAAAAGTCATCCAGAGAATCGATTTGGGACAGTTCTGAGCCTTCTCTGATACCTTTGTATAAGGGACAATCAAATAACAAGTGTTGAAGTGACTAATTAACAAGAACAAGCATATTACATATTTAACAGATTTCTGTTGTGCTAATTTTATAGACCGAATCACCGAATGATAACATGAGAAACCTAGTGCTACAGGTTCTATTCTGTGCTATTATTCGAGTGAAGTAGATTGGCGCAGATCGAGATACCCAAATAACTTTTCTCAGTGCGAGAGACTGCGAGATGGCCCTATATGAGTGGGTAAGTAGAATTTATCAGTCGAGAATTATCAATTTCTAGAATTTTTTGTTTGTATTTTTCCAGTATTCTGCTTGGATCTATATTCAAGAAAATTTTGCCTTAAGTCTTCACATTCCACAGAAATAATATATTCTTCAACTTGAAGTAACCAATTGTAACGATTCTCGCAGTTGGACAGAGAGACCAACCTAGAGTAACACAATTTGGCTAATCTAGATCCATCCATAGATTTCAGGGTTGATTACCAACAAAAGGATATGCACATTTGTCAACCTTTAATTTTTCATGTTTTGCTTCGAAGATTAAAATTGGATAATTATAATACTATGGCCAAATGATATTCAAGCATTGATTCTTCTCGATACTTATTTATTCCGACCTGTTGAAGAACTCGAATTTGCAAAGTATATACAGTTGTCCCGTTTAAAAAACGTTGGCAGACACAATAAATATCTCTTTCTCTCGAGGATCATTTCCTTCATGTTTAAAAATCATTCCAATATATAACATGATCTGCCTGCCAACTACAGACCGATTTCCCTGTTACCCACCCTATCAAGAATAATTGAGAAACTAGGAAAAAATAGAATAACATCCTTTCTTAATAAACACAACTTATTAAGCGACAATAAGTTTGGTTTCCAATCATCAAAAAGCACACTTTTTGCCTTCCTGGATAACCTTCACCTGAAACAAAATGAGAGACGTAGCGGCGGCAGTGTTTTGTGACTTATCTAAGGCCTTTGACTCTGTAAACCATGAAATATTGCTGTGGAAGCTTGAAATCTACGGTTTCAGGGGTACTCCATTATCTTGGTTCAAATCTTACTTATCCGCTGCCAAAATGTGGTACTCAATATGACTGAATCCAAAAAAGGTGATGTTGACTCCGGTGTCCCACAGGGATCCGTTCTTGGACCGACTTTATTCCTTCTCTATGTCAATGACTTGAACCATCTAGACATATAAGGTAAATTCACCATTAACGGATGACACCACAATTCTCTGGCACAACAAATCAACCACTAATCTGTCTGATCAAATTAATGCTGATATAAAAAGGGTGAAAGAATGGTGTGATGCAAATCTACTATCACTCAATGTTAAAAAAACAAATATTGTCTCATTTATGTGTGACATTGAGGAAATACATTTGGGGAGCAAAGAAGAAAAAGTTACCAATATCACAGAAAATAAGTTTTTGGGGTTACATATTGATAAAAAACTAAGTTTTGAAAGTCATGTCAGGAACTTATGCAAGCTGTTAGCCTTAGGTTGCTACACATTACATCTAATGAGTTACTGCTTATGCAAGTAAGGTTATTTCTCACTAGTGGAGTCTCATCTCCGTTATGGCATCTGCTCCTGGTGTGTTCGCAAAATCTGTATAAAATGGTCTTCATTCTACAGAAAAGGGCCATCAGATATGCATGCAAAGCCAAACGTCATGATGATGATACAGCAAAATATTTCAACACTTTTCTTTTCTTTTTAAAAACAGTGTGTCTAATACATAAGAAATTAAAAATTAAATAAATACCCCATCAATACACGTTTATCACACCAAGTTCCACTCTCCCTACCCCTACATCAACTTCAACTCAGAACTCACTCATTTATAAGACCAGTAAATTGTACAATCACCTTCCTATCGCATTAAAAGAAACACACAGTGAGCTAAAATTCAGAAAAGAAGTGAAAAAGCTTTTAATTGCGAAGGCCTATTACTCTACAAAGGAATTCTATGAAGATTCATTCAACTGAAGTTTTATAATTTTTAGGAAATGTGAGCGAATTGTAATGCGACCTCACATCTTACTTACATTATCTTTCATCATTTAAATTGTCATTTACCTACTTACATTAACTTTTATCTTCATTGAGCATAATGATTTATAGATGCTATCCATTTTACTTTTCACATGTTTTTATATTTTTACCAATTATAATAAATCATGACATTAATTTTAATAGCTATAAGGAACTCAGTTTTTCAATAAATTGTAACATTTTTTTTTTAAGATTTGTTTTTATCTATCATATTTACATGCACCATCTATATAGATTTTTTTTATTATGCTTTTTCAATAAGATTGATTGAAAACTTAAACTTTTGTTCCAAAATATCAACAGGAGTACGTCATTTTTGATTTCAGCAATGTTCCAGTGGAAATTTCATCTATTTTTCCTTAGCAAAAATTGAAAAAATTCGTTCAAATATTCCAAAGTTATAAGTGTGAGTATATCCTGGGCCTCCCAGCAAAATATTCCAGGATGAGCAAAATCACACATTTCCTAAGAACACTCGGTGCAACTACATACTTTTAATTAAGAGATCATATATAAAAACAAAATATATTAAATTAAAATAATTTCACACATTTCAAAAAAACATAAGTACAGTTATATTTATCGTACTCCATGACCTTGTACAAGTCTTATACTGACATCGACTGGTGAACTTCTTTCCTGTGAAACATCCATTTCAATTTCATCTTCCTCTTCTTCATCGTGTGTTTCTGATTCATCATCGTCATCATTATCGTCTTCATCATCTTCTTCTTCATCCTCTTCCATGTTCTGAAAAAACATACATTTATCCTCAGTAAGCCCAAAAACAGCAATGGTCTCATTCCCATAGCTACATACTCAAAATAAGGATTTGATTACCAAGCTTTATTCAGTATGTAAGTATATAATAAAAACTTTTTAACAAAAAATTAAACCGACGAAATACGGAACTGAAAAGTAAAAAATAAAATAAACCTTCTTATTCTCAATAACTAAGCTCCTAAACTAATGTAAGTAACTAATTTTGAGTCGGCGCCAAACAAACAAGCAAATGAATTAGATAAGGCGTAAAATGTTGGCATCGAGATGCGCGGTGACATTCTGATAATTTTTTTGAAGTAATTTAATGATCTTCGTTGATTGTTCGTTTGGCGCCGACTCAAAATTAGTTACTTACATTAGTTTAGGAGCTTAGTTATTGAGAATAAGAAGGTTTATTTTATTTTTTACTTGTCAGTTCCTTATTTCGTCAGTTTAATTTTTTGTTAAAAAGTTTTTATTTTTCAATTTTGTGTGGCTGAAATCTACTAATTAGTACCTACTTGTTTGTGTATTACTTCCAAAATACTTACTTACCCACCTTACTTCAACTATTACCAGTTAAATAATATGATTATCTACTTTTACTATTTGTTGTAATATAAATTATTTTTGTTGTTCTGGTTAGTTTATTTCATTACTTTGTATATCATTCCATCCTATCATAGAATATAATGATTGTGACGGATGTAGGAGAACAAAAATAATGACATTAGCGATCTATCATTGTCAACTACATATGTGTGCCAATGTTCACAAGTGAAAAATCAATTATTTCCTATTTTTCTACCCGTAAGGGTGGATAATTCTATTTGAAATCCAAATATGATCAACTATGAGGTATACCTTATCTAATAAAAAAAGAATCATCCAAATCGAAGAACCCAGTACAAAGTTATGCCTGATGGAATCGGTTAACGGACCAGAATTCAGAGGGTGAGTGATCAATATCCTTCATTTTGCTACCCTTAAGGGTGGATTTCATCTTTTAAATTCAAATGGGACCAACTTCGAAGTACACCCTATCCACTGGAAAAAGAATTATCGGAATCCGACGTATCAGTAAAAAGTTATGCGTGGTCATACATAAAAAAAAAATAGAGAACCTCCTCCTTTTTGGTTTTGTCGGTAAAAAAAGAGGGTGTTTTTTGGAAGGAGTGTATACAGTGAGGACCAAAAGTCCGTCGTCCCCCTAACTTCTTTATTTTACATGTTACAAAAAAATGTTAAATACAAAAGTTGTATGGTTTCATTCGAACTATTTAATGGCATAAGTTTTATTTATACAGGGTGTCTCAAAAAGCGAGATGAGACACTCTGGATATAATTGGATTTTTGGATTCTACGTAAAATTCTAAACAAGTTTGATGTATGGTGTTATATCACGAAAGTTAATAATTACGGAATTATGGATACTTGTGAATTATTATTTTAAAATGGATTTCACTTTCCTGTCCTAACTTTTTGGAAGCTATCTAATGTACATCTTACCAGAAATGACATATTAAGCCATGCCCAATTTGGATTTCAAAACTCGAAAAGCACAAATGATGCTTTTTTCTCGTTGCTAGAAAATACATATGTTACTTTGAATAATGGAGAAACCGTAGCGGCGGTATTTTGCGACTTCTCCAAGGCGTTTGACTGTGTCAGCCATGAGATATTACTGCAAAAACTACAATTTTACGGTTTCCGAAATTCCTCATTAGACTGGTTCCATCGCATTTGTCAGAAAGGAGTCAAGTAGTAAAAATACAGGAAAACTACTCTAACAGTGGCAAAGTCGCAATGGGCGTTCCACAAGGGTCGGTTCTAGGTCCTATTCTATTTTTATTGTATCTAAATGACCTAGCCACCATTCGCATCCAAGTAAAATTCACTTTCTTTGCGGATGACACCACCATTCTATGGCATAGCAAAGACATAAATCACTTGAAAGAATCAATTGCTCTCGATCTAGAAAAAATTAAGCAATGGTGTGACTCCAATCGACTCTGTTTCAATTTAAAAAAAACAAATCTAGTCACCTTTAAGTTTGACTTTGATAATTTGTACTTAGATAACCAGATAATAACAAATAAGCCACAAACTAAGTTTCTAGGTCTAATTATAGACAACAAGCTAAAATTTGATGAGCATGTAACGACCTTGAGCAAGAAGTTAGCCTCTAGCTGCTTTGCAATGAAAATTGTTTCAAGAGAATTAAACGTAGCCTCGGCTAGGATGGTCTACTTTTCCCTAGTTGAGTCACATTTGAGGTATGGCATTGCCTTCTGGGGTTTATGCAATAACCAGCTGTTTCAATGTGTTTCTATTCTACAAAAAAGAGCAATCCGATACCTGTGTAAAGCTCAATATCACGATCACTGCAAACCACTTTTTATTAGCCAACAAATATTATCACTCGTTTGTTTATTTATTTTGGAAACTGTATGCCTCATCCACACAAAATATGGTTCAACACCTACTGAAACACGAAAACATAAAACAAGAAATGAAGGTTGTGTTCCCTTACCCTTACCTAAATCTAGTCTGACAAAAAACTCCATCATGTATGAAAGCAAAAAATATATAATCATCTGCCAGCCAGTTATAGAAACATAACTTCTCTGAAGAACTTTCGAAAGACTGTAAAAAAGGCTCTATTGCAGAAAGCTTATTATAACCTGCAGGAATATTATGATGATATACTATAGTTCCTTATGGGAATTGATTTGATACTGGATATTTATATTATTGAATTTTTTATTTTTATCTCATATGTTTTGATTTATTATGCAAGACTACTGTTAAATCTTAAGGGTGGTAATTGTTAGTTAGTTAGTTACCCTTTTGTTAATGACATCTTATTTTATAATGTGTTTGTTTATAATGTGTTGTTTCAATAGTCCTTCTTTTTTAAAGTAGATTGACAATATGTTTTTTATTTATATATGTAATATTTATCTTTTATGTTCGTACATTTTATCCACTTGACATTCATTTATTTTATTGTATTTTTTTTCTTATATGTTTTGATTTATTATAAAAGACTACGGTAATTGTTAGTTACCCTTTTGTTAATGACATCGTATTTTATAATGTGTTGTTTCAATAGTCCTTCTTTTTTAAAGAAGATTGACAATATGTTTTTTATTCATATATGTAATATTTATCTTTTATGTTGTACATTTTATCCATTTGACATTCACGTATCTAATTATCTATATTTTTTTTCTATTTTCATGCTTTGTCAATAAGAATCAACTCTTCAGACAATAAAGTATATATTGATTGATTGAATGTTGCTAACTGCTGATAGACACCAGGAATGTGGTACTTACCTTGTCGTACCATTTTTACAATTTTTCAAGTTGTTCAATGTTACAGAAAAGTAGTACAAACGAAACCGTAGCAAATGTAACATTTTATTAACTTATGACAGTCCAAAAATAAAGATAATGAATTATTAGAAACTGAAGTAGTATTTTAACTTATAACTAAAAATTGTTATTATCTATTTCAAAATACAGTAGACTCAATAATCCGAATCAATTAAAGCAAGGGCCAATCCTAATTAATAAAAAATTCAAATTGTCGCGTCTTGCATATTTCACCCTTTTGTTTTATAAATAAAATAATATATGTTTACGTTTTGCTATTCTGCACTACACTAAAACACTTCCTGTCGCCAAGTAATCAGAATATTGTAACGTAAATAAACTTAACTTGGTTTTACTAATTTATTTCACACTTAAATCTACAACTTAATTTATATTACGCCACTGTATAGCTCGATCGTATGGGCTCGTTCAGACTCCGACTCCCTCTGGAGTGCTGCCTATTTATCTCCGTTACAGAATTCTCGACCTTTCCAATTCTGGCGGTTGGAAACCAGCATGTTCCAGTTGCTTCCAATATTGACCGTTGTTTTCCGCGGCAGCGCGTACTGGATTGTTCTCGAATATCTCCGGGGATGACATCATCGTTGTCGATGGCAACGCGTGAGGCGACAGGTCCGGCCTAGGTTCGTTACATTGCCCCCTTCTTAAAGACATTTCGTCCCAAAATGTCATCCTTGGGGTGTGACTATATCTGCATGACTCCCCATATTTGCACAGTGAAGTTCGATGGAAGTAACACTCCACGGTCTTCATGACTGGTCGTGGAAGAGGGTTACAGCAAACCAAAATCTTGACGCCGCTGGATCTGAATATCGCCTCCAGCATACTTCTTATGACTCTCCAGTCCAACCCATCAATACCACAGGACAATTTTGGAATTGCTAGATCCATCAGATTCTGGTCCACCATAGTATTTCTTAGTTTGGTGAGACTCTTCCAGACATCTTCATTGAACGGTTTATCTTGGGAATGCCTCTTGGTAACTAGGTAGTAGATGTTTCTCTGGCCTTTCTTCAACTGTAGCACCCCACCAACTTCTGGATTCTGCTCCCGCAGTGTTTGGAGTTGACCAAATTTCTTGGAAAACACTACGGCGATGCCCCTGGACATTCGAAGATCTTCTGCCACACAGTGCGCTAGTGCGTAGTCAGCAGGCACCTCGAAAAGGTCTCGTGACTCCTCTCTAGTAACCCCATGTAGAACTTTCTGCCCGTTTGAATACAAGGACATAAATTTCTCGAACGTCATATCATCCTCTGGTGGCTTGAGGGTGCGAACTTGGTCATGGTTTCCAGCGTAAGGGGCCAACCTGTTGAAATGGACGACCCTTGGTTTCCCTCGGGTGGCTTATGGATTCGGTACACAAGGTCGTTTATCCTTTTCACGATCTTCCCACGAGTTCCGCAACTTTGGTGATAGTCCACGACGACGTTTGGGGTTGTACAGCCAAACCAGGTCGTCAACCTTAAACCCTCCAGCGTCGGCCTTGATGTCATAGGTCTTCTTCATTTTATCGCTGGCACTCTGGATGTTCAACCGGACTCGTTCGTGGATGTCGTCCATTCTCTGCCGAAGTTTGCTGACGTAGTCCTCTCCCGCAGTGTCTTGTCCTGGCGGTATCCCAAACTTCAGGTCACAAGGCAGTCGCAGTTCTCGGCCCATTATAATACTAGCAGGAGTTTGACCTGTTGACTCGTGTACTGCGGATCGATAGGCCATCAGGAACAAATGAAGATACTGGTCCCAGTCACTTTGATGGTCAGAGACAACCTTGGACAAGTGGCGGTTGATCGTTCTGTTCATCCGTTCCACCATTCCATCGGACTGCGGATGTAGGGCCGTGGTTCTTGTCTTGCGGATGTTCAGCAGTAGACATATTTCTTGGAACAGGTTGGATTCGAAATTTCTGCCTTGA
Organism: Gonioctena quinquepunctata; assembly: GCA_018342105.1. NCBI lineage: Eukaryota > Metazoa > Arthropoda > Insecta > Coleoptera > Chrysomelidae > Gonioctena > Gonioctena quinquepunctata. Next base: position 340,905 of record JAFIRS010000308.1, read on the forward strand.
TCCGAGTGCAGCTCCATTGGAATACCGAATCGACATATCCACTCTTTCACCAAGACGTCGGCGACGGTGATGGCTTCCTGGTTGGGCAGGGCATAGGCTTCTGCCCACTTACTGAAGTAGTCCATTGCCACAAGGATGTATTTATTCCCGTGGTCGGAAACGGGCCGGCGATGTCAATGGCGATTCTCTCGAACGGGCTGCCTACGTTGTACTGACGCATCGGGGCCTTGGGTCGTATTCGAGGTCCATTGCTAGCAGCGCATACAGCGCACTTTCTGCACCAGTCCTGGACGTCAGCTTGACAATTGGCCCAATAAAACGGTTGCCTCACTTTCTGCAGGGTCTTCGTCACTCCCAGATGTCCTCCAGCGACTCCATCATGGATTTCCCGCAGCACTTCCTCTCTTCTGTTCCTGGGAACAATTATTTGGCGTCTGTCTTCCCCACCAATATCGGCCTCCAACACACGTTTCAGGATCCCATTGTCCAGAATAAGAGAGTTCCATTGTGCCCAATATGACTTAACTGCCGGCGAGTAACCTGCGACTTCCTGCCATGATGGTCTTCGATTGCCCTTCTTCCAGCTGACGACTAAGCCAAGGTCGGGGTCTTTCTCTTGGTCTTTCTGGATCTTGCTGTCATTCCAGTTGTCATCCATTGCCGTGGTTCGATAAAGTGTTGCTTCTTTCTCTTCTGCTCGTCGGCAATGTGAGCAATCATCTGGACATGGTCTTCGCGACAAGGCATCTGCATTCTTATGGCTAGTTCCGGCTCGATGTTCGATTTCGAAATCGAATTCTTGGAGTCTCTCGATCCAACGTGCTACTTGACCCTCAGGATTTTTGAACTGTAAGAGCCATTTGAGAGCTGCATGGTCAGTTCTCAACAGGAATCTTCTTCCATACACGTACTTGTAGAAGTGCTCCACTCCCTTTACCACAGCTAACAGCTCTCGCCTGGTGACACAGTAATTGCGCTCTGGTTTGCTAAGCGTCTTGCTGAAATAACCAATGACCTTCTCCTGTCCCTCCTGGATCTGAGATAGGACAGCTGTCAAGTCCAACGATGCTGGCGTCCGTATCCAAAAGGAATTTCCCTTTGGGTAGGGATAGCTCAGTATAGGTGCGTTGATCAAAGCTCCTTTCAGCTTCCTGAATGAGTCTTGACATTCTTCGGACCACTGGAACTTTGTTTGGCCTTCCGTGAGCCTGGTCAGTGGTTTAGCGATGTTGGCGAATCCCAGCACATATCGGCGATAGTATGTGCATAAACCAAGGAAACTTCGAAGTTGGTGAATGTCTTTTGGGATGGGCCAATCCTTAACAGCTTTGATCTTCTGGTCATCCACTGCTACTCCTTCCCCAGAGACAACGTGGCCGAGGTATCGTACTTCTTTTTGGAACAGGTGGCATTTCTTAGGGCTCAGCTTCAATCCGAGTTCCTCAGTCGCAGGAATACTTCCTCCAAGTTTTCACGTGGTCCTCGAACGATCTGCCGACCACAATTATGTCGTCGAGATACACTAGACACGTGTTCCATGAGAGTCCCTTCAGCACTGTCTCCATCAATCTTTCGAATGTGGCGGGAGCATTACAGAGCCCGAATGGCATAACGGTGAACTGCCACAATCCTGAGCCGATGGTGAAAGCAGTCTTTTCTCGATCTTCCTGAGCGAGTTCTACTTGCCAGTATCCACTCTTCAGATCAAGGGTCGAGAAAATCGTGGAACCAGCCAACGTGTCTAGGGTGTCATCTATTCTCGGGAGAGGGTAACTGTCCTTCTTCGTGACATTATTAAGTTGGCGATAGTCTACAAAGCGTGTCGATCCATCCTTTTTCTTCACCAGTACGACTGGAGGGACCAGGGACTGTCAGATGGTTCGATAACTCCTTCTTTTCCCATATCGCTGACTATTTTGTCAGCCTCTTCCTTCTTGGCAGGGAGTCTTCTTGCTGATTGCCGGATCGGTCGGGCACCCCAGTATCAATCTTGTGCTGGACCACATTAGTTCGACCCTTTTCCTTGTCGGTATCGAAGATGTCTTGGTACTTTTGACTAAATCTCCAGTTTGGGCTGTTGAGCTGGTTTTATGTCTTTGGAAGAGATGGCAACTAATTTTTCTAATTCTGTGGGCAAGTTGTTGGTTGGCTAATCGTACTCGCACTCGGATCACTGAGGAAACTGACGCAGTGCCCCAATATTGTTCCTTTCTTCAAGGTCACTAGAAAATACTACATTCATTACCCTTACTGGCACAAATTTGTCAGCACGCAGCAAGGTCTTCCCTAGTGCAATCCCTCGTCCAATTTTCTCATCATGAAGTTTGGGCTCGAACATCACCACGTTTCCACTGCTCGCACTCCCGTCCAGGCGAGCCTCAGAATGGTTTCAGCCCCTCTCAGGTACGCTTACATCTTCAGCCAACAACACGGATCAACTCCTCACTCTCCCATGAAGCACCAGCTCTTCTCCGTGACACGTAGGGACGCCGCTCTTTGAAATCTAATTCAAACCCTCTGGAATTCATGATGTCCATTCCGATGATTGCATCGTCTTCGGGTCCACTACAAGTGCCTGATGTTTCACTTTAGTGCTGCCCAAAATTATTTCAATCGGTAGCTCGCCATATACGTAGCTGGCTCCCCTGTTGCTGTGCGTAGCTTCCAAGTTGTCGGTTCAATCGCTCCGGTGTTCTGGCAAAGGAAGGCCCGAGAATTGTCCTAGTCGCAAATGTATCTAGAAGCATGGTGCAAGGCCAGTTATTGATGAGAAAGCCTACGAACAAACCTCTGTTCTGTCGTTGCAGGACAGCGACATATGCGTTGTTAACAGGGGCTTGTTGTAAACAGGACGACGATTGCCCCTTCTCGTCGACATTCTTCAGGTTTCCTGCATCGGAGGTGATGAATGTTGGACATTTGCTAGCCATGTCCAATTTTGCCACAATTCCAGCATCTTATCTGTCTTTTTCTCAGGCAACACTTCCTTCATCACTTTTCTCATGGCGCTTCAAGTTGCAGGCTCCTGTGAGTCTTCCTCAATCGTTTGAACTTTATTTTGGCTTTGCAGCATTGTTTTGCTGCTTCGAATTTCAAAGCGCAGTGCCAGTGCTCTACGATGTGTTGGGCGAAGCTAATATCAACGCTTGTCTGGTTTCTTGGTCACGGAGTCCATCCAAGAATGCTTGAACCGCTAGTCGCTCCATTACATTTTCTGGTGTGGCTGGATATGCGTAGACGAACAGCGTGCAATGTCAGTTTCGAATTCTTGTAAGGATTCGCCCGATTTTTAGCAGCGATTTTTCAGCTGGGGTGGTATACGTGTTCCAAATGGGCGTGGCCATATCGTAATTCTAGATGTTTAATCAGCTGATCATAGTCCTCCTGTTCTTGGGCGGTGAGAGTTTGTAGAATATTTTGTCGCTTCTCCACGTAATGCAAGTGTCAGTGCTACAGCTCTTTCCCCTGCATTCCATCCGTTTGCTTTTGGCCGCTGCTTCAAACTGCCGGCGGTAATTTGCCCATGGAGTTTTCCGTCGAACTGAGGCTTCATGGAAAGCTTCCCTATTTCTGAAATGACCTTGACATCTTTTATACCCTCTTGAACTTTTATCCAAGTTCAAACTCAAGTCCAGCATTGCATTTTCGTTAACCATCTCTGTGGAGGGCGCACTATTAATTCGTTTTCCAGCTTACTGATCGTTTCCTTTATTTTTGTCCATTTCTGCCTCGACCATCTTTGATTTTATCTACCTCGTGTTCATTTGCTCCTAATTTTATCTATCTCTGTCTCAACGGTTCCCATTCTTTCTTCTAGAAAATTAGCCACACCACACAATTCTTTTTTAGGCCTTCTGTGTTTTCCAGGAACTTCTCTTCCAGGCTTCTTGCATTTTCTTCCAGGCTTCTTGAATTTTCTAGAAGCTTCTCTTCCAGATTTCTAGAATTTTCTTGAAGCTTCTCTTCCAGATTTCTAGAATTTTCTTCAAGCTTCTCTTCCAGATTTCTAGCATTTTCTTCCAAAGTCCTCGAATTTTGTTGCAGTTCTTCTTTCACGGATTTAGTGGTTTCTTCGAGTTTATTCATTACCAAACTTAAATCACCTCCGGGAACTTCGAATAAAAATGTTTGGGGTCCCTCACCTTCTTGTATAAGTCCTTCTGCAAGTCTTTCCTGAGTACTTGCTTTTTACCTTTGTTTCCAGTTCCCTTTCCTCCAATTCCTGTTTCAATTCCGCTACCTTCAAATCCCCAAGGCGCACTTTTCTTGAACACATTTTGTCTTTGACGAGGTATCAGTCTGTTTTACACAAAAGTTTATCAGTTTGTTAAAATTCACCGAATTCTTTCCACGGGCCACCAGTCTATTGTCTGTTTCACGTAACAGTGTATCAGTTTATATTCCCACGCACAATTGTCCACTTCGAAACCGGGCCACTGTCTATTTTGGGGTACAAAAGGTCTATCAATTTATTTTTCTGACTATCCACTCCACGATCACTTGTTTATTTTCAAAATCTCGCTTCCGACACCAATTGTAACGTAAATAAACTCAACTTGGTTTTACTAATTTATTTCACACTTAAATCTACAACTTAATTTATATTACGCCACTGTATAGCTCGATCGTATGGGCTCGTTCAGACTCCGACTCCCTTTGGAGTGCTGCCTATTTATCTCCGTTACAGAATTCTCGACCTTTCCAATTCTGGCGGTTGGAAACCAGCATGTTCCAGTTGCTTCCAATATTGACCGTTGTTTTCCGCGGCAGCGCGTACTGGATTGTTCTCGAATATCTCCGGGGATGACATCATCGTTGTCGATGGCAACGCGTGAGGCGACAGGTCCGGCCTAGGTTCGTTACAATATAAATGACTACATGATTTACCGCTTTGAAATAACGCGTTCAGACAAGTTACAAGCGATGACCATGCCGGATCCAGATTATCATATCGTGCGATCCGGATTACAAGGTACATAATTTCATAATTTAATCCAGATTAGCAAAATATCCGAATTATCGCTCTCCGGATTATCGAGTCTCTGGTGTATGTTCGACATGTCCACTCTGCATATCTTGACAAATAAAAAGTCGGGTTGTAAACTCTTCCCTAACATTATACAAGGCTTGAGGTGTTATTTCTGAATACCTTCAATAATTCAACAAACGCAGTTCAACAAAAGACCCACAAACCGACTTAAAAACTACGGATTTCACACACCCCCTAAGAAAGTAATCAAGAGGTGTGAGGTCCGGTGAGCCAGCTGGCCAGTCTGTTGGACCTCGACGTTCAATGCACCTACCCACATCTTAGTAATTTCTCACTTCCCCAAAATAGTGTGGTGTGGCTTCATCTTGCTGAAATGTTACATTCAAGTTAAATTCATGTGCCCAATAATCTCATTGTTACTGGGAGTGATTGTGTCTTGCAGCATTTGAAGGTATCTGGGACCAATTAAATTTTCTTCTAAGAATATGGGACCTATAATGTGGTCACCTAAAATACCAGCCTAAACATTAATCTTTTGGGGGGATTGAGGATGCCCCTCGCGGAATTCATGGGGATTCTCATCACTCCAATATCTACAATTCTGAGTATTTACACTTCAATTTAGGTAAAAAGTGGTTTCATCACTGGAGTTTTAGCGATTGCAAATCCTATTTATTTGCAACATATTTGTATGAATGTGTTGCAAATAAATAGGATTTGCAACAATCTGATACCAGCTTAGTGTGCTATCCTTGTTTAGTTTAAGTTATTAGTAATCAATTAATTTGTTGAAATTATTATTTTAGTTCATTGTGAAATGGTTTACCCGTTTATAAATAAATAAATGTAATGGTCTCGCAACTGTCAAGTCGGCGGTCTGGATCATCGTCAACCAATTGATGCAAAAAAATTATTTTTTTAGAATGGAATTTATTTCAAAATCCTCTTTACTGAAATTTTAGAAACATTACTACATGTCATCTACTTGCTTAGTTGATTGTTGCGGATTATTTACCATTTCAGCTACTACTTGAATTTTAATCTCCATAATTATTTTTGGCCTTCTAGATCTCGGAGCATTTTTTACCGTTCCTGTTCTGTTAAATTTTGCCACCAATTTCTGCAGATATTTTCCACATTGGATTTTGAGATAAAATTACATTAATTGCGCTGTAAATCGATGTAGTAAATATCGGATGTAGAGAAAGGACATTTGAAAGGACTCTTGAACCCGACTCATATATGAAACACTGGTCTATTATATGAATTTCTCTTTGATATACCTATGAGCCACTCCAAAAATAATAATTTCGACTGATTTTTTATTTTTTTTGTCACAAAACGAGCATAGGGTAGGTTTGTTAGTTAGCCGGCCCCCTCCAGTAGCCGACCAGAATCTACTTTATTTTATAATATTTTGAAATTCATGCAAAACGTAAAAATCATTTGTTGCCTATCTGAAATAAACTATCACTTTCTCTTTTCCATAAACACATCCTTCTCCCTGTGATTCCCGTTCAAAGTTAACAGTGTTCACTAGTCCAGTGTTTGAAGTAGTTAGTAAACTTGATTCAAGATCTAGAGCAAAGTGTGAGGTGAGTTTAATGTCACACATAACTGTTGAATGTATTTTGGTGTGTTTAGATGGTGGAATATACTTTCAAAATGTTATTGTTTCGTTCGTACAGCCATATTTTATTTATTTTTTCTTGCCACTAGCATAAAGATTTGTCAGACTAGCCAGAAGCCGGCCACCGCGGCCGACTACTGAAATATGAGCTATATTTGGTTTCTGTCCCTTTCACACTTGTCCATTCAGATATCAATTTATTTCCGTCATCATTATACTAAAATGAACTGATTATCTACAGTAGTCGGCCGTGAGAATTTAAAAAAATGGAAAGGTGACAGCGGATAGAATTGAATGGCCGACTACTGGAATAGACATCAATCGCTGAGTTCTCCAGTAGTCGGTTGTAACATTTTAAGCTGGTTTTAGTTTAATTTTTTCGGTTAAAATTTGAAATTTCAGCTTTTAGATGATGGAAAACCAGCAAAAACGAAAGTTTCATCAATATTCTGAAAAAAATTTGCAAAGAGCGCTCAAAGCTGTAAGAAATGGCGCTAAAATTCTGTCGGAACTATAGGATTCCGCGTACAACACTACCTGATCGGATCATAGGACGAGTTGCCAACAAGCCGCGTAAAATTGGTCCAGATCCGATTTTAAGTCTGTAGAACGAAAATTAATTGGTTAAATGGATAATCAATTTAGCTAAAGGTCGGTTTTCAGTTAAAAAACAAGAATCGATTCAAACTGTCCAAAAAATAATTGAGGAAGAAAAAATAAAAACGACATTTAAAGAAGGGAAAACCGGACAAATTAGATCAGTTCAAATATTTGATTATTATTTCACCTTTTTGTTTGTTAATTTTATTATTATAAAGATTTTATTTTTTGCATTTTTTATTAATAAAATACTTTTGTATGGACCTGGTGATTAATCGCCAAAACTACCAGGGCCGACTACTGGTCCACACCTTGCAGACTAGTGAAATATTAATGGCCAACTACTGGCACAAGTGCTCAATTTTAAGAAAAAAAATAGACAGAAAACATTTTCAAATTCAATCTTTTTTGTCTTCACCCATTGAGAACTGAACACGCTAACATAAGATTTTTTAAATTAAGCTGTCTGCAATTGAAGATGTAAGTTAAAATTCAACAAAAAAGGCCGACTACTGGCGAACCTACCCTACATAATGTTAAAAAAAAATTAGATCACCGATTCATGGTATTCACGAAAACAAAGGTCCACAAAAAGTCCAACTGTTTCTCAATATTTGTCCTTACAATCTTCACAGACAAAATACGATTGAGTTCTCTTCAAAAGTATGGTAAATATAAAGTTACTCTATACATGCACTCTGAATATAGGGAAAAAACTTTTCTTACGTGTTTTTGCCGAATCCGGAAGAAAAATGCGGCGGTCCCATACCGTTCCTGAGTAAGAGAACTTAAAAAAAAATTATTACCTCATTTTCAAGCATCGCTTTATCGCACAAAACCCACTCAAAATGCCTCCTTCTTTTCACCATCATAAACAATAAATCACTTATTTTCGGCACAACTTATTTTCGGCACAACTTTGCACCAAATATCGTCGTTTTTATCGAAAAAATCCTCCTTACACAGTTTCAAATAAATAAATTGCACACTTTGACAGATGGAATTTAGTAACTTTGCCTTATTTTTCATGTTGGTAATAAATGAATCACCGCCCACAATAATAGCACACATAAATGAAGGAGAAACTATTGCTCACATTTGAATTCGAAAAGTTGGCGGTGATTCATTTATCACCAACATGAAAAATAAGGCAAAGTTACTAAATTCATCTGTCAAAGTGTGAAATTTATTTATTTGGAACTGTGTAAGGAGGATTTTTTCGATAAAAACGACGATATTTTGTGCAAAGTTGTGCCGAAAATAAGTGATTTAGGGTGTATTGTTTATGCTGGTAAAAAGAAGGAGGCATTTTGAGTGATTTTTGTGCGAGAAAACGGTGCTTGAAAATGAAGTTATTTTTTTTTTAAGTTCTCTAACTCGGGAACGGTATGAGATTGCCGCGTTTTTCTTCCGGATTCGTGTTCAGGAGGCAAAAACACGTAAGAAAAGTTTTTTCCCTATAATCAGAGTGCATGTGTAGAATAACTTTAAATTTACCGACCTACTGATAGACTACTGCAAAATATGAATCCTTTACAGTAGACGGATCCGATGAAAATAGAATAAAATAGTAATATTGCTAATGGCTGCTCATATTTGAGATGGCGGTCCAGCAGAAAATCGTGAGTGGCTCATATATGGGATATATATGTTGAACAAGCCATATTAATCAAAGAAATAAATTATAAAAAATGTTAAAAAGAGTTGTTCTCTCGTTGCCATGGATACAATAGACACGCCTAGCATGCACAGCCTACTTCATTAACATAAGCAATCGGAAATCAGATCAGTTTTGATTAACATTTTTCTTGGGAACAATTGATCTTAGGTATAGCTACATGAAATCTGCTTAGAATTCTAGGTAGAATCCAAATATATATAGGGTGTCTCATTTAAAAAATGAACTACCAAGTCGCTGCGCTTTTTAGAGACACCTTGTATAAATTAAACTTAAGCCTTCAAAGAGTTCGAATTAAACCCTACTTGTATTTAACATTTTTTTTGTAATATGTAAAACAAAAAAGTAATGGTGGAGGGGTGACGGACTTTTGGTCTCACTGTAAATTAAAATATTTGAGCCAGCATGTGTTAGTGTAATCCATTGAACCAAGACTTTTTGACTTTCTACCAGATCCATACACTCCGTTCGGATAAATTTTGAATTGTTTCAACTGAAAATGAGTACCTCTGATGCCGTTTTTCCAATAGGAGTCAAATCAGAATTTCTCTGTTTAATCTGGGTGAGCCAGTTTTGGTGTTCTCTTTCCAGTTGGGAAACTTCGTCCTCATCATCACAGGGTTGGTCAACGTCGAACCATGAAGAATGCATCAGCCTCGGCTTCAAATTTGGAAATAATGGGATACTCATTTTCTATTTGTACAGATTATTTGGGTTTATTGTTTATACTGTTTTCAGTTTTTAATATACCGTCAAATGTCAAAATAAAACAGAGCAGTTTTTTGGCGCCCATATATTCAAAACGTATTCGTCCTGTGATGACGTCGTATATAAAACTATTCAAAACGTATTCACAGTTTTATAAACCGTCGAATTCACTTTCAGAACATGATTCATTGTTTTGTGATTGTCATAATTTATAATAATACCCCAAATAAATCTTGATAGTGGGACATTCCACTTATAATCGTAAGAGTTTTATTGTCTACCGACATTCTAACCAAAAAATTCTTAGTTTATGTTTGATTATTGAATCGTATTCGAAATTATGCATTCTTGCGGTTCGTGATAACAATGACGTCACGTAGAATCGTATTCAAATGCAAGATTGAATACGTTTTTACACCAGAAAACACCTTAGGTGGTACATCTGTCACTTTTGAGTGGCAAATTTGAATTAAATGAAGTTCTAGGCGCACCTAGTTTCAGTTTGGTTATCGATTGGATTGGAAAATATATTCTGGGTTTCCTTCACACTTGTAATCCATTTATTAATAATCACTTGCGAAGAGCGAAATGAAAATGGACACTTCAAAAGCAAATATGAATAAAACCAGCGACAAGTTCGAATATGACGTTGACAAATTAGCATAGCACAAGCGCTCTCAAATGAACCTCTTATCTTTGCTATTTTAGAAAAAACGGCATGTGTACAGTGTACACCACTCAATATGAAAATAGTTATCGCCAACCCTAACTCAAATGTTAATAAGTTAATTAACAAATTCATCAACTACAACATGATCAACCTATAATCTCCATTATGTTTACTTCAGATCCTATCTTTCAACACCCTGGGTTTCCTTTTTCCTAGGCAAGATTTCGGTTGTGTAACGCTCCTCCGTTGCCGGGAGCGAGAAGAGTCTAAATGTATCTTTTGTAATTTGTTGTGATCTTTGTTTACTAATACCTTACCCCAACACCTTTTACAGCAAACACAATTTTATAATAGAGGGTAGAGCTCATCCAGTATTGAAACGACCGTTTGGTAGGTAGAGAGGGGGAAAACACGAGTGGACACGATTTGCTGTGCTACGCAGCGTTGCCGTTTTGTGTATAATTATCCAAATTGTGAATAATTTGAACGTCTGCGGATAATTTTGTGGATAATTCGATTTTTTATCCATTTACGTATAATTAGAGACTATTCTAACAATTTGAAAAATATGGATTTGGGAACGATTAGAGATTTTCAATTAGGGGACAGTTTATCAACCACCACTTGAAAAATTGAAGTGAAACCAACCAATCGTGTCATTATATTACAAGTAGATTTTTGAAGTTTGGCCATTGGCATTACTGTACATCACTGCGGGCTGGTAGTAGGTACTGGTTGTCAACAACGAACAAAATTTGTAGTTGACAGAATGACATTTGACATTTGTATTTGAAATGAGAGTTGAATCTTGAATCAGTTTATAGTATTGAAAATGGTATATTTCCAAACCTTGAAATAGTGCTAAATCTATTGATGATTTTACCATTTTCCAATGCTTCAGTGGAAAGAGTTTTCAGCATGTTACAACTGACGAAAACAAATCAAAGAAACAGACTGGAAACTAATACCCTCAAATCAACATTTTTCACCAAAGAAGGCGTTTCAGATAATTATGGTTGTTTGAAATTCGAGCCATGTACACAAATTAGACCTAGTCAAATTATTTGAATACATTATACCTTTCAGAGTTCGTATTTATTTTTTTCCTTTATAGAAGACCTATTTCTGTTTGTTATTTCAGTTCATTTATTAATATATTCTATGAAATTAATGGATGGTTTGTTTTCAACTTCTTTCTACCCACTTGAGTTATTGAACTTTTCAATATTCAGACAATTCAAGCAAACCTCACAAACACCTCATATAACCTCTCATTTTATTTATAAAGGTGAATTTTGTATTTGAACTTTACCGGGACAGATGAGTCATCCAATAGAGCAGCTTGTTCGTTGCTACAGATTCGTCTGAAGCGGTTCACTCTACACTTAGATGCGTTCGTTTGTTTTAGTAGTAATTTGATCTTTTTAATTCCCATAAGCATTACATTTTTTCCAGTTTTTTCTCTTCAAAATCTGATGATTGACTCTATAGCTATATATTTATTATTATCCAAAATCGTACGACCGGTTTATAAACCTTGACATATGCTTAATTATGCTTAGTAATTTAGTTTTTTCCGATTCCCAATATTTTGAACCAATTTCACCTTGATGTTTACATTTGTAATGTATAATATCCGTATATTTACAAGTTGAGCTTGGATAATTACGTATAATTTGACTTCGGGTCTTGGATAATATGAGAATTCCTGTGTGGCAACACTGGTGCTACGGCGAATCCTCACCAGTGTCTTGGCGTGCAGCGTTTGAAAGGTTAGGTTTGTTTAATTAATAAATAGGTAGTGCAGTTATCTATTCAACTTTGCAATAGTTTACTCGTTACCTAGCCAAAATGCCCAGTGGTTAGTATTATTCAGTAGCGGAAAAAGAAATAGGAGTGTTAGGAAAGTTATAGGAGTGTAAGTTCTCTACGTCTCGTGAATCGCCTATACCAAATAATTTGGTACGCCTATGGAATTTTTATTAATAGCCATAGTTGGACAATGGTTCGGGTATCTTCGATAAAAATTGGTTGTTAGGTGGGGGAAGGCCAAAGTGGTTGTTTCAATACTGGATGAGCTCTATGAGTTTATCTCAGATACACTTAAAAAAATTTACCAGGAGAAGAGCTGACAAGTTCTCAAGGAGAACGTCCATAATTATTTAAGAAGAAGAAGATCTTTGGTATTGGTGAGAAGGCGGACCAGTGAACTCTATACTATACGTAGTATATAGAGTTCATTGAGGCGGACTTACGCTTCTGTGTAGTTAGGGTTTAGGGTGTTCTGCGCACAGACCTCATAAAATAATTTATATTTTATGGGGTCTATGCAGTGTTGCCAATATGTGAGGGATTCCTCACATTGTGAGGGTTTTACACCGCAGCGGGTAGTTTGTGAGGGTTTGTCCAAATGTGAGGATTAGCAGGTTTTTTATAAAATAGAACAAGTAAGCTTCCACTAGAGTACTACCTGTTAAATTTGTTTCAAATAATAGAACAAAAGGGAATATTGATGGAAACTCAAATGCTCACGCGCGCCTCTGCCATGAATTTTTATGTTTCCCGAATTGCCGAACGACACAACGGTTTGACAGTTGACAATATTGAATAATCTGTTTATTATCATTATCAACAAGTTCTACACTACTCTAGTTTCGGTTTCGTCTCTCGTATAATTTACTATTCGTTTTCAAAAACAAATTAAAATGGATCATTGGCTAATTAAACTACCTAGTGGAGAGAGTTTTTAGTGTTTTAAACAATATAAAAACTGATAAGAGAAACAGATTGAAAACTGAAACTCTAAGAGCTTTAATATGTACACAGGAGGCTGTGAGAAAAGCAGGTGGGTGTGTGAAATTCAAACTCACTGATGAAATGATTGATATGGATGTTTGGTCATTGAATTTAATATTTTATTTATATTAATTTATCCTAAGATGTGTATATTTTTTTTATTTTGTTTTTAGCCATGTGATTTTTTTATCACTTACTTCTTTCTTCAACAGTTCCTTAAGTATTTAGAAATATTTTATTTATTTTTCATATTATTTTATTAATTTTTTACTTATAAAAATAAAGAAGTCATGAAAAGCGTGTTTTATTAAATCAAGTGGCTTCTTGTTCATTGTTTCCATCGATAATATAACAATGGAAAATATGTTTTTTATTACTTTTATCAACGTGAGGATTTTGTGAGGAATTTCAAATTTGGGCGCAAAAATGTGAGGGTTACAGCAGCTGAATGTGAGTAATTTTTACATCTTACATTGGCAACACTGGGTCTATGGTTCTGCGTATTCTAGTATTTCGTATCGTGTTTGCCCTGTAATCTCGTTCGCATACAAATTTGATAGTTGTCGTCACACGTCACTTGTCTGCGCCTCATTGGTGAATTTGGAACATAATAATAATAAATAATAATATAGTGTGAAGTTATAAACAGTATTGGGAATATTTTTTATTTATAGTTGAGAGGTATATTGCTGAAAGGGCAATTAATGAATTCTTTATCATTTCTTTTTTTGATAACAAGGCTACTCCTGCATAAATATTTTTGTTTCAATTTCAGGTGGTTTATGTTTTGGTTCCATCATTTACCTTGATATTGCCGATAGCCTGAAAGAACACGAAAATGTCTAAGAGAAGTTTCCAGTCAGCCTTTCACGAAAAGGAAGGAACACTTTCACATGGAAACAGATTTCAACAAGTTAAAAAACATACTCTCGATAGTGATGAAGAGGATGACGTCGATGAAGGTAATGTTCTCGACGCCGACGATATTGAAGGAGAAGAGGAAGGAATTGCCAGGCAGGAGGGAGAACAAAAAATGACAGCATTCAATATGAACGAAGAAATGGAGGAAGGACATTTTGATAAACAGGGACATTTCATCTGGAATAATGAGAAAGAAGTAAGGGATAACTGGCTAGATAACATCGATTGGCAGAGGATCAAAACATCATCTAATTCCAAGCAAAAGTATAATATTGATGAAGAGGGTTTGGGTGCTGAAAGTGACTCGGAACCAGAGCCGGATGATCAGTTTGATGAAATAAAATCATATAAAAACATATTGGAATATATGAAGCCAAGAGAAAGCATAAATAAAGCTTTAAAAAGGCTGGGTGGAGCAGATATGAAGCTGTCGAGCGTAGAGCGCTTAAAACGCAAAAAGGCTGGGACATTGAATGACAATAAAGACGTTACCGATCTGACGGAACTCGCTAATCAAATCTTGACCAAGCTCGGAAACATGGATATTTACCAAGAAACATATGAACAGATAAAGGAAAAGATTGAGAAAGATGAAAGGAAAAAGTCAAAAAATAAGGAACCTGAGCTTGACATGTATGCTGATGATTTCGATGTGAAAGAGAAGGTAAAGATAGGGACAATACCCGAGGATGAAAAAATAAATGATGATAAGAATGAAAAACCGACAGAGTTGATGTGGGAATTTAAGTGGAAAATTGAAGATGAAGAAATACATGGTCCTCATACCACAGGTCAAATGATCAAGTGGTCGAAAGAAAAATATTTCAAAAGTGGTGTTATGGTTCGAAAGTGTGGAGAATCAAATTTTTATACTTCAAATAGAATAGATTTTGAGTTGTATGAGTAGAAATACTTGTGAGGATGGGACGGACATTGTATAATATTTCTAATAGAATATCTTGGAAAATTAAATATTTTTCATACATACATCAATATGGGATTTGAAAATATTTATATTATTATTGAATGAGATGTCTGAACATCTCAATCCTTAGTTGTCAATAATTTGAATTTTGCGCACCAAACTATTTTCAACAATCTAGGAGTGTGCTAGTTCCCATTGGTCAGCAATGTATGAGATAAATTATAATAGGCCAGTCATTGTAGTCAATTTTCCAGTAAAAGCTCAATATGATTTGTCCACAATGTTTTTTTTGTTGATAGGTTCGAAAAAATGTGTAGATTAATTTTCTGAAAAGTTTTCCAGCCTAGCAGGTCACAAATATCAAATAAAAATGCAAAAACTAATTTTGGAATTAAGCCACTTTATGGTTAAATAAAAAATATTTTCGGAAAGATCTGCTATTTTCACGTTAAAAAGGTCCCCAAAATTATTTTCCCAAATGCCATAGTTTCACATGTAAAAAAGTTGTCATTCAATTTTTTGGAAAAATTGCTTTTAGTGTCTTGAAAAGGTCCCCACGGTTATTTTCCCAAATGCCATTGTTTCGCATAAAAAAAATCTTGTAAAAAAGTTGTCATTAAATTTTTTGGAGAAATTGCTTTTAATGGATTGAAAAGAGATTAGACATACATATATGAATATATAGTCAATGACTCGAAGCAGACAATATGGGCCAGAAACTCGGCATCTTAAATTTCTACCTGAGAAACCGTTGGGTTCAAAACATTATGAGAATTATGATAACTGCAAAATGTTTCTTTAACTCTCGTTTCCTTAATCCATGAGTACTGAGACTGTCGAGATAGCCATTTTTGCTTATGACCTGTTCAATCAAGCACTATTCAAAATTTGTGGAAATACAATACTGAATACCTACATATTCTAAAAGTATATACTTTTCCCTTGAAATGAAAATGCGTGCTTTCTTCGTCGAGATTTGAGCACTTTTATCTAATTTTTCACTGAACTCTTCCAACTAGCCAAATTTCAGAAATAGCAGATTATTCAGCACGTCGAATGCAAATTGCACCCCTGCTAGACTGCTTGGCTTTAATAATTTTTTGAAGCTAAACTATGACATTTGAGAAAATTTATAAGAGGACCTTTTTTACGTAAAATCAGCTGCTTTTAGAATATCATTTGTTTTTTACAAAAACCACAAACGTTTTTTATATTTTTTTCCAAATTCCCGACTTCCAAACCTGCTACAAGCCATTTTGAGGTAGATGTCTCTATTTACTGGCCTATACAATACTCACCCTTCTACCGACTGATGATTGAGAATGGAAAGTAGGTAGTAATACTCAATGTTATCATTTCAGTAGTTTATTCCTGTAACTCAAGAAATAGTAACCAGAATCCTTTGACGTGATCTGTTAGGTTTTTCTTCAGTCAAAATGAATGATAAAGCAATTGAATACCATACATTTAATAAAAAATCTACAATTTGCAGTCAATCAAGATGAATTAAATACTATGATTTATTTTCAATTTCCAATATTCTGAATATTGTCCAATTTCACCTGAATACTTTCCAAAGTGTTATAAAATTGTAATAGTTCGCTCTTGTCGAGCTCTATAGTAACACTTTCTTTTTCACTTTCATCAGTCAGTTTGGCTAAATTAAATTGTACTCTGGCTACAGGTACAAACTCTCTATTACAAATTTGATCAGCACATTGAACATTAAGTTCCCATGCCATATTTTCTAGTTTCATTCCATTTTCAAAATCCCCAAAATGTTCATGGGTCTCTTTGGACCAGAGTTTCACAAACTCCTCTGCTTTTTCAGTATCGAAATTGAGATCTTCAATGAGCTGTTTCTGCAGAACTGTAGGTTTCAAGATGACTTTACAGGATTGTTTGAAAATATGTAAAATTGACTGAATCAACAGTTGCAATGAATCATCGTTTAGTCTCAATGAAGTCTTTAGTTTGTCTAGCTCATCGGCAGTGAAAAGATCTTCACTTTTTGAATTCACAATATGAGAAAGAAGTAGCTGGAATTTTGTTGTTGAAAGTGAATTAATCAATTGGACACCATTTTTCAATCTACAACATAAAGATAATGAAGATTTGTTTCTAAACTGAAGTAGGTGTGTTTCAACCTAGCATTAACTGTTATCCATTTAATCTCCATGTTATTTTATTATATGCACTATGAATAAAATAGTCTGTTACTTTATGGTTTCTTATTTCTTCTAATATTTACGTTATCAGTGTTATGTGTTATCACAGAATATAAACCATAGACTCATAGACATTATATTAATATGGACTGGTTGTGAGAAAGAGACCATTGATATCAGAACCTGTGAAAAAGGACAGAATGAGTTCAGGCATAACAGTGGTTTCGTATATTGTTTATATGTGTTTTCGTGTGGTGTTTTGAAAGTTTTTATAGATTTATCCAGTGTTTCTGAACTGTTTGACAAGTAATAAACATTCTTAAATATCTATGCCTTCTTCGTGTGCAGCCTACAATTGTGTAGATAGATACAAAAAAGGGCTGGATGTGAAATTCCATAGGTGAGTATGTATGGAGTGTAGATAGTGATTTGTGGATTTTTTTAACACATTTTCACAGGTTTCCGAACTTATGAGAAAATTTTAATTTAATTTCTCAGTCACGCACAAACTGGTAACATTTTACGTAACTTTTCTTGTTTATATAACTTAGTTTTATTTTTGTGCCTCTTATTTATATTGTAGCTGAAGTTAATAGATTATTATTAGTATCATAGGTGGGTTGATAGGATTATGTTTGATTCGGGGGTAGAATTTGACGTTTTCCCCGAGCAATTGCTTAAACTAATGTTGGTTGATAATATTTATAAAAGTATAATGTGATTTATTTTGTTCCCAAAATTTTCCTTTTTTTCCCGGGAACAAACGCAGAAATATGTTTTTAAATCGAAGAATGTTTTCTTCAAACGTTTTAAATATAAATATATATATATATATATATATATATATATATATATATATTTGAATTTTTACTCCTTTGGACTAACGGCATACTTTTACTCCGCCGGAGTAAAGAATATTCTTTTACGGCGCCAGGCTGGAATAGACTTCCTTACGGATTGTCCGTCGACCTCCGTCACGCTCGATAGAAAAAAGATCACTTTCATTCCCAATAACACGTACTATTTTCCTCAGTATTCCCCAAAAATAATTGGGCCATTTTTTTCTACAGACACGGAATTTTATAGATTACATAAACGTTTTTTTATGCAGGCATTATTGATAACAAATTTTGAAATCGCCGGAGTTCCCAATTTAGTTCAATTGCACTTCTAACTTCATGATATCGAATATAAATTAAATTATCTTTTTTTCAACTTTACATTTACAGGTAGTGTTGCCAATGTAAGATGTAAAAATTACTCATTTTCAACTGATGTCCCTCACATTTTCGCGCCTAAATTTGAAAATCCTCACATTGATGAAATAAATAAAAAACATTATCTATTATTATATTATTCCTGGAAACAATGTACAAGAAGCCACTTGATTTAATAAAAACACGGTTTTTGTACCTTCTTTATTTTTACAATAAACAGTATGAACAGAAAAGGATAATATAAATGAAAACATCTATCAAAGAGAAAACAATCAAATAATTATTCTTGCATTGTCACAATTTTATAATGAATGAATCTAAATAAAATATTCAATGGCTCTCTTTGCAAACATCCACATTAATCATTTTATCAGTAGGTTTGAATTTTACACACCCACCTTCATTTCTCACAGCCTACTGTGTATATATCAGTGCTTTGAGAGTTTTAGTCTGTTCCTCATCTTATTATTCAAAACACTAAAAACTCTTCCTTTTGCCCTATTATTTGAGATGAATTTAACGGGTAGTTTACTTGTTCTATTTTATAAAAAAAAACTGTTAATCCTCGCAAAATCCTCACATTTGAACAAACCCTCAGAAATTACCTGCTGCGTTGTAAAACCCTCACAATGTGAGGAATTCCTCATATATTGGCAACAGTGTTTACAGGTATAGTTTTCCCAATATCAATTGCAGAAGCATAAAATAGTCTTGCGGCGAAATCCTGTGAGCAGCAGTGGCGGAGATAACTAATTTTATTTAGATATTTTAAGATTTTAAAAATACTTCATTAATAATGAAAAATGAAAAAAAATTAAAGAAAAGCTTTTATTTATACAAATACATTAAGAAAGAAAAATAATTTCTTTAATTGTTTGATGTAGGTTATTATTGTATCCTAAAACGTATTTCGATCGGTACACACCAAGACCATAGACGCTACTGGTTTTTAATCTTTCAGAGCTATTAAAACACAAATATAACGCGTGATTTATGACCTCCCATCGTATAGACACACCTGCCAGCATCGATGTCCGACTTGATTGGCCCAGACGAATCGGTTGTACAACAGACAGCCGTCACTCAAGTCCACGTTGACTATCGGCCCTTTTGATCTACCGTTTGCCGTCGGAGAATGTTTACGAGTAGTACAGATTATTTTTCGTTCCGTTTCTTCGCATATACGCTCGTGTTAGCGAAGTGAGTTTTCATTTGCTCCCTATAGAAACAGCTTCTGCAATTGATATTGATACTTCTTCTATTTCGCAACCGCCATGTTACTTTGAAGTACAAATCAGAGCTACCACACAAACTCAAGCACACTAAATTCCAAGTTTGTTCAATCAACATAAATAAAACTCAATTTGTTTCTTCATCAATATCTTCAGAAAAAAATATTTAATCTACCTGATCTGGAAAGTATTACCGAACACAACGTATTTACCTAATCAACATATTTAAGATGTATCTCGCATCTTCTTTTGGGAATAGGAAACACGCCTATGTCCCTTTTCTAAAATATTTTGATTTGCACATAAATATTACCACCTAGAAAGCTCAGCAACAAAATGTAATTATTGAGGATCGAACTGAGGCAAAGAAAAATTAAATTAAATCATGCATGTTCCCTATTGTACGATTTGAACCAGAGAGGACTGTTATTTTTTGAGAAGGAATTGCTCCATAATTCAAAAATTCATTTACATTGAGCAGGATCAATTCAAAACTACAAGGATTGAATATCATTTTCTACATATAACCACAAATACAAACCCTTGAGAAAACTTATTTTTTCAAAATTTGAAATGAGCCACATCTATTTTGAGATAATTTTCCCGATATTGAGGGTATTTTGTTACTCTTCATACAAATGTTTGTCTTTAATGGAAAAATAGTGAGGATATCATGCACTTTGTTCGAAGCTATCAACACACTGAGGAACAGAGCCAAAACAGGACCACAATTGAGATATGGCTTGTTTACATTTTCAATTTTCCAACGAAATTTTACAAAAATTAAGGCAATTGGAAAGATAAGGTTGGACGAACTTGGACGATACTCCATTGAGATCATATTCATAATGTAGCACCACTGTACTTTTTATCATAGAAATATGTGCCACATGTACAACGTCTGGAAATCGGTAACAAACATAGTACAGCCATAGTGCACGAAGCTCCAAAAGGAAAGCTCATGAATTCGACATAACACGATCTTCCTAGTTCCTAAAACAACCACGAGGAGCGATAGTGTTTGAGTGGCATATGACATTTTTAGGCCTGAATTCTGAATAACTACAAATATTTTAACATGTAGCGGATTCTTTCACCCGATTTTTATTCCCCAATTCCATATTTGTAATAAAGAAAAAAATGTAAATTTCTATTCTTAAGATTCATCATTAGGATTCTTCAGACGTCCATTATTTCTGTATTATTTTTTTCGCAACCGCAATCGTAGGAATTAATGAGTTGTCTCGATATTTTTTAATACGGCACATATTCTTCCAGGCATATTCTGAAGTATAACACTGCCCAAGGAATTATGACAACTCTTCAGCATTTTTTGAAAGCTATATTTACCTAAAATATTTTCAATAAATCTAAAAACAGCTGAAATACAAGTGTCCTATAACGAAGTGGGCTCCAACATTCACTTAACAGTCGATTCAATTTCCTCCTATTCACGACAAACTATAAATGCACTAAAAATCCATTGAAACGAAACTCAAATGATTCAGCAAACATAAACACTGAAAAACGACGAAAAAGTTTTACTAACAGGAAGAAAAACCGCTGTGAAAAAGTTGAAAAATACATGGGCACTTATGGCAGACGAACCGTCCAGGTTCCCTGGTGACGTCATATGACGATGTAAATCCGCGCGTGTGCAGCTGAAATTTGGACAATGTACGAAGATAGGAAATAAGCCATCCTTTCATTGTGTATAATCGTTGAGTGGGAAGCACATTTTTGTCTGTCTTATTATTTTAGTACAATAAAAAAGTACCGCATACCGCATGACAACACTGCCCAAAACCTAACCTGTATCATCTGGTAAACGTAAACATGCCTAGCTTCAAAAAGTTAAATACAAAAATATATCAGAAGAGTGGCCCTGACATTACTCCGGATTATATCTATTGGAAGAAACTAGGAGTAAGTAAATTTTTGACTCATTAGAATTATTCCATAACTGTGTTTCAGGTTCCAGTTTTGGTGAAAGAGTTCGGTCCCATAGATCATATTGATTTCTCGCCTATAGAACCTCATTATTTTGCCGTAACTTGTTCGGTACGTGTTCAAGTTTACAATCCAGTTACCAAACTAGTTGTTAAAAATCTGTCGAGGTTTCGAGAAAATGCATATGGAGCAGTTTTCAGATCGGATGGTAGACTCATATGTCTGGAGGTGAAGAATCAAATGTTAAATTATTCGATGTGTCAACCAAAAGTTAAGGTCCGAGCAAAACATGATAGGATTTGCCGAACATGCCGACTAGTGATGGGCACAATCGAATGATTTCAACAATCGAAGTGTCTGTTTCCGAATGACTCCAACAATTGAATGCATTCGAGATGTTTTTAACTCGGAGACACGTCATCAGTCATCAACTCGTTGATCTCTCTCATAGGTATATACATAGATATCATAATATATATATATATATATATATATATATATATATATATATATGTTCGGGTGGTTATTTTATTTAGAATCGCTGGCGCATGAAATTCACATTTTGGACTAGTTCTAGGTAACTTGTGTTTTGATTTGATGGTTTTTATTTTTTCGTGGTCAATGTCAAATTATTCGCTTTATTTTTTACGAAATAAGAAATCCCATTACCTCGAGAGGTTCCAACAATCGAAATGTTCGTTTTTTTTCATTCTAAATGGCCCATCACTAATGCCGACCATAGAGCGGAGATTTATTCTTTTTCTTCAAATATAACTTTGCTTATTTTTGTTTAAATATGTTTTTTCGAAGTCAGTTGAATGTGCCGAAAAAATCATAACGGAACTGAATTTCCAATAATTTGTTGTTTTGATTTCCCATCAAATCAAAGTTGTAGGATACAAAAAAAAGCTTCACAGTTTATTCAGTGTTCTGAAGAATAATAATATTGTATTTATTTAGCATCTACGCAAAATATTTTTAATTTTTAATAGAAGAGTATTCATGCGCAATGCTTTTTGTACACCGACAAATCGCTGGGCAAATTTATATCATCAGATAACGGTGCCCGCATCTATGCATTAACCTAATTTTTGTAATAGCTGGAATGAGGCCAGGTCGCGGTCTGTTACCAATCTGATACGTCAATTGAAAAAGTTGGCTGGCTCATAAAAAGGCCCTAAAAGTGTTCCTGTGTTCATCGATTCGATTATTAGACCGTAAGGTGCTGCGGTATTTTCGAAACGGTACTCGCTTGGGACTTGAGTGGAAGATGGGTCGGAAGGTGTCGATGTTACATATTTGTTCACAAAGATTTTGGAGAGAAGTTCTGGGAAGTATATCTGAAATGTGAAAAGTGTCCATGAAAGAGATGTTAAGAACTTTAAGAAAAGTGCAATTTTTGTACTGAATATATCACTTCGTATGGTTCAACAACTTTTCTATGAAAATATCCTTAGTTTTTCGGAAAATACTACATAGAATATTATCCGGCTCAAAGTACCTGAAAGGTATTACTAAATACGCCATTTTTTTTCTGTATTATCAGAGACGTTTCAGCATTTATTGTCAGAAATGAAGTTGTTTAATAAATTCCTCCCAATTTATTTGTATTCACTGAAATTAATATTGGACCCATCGTGAGTCCTTTGGGCATAAAACTATAAATATAAAAATGACAAACACGATATCATTTTTAGCATTTGAGAGAGAGAGAGAAACAAAAACAAAAACAAGAAAACCCAATATGCAGGGAAAATGAAACACATTTCAACCTTTAATCAACATAAAGAAAATCCTCTGAATCAGACAAATCATTCAGGTTTCTAATTAATAATAATATTTTTATTTCTTTGGTTAAAAAGTACATTAAAAAAATAAAAAGATTTCAATGCATAGTAAACAAAGAAAAGGTCAAAGTCAAGTTAATGTTGAGAAGAAAGTTCAAAAATATAAATTTAGAAAAAGAAAACATTTGATTGTATAAAGGTTCAAGTTATAGACTTCACACAAATTTGTCAACATAGACAGTTTTGAAGTAACCAACTAAAATATTCAAATTCCAGAATCCATGGTAAATCGAAAAAGGGCACATAGTAAAAACTAGTAACAAACTAGATATGTTAAGGCTGATGATCTCAAGTTAATTGATCAGTGAATTCTTGAAAGGTGTAAAGGAGCCTTTGAAGTGGCATTTTTTTCAGCTGACACTCAAATACGAATGTTTGGGGAATTTTTAACAGCTATTGGAAGGATGTTTTTTTTGGGTGTGGGAGATAGCATTAGGTTACTATTTGCCACAGGCGATTGGAAGGATGTTGTAGAACTTACACCCATTGTACTCTATGGATTTTTCATACATAGAAGTTCTATGGGCATTTGGAAAGACCAGATCTCTGGATTGTGTGATGGACAATTAGACTGAAAAATAGATTTATGGGTAAATAAATTACGAGTTGAATGGATGGCAAAAGGGAATATTCACATTCTTTTGAAATCACTTGTGAAATGCAATCTGCCCAAAGATCTTTATATTCCTCACTCAATATTCTAACGTTTCCTACTACTCTTAGATTTGGACATTGATTGGATTTTCTCAATTGTTTTTTTATAAATGCCCAAACTAATTCTATGGGGTTGAAAACACAATGATAAGGAGTTAACCTCAGCAGTGTATGACCCGAAATTTTACATAGTTCGTTAATAACATATTCTTTTTCAATTTTTTTTTTAATAAGTTGTAGGCCTTTTGGGAAAATTCAAATTTTTAGAAGCTATAGATTTCAAAATGTCCTCTTTTTTGTCGCTTTTTGTTACCTTTTGACGCGAGTGGTACGGCGCATTATTTATCACAAAAACGCAATTTGGTGGTATATTTGGTAACAACTGTTCACAAAACCAATTTTTCGAATAAAGGTGCAGTCATGTACGCATGATAATCTGCTGAACATTTTTTTATTTGTTTAGCTGACAACAGCAATGCGTTCGGCACAAAACCATCTTCACTCCCCGTGTGTACAATAATTATCCATTTTCCTCTAGAACATGGTGCTTGAAGACAATAGTTTTTTGAGTTATCTACCCATCCATACCGAATCTCATCATGACTATCAAACCAAGTCTCGTGAAGATACACAAAATGTCTCTTACATTCCCGATGTTCTTTCATTTGACGTAAATATTCCTGCCTTTGGAGGACGAACCGGGTTGATTCCATTATTGTCATTCGCTGATTGATTTTCTTGTGTTTAAACCACAGTCTGAAAAGATTTTTCAAATTTAAAACAGCTTTGCTTAAGCCAGAAATTTTATGTAGATACCTATTACTTTTGACTACTGTACAAAATGTTTCTTGCATTTGTTCACCATACATGGCTGCCTCTGTCCAGACACATACCATACCACTGTTCTACCAATAGATTGAATCGCAAACTCAATAAAGTAATCTGTGGTGGTTTACGGTAATTTACAGTAAATAATCAGTCAGTGAAGTTATTGACTAGTTTTTACGTGGCAAACAGTTTTCCCCTCAAATTGGTCTACCACATACTTTTAAACAGGGAATCATATTTATTTATCATTTCTTCAACTGAGAATGGATATACTACATGTTTTCTGAATTGAAGTCTAAATTATAATTTCGGCTTCCAGATTATTCAAGGGTCACTCGGCACCTGTACATCGAACATATTTTCTCCACGGAAAATCGCAGATTTCTTCATTTTCTGACGACAAAACTGTTAAGATATGGGACATTCCTACAGAAAAAACCATAACAACATATGAAGCTCATAGTGATTATGTCAGATCAGGCGCAACCTGCCTGGCTGTTCCTGATATGTTACTATCAGGAGGATATGATGGTAAAGTAAATATGTATGATACGAGAAGTGAAAATGTGGTATTTTCTGTTGATCACGGGAGCCCAATTGAATCCCTACTTTTTCTACCTTCTGGAGGTATTTTCTTATCGGCTGGTGGTACAGAGATAAAAATTTGGGATACAATGGCTAGTGGTAAACTATTGGGAAGCATTTCCCAGCACCACAAGACAATAACTTGTCTAAGATTAGCGTCTGATAACAAAAGGCTGATGTCCGGTAGCCTAGATAGACACGTGAAAATATATGACGTTGCCACATTCAAAACTGTACATACACTAGATTTTCCAAATTCTATATTGAGTTTGGGGGTGTCAAAAAATGACGATACCGTTGTGGCGGGATTAGTAGATGGTTTGGTCTCTGTCAGCAGGAGAGACGAAAAAGAAGAAAAGAAACCGCAGAAGAAAATGGCATCTTATCAATATGTGTCTAATACCCATCCAGTGAGTGTTGATACAATTGTTGCTGATCAAACAAATGAGAAAGAAACGAAATATGATCATCATTTGAGGAAATTCGAATTCTCCAAAGCTCTTGATAGTGTTCTTTTACCATACGTAGCAAACAAAAACCCTCAGATTACCATCTCAGTTGTGCAAGAACTCATTCGTAGGAGAGCCTTGCATAAAGCTTTCCAAGGAAGAGAAAAGAAATCTCTAACTCAAATACTACGCTTTTTCATACGTAATATAACAGACTACCGCTTCACCAGAGTTCTTATTGATGCTGCAAATATTTTCATTGATACCTATGAAGAAAGTATTACTCTGTTGCCTCCAGAAGTTGGTAAATTATTTGTTGATTTGGCCCAAGTTCTTAAACAGGAATCTGAAGTATCGGATGGTTTAGCCTCATTGCAAGGAATGATGAATATGCTGTTGGCTAGTCAGGTTACTGTTGATGAAACCAGTGAATATGGTAAAAAGGGTCACAATCTTTTACCAAGTGCTGAGGCCCAGAAAAAATTAGTTCTGACAATATCATGATAGTTGTAAATGAATTTGTCAATAGTTTTTCAAAAATGATTATATTTACTGTTCCTTTTTTCAAATGAGTTGGATGATTTCGTTAATTTTTTTTAACTATCCAATTCATAGTTTATCAAAATTAAAAGCATGAATTAATTATACAGGGTGTTTCAAAATTTAGTATCAAGATTTCAGGGGCGTATTTTTCTGGTCAAAATAAAACTTTTTTTTCCATAAACGTGTCCGCAAACGCTTCGTTACCGATCTACAGAGCGTTAAAGTTTCAAGATTTTTTTATTTGTTTCTTCATAGCTCTTTCAGTTTTTGCGATATTAAGATCAAATTTGAAACATAGGTTACGTTTTAGGGCTTACATCATCCAGTATGCCGAGTGATTTAAGAATCTACAGGGAGATATTTTTTCAGGGGTCAAGCCCTTTTTCGCCCCATAAACTTTTTTGTAGTGCGCCGCTGGTAGATCTAACATATCAATGAATTCTTTGTTTTGTTTATAAATTTTTTTGTCCCTTGTTATTTTTACGCATCTGCGTCCGTTATCGAGAAAAAAAGTAATTTTCAACTCCTAAGAATATCGAGACACCTCATTAATTCCTATTTATTATAATTGGCCCAAAGTTTCCACAAATATTCTCAATAAATCGAAACAACGAAGTGCTATATCACGAAATGACGTTTAAAACGCGCTTAGCATCAGTTCAATTTATGGGGTATCCACAGAAAATGTGGGCATATAGAGTACTAAAAATTCAATGGAGCTAAAGTAAATTAACACACCAACCAGAAACACCTAAAAAATCTTCAGGTTTAAGTTGAAAATGCCAAGATAAAAGGTTTTAAAAATCGTGAAAAATGCATGGGATGTTATGGCAAATCAACCGTAGTGGTGCCGCGGTGACGTCACGCTTTGCTAGCGTTAGCGGGGGGAAAGGCAGATAAAATCGATGCACTCGGCTATCCTTTTCACCAGCCCACGGCGCATTCAGGACATTGCTCCTTGTGGGAAATCTGGCCTCCAACAGGCATAGACAGGGAGGATGTAGTGGTGGGGATGCAGCGTGTCTTGCTCTAAGCAATACTGCAATCCCCGTTTATTACAAATGCACGTCTAAGACGGCGAGACAATCACAAACATAGAATGTATCATTCACACAGTGTTATCTGGCTAGACCTTGTTACTAACTCCACAAGGCACCTAGGAGCAGCACTGTTAATTTGAACGCAACAGCGAATCGTCGAAGGACATCGGCCCAGCTATGAAATTTACACGGTTATTATATATATATATATATATATATATATATATATACTGACAGGGTTAGCTTGTGGAGTGACAGCTTAAGGAGAGTTCGGGTGACCAGACGTAAGGTGAGGAAAGTGTGCCACTGCTGCCAACATATACTAATTATTTAGGTTTGTATTGTATTCATCCTTGTTACTCTTCGAAATTTGAAAATAAGTTCTATGAAGTTGGCTATTCTGGCACACATCAGACGTCATCAAAATGGAGGTTTCGCCGTAACCCTGTCAGTATTATATATATAATAACCCTGGAAATTTATAATTTAACTGCCACTATTAAATAAATAAATTCTGCCCTGGCTGAGAATCGAACCCAGGACCTTTCGCTCCTGAGTCGGACGCTAAACCACTGCGCCATTTCCCTCCCGCCGATAAAGTGAGTTAACCAGAGTTTCAGATGGCGCCGACGTCGTTTCTTGTTGTAATAGGGGAGCAAAGAGTACGTAAGTTGGTGTACTCTATGTCTCGCACTAGTTGCCAGCTTAAAAACATCCTTCAAAGTTCTGCCTCTCCAATGGCAATGGTTTGACTTTGATTATATAGAAAATATCCAAATTGATATATCAATTCAATTACTTTTGGTCATGAAGCACTTGTTTATTTTTTATATCAATTGTGTCATTCATAGAGATTTTGTGCCTAAAAACATATTTTGTGAAAAAAAGATTGAATGAGAGAATACACAACACAATAACAACTGATAACAGTGAAAGTCAAGCAACAAGATGAAGAAGCGGCGTTCTTCTCACTGAAATATAACCTATAGGTTATATTTCAGTGGTTCTTCTGCGTTAAGGTTCAAATGACATCTTGACAGACGAAACCACGAATCAGATTGGGACAGGCACCAACACTCGAGATAAACACAAAATTCCCTATTAATATAACTTTTTTTATATACAAAAATATAAACACTGAGACTAAAAATAAATGATCCAGCATATTCAGTTAGTGATTCTCCACGCAACCCTGATGAAATTATTACAATTGAAGAGGCAGAAGTTTTTGAAGTTGGCAACTTGTGCGACTCCCCTATTCATTTGTTATTTGTGTCTCTGATAGGTAACGACAAGGAATATAAAAAGTTCAAAGAAAATATGTGTGAAATAAAAATCAACAATAGTTCAATTGAGCTAGTGGATACCATAGACCTTATAACTGATGGACTGGCCGTCACGTGACTTTAACACACAGTTCCTGGCGGACTATATATGAGAGAGAGATGTTGTGAAGGATAAAAATAAGACAAGGCAGAAGATACAAATTGGCTTTGGCATTACATTGGAAAAACCTATTTCTTGTTATTTTTTCAAGGGAAATATGGACTACTTTGAATGATATGAGTTTTGAAAAAGTTCAAGGAATCACAGTGGGGAACTTTATGCGACATATTTTCATGATATCTTTCAGAAACAAAATAATTCCATTGAGCCTCCATCTGAATGAAAATGTTTTTTATATCTCTTCCAAAGTTTTCAGAAAGTTCAGGAATGAAAAAAATTATTGATAATTAAATTTATATTCGATATCATGAAGTTAGAAGTGCAATTGAACTAAATTGGGAACCCCAGCGATTTCAAAATTTGTTATCAATAATGCCTACATAAAAAACGCTTATGTAATCTATAAAATTTCGTGTCTGTTGAAAAAGTGGCCCAATTATTTTTGGGAAATACTGAGGAAAAAAGTACGTGTTATTGGGAATGAAAGTGATATTTCTTCTATCGAGCGTGACGGAGGTCGACGGACAATCCGTAGGGAAAGTCTATTCCAGCCTGGCGCTGTAAAAGAATATCTTTACTCCGGCGGAGTAAAAGTATGCCGTTAGTC
This sequence comes from Gonioctena quinquepunctata, assembly GCA_018342105.1. Classification (NCBI taxonomy): domain Eukaryota; kingdom Metazoa; phylum Arthropoda; class Insecta; order Coleoptera; family Chrysomelidae; genus Gonioctena; species Gonioctena quinquepunctata. The sequence goes on from JAFIRS010000308.1 coordinate 370,389, forward strand.
CAACGGAGTAAAAATTCCATGTATATTTAAAACGTTTGAAGAAAACATTCTTCGATTTAAAAACATATATTTCTGCGTTTGTTCTCGGAAAAAATGGAAAATTTTGGGAATCAAATAAATCACATTATACTTTTATAAATATTATTAACCAACATTAGTTTAAGCAATTGCTCGGGAAAAACATAAAATTCTACCCCCGAATCAAACAAAATCCTACCAACCCACCTAGGATACTAATAATAAATCTATTAACTTCAGCTACAATATAAATAGAGGCACAAAAATAAAACTAAGTTATATAAACAAGAGAAGTCACGTAAAATGTTACCAGTTTGTGCGTGACTAAGAAATTAAATTAAAATTTTCTCATAAGTTCGGAAACCTGTGAAAATGTGTTAAAAAATCCACAAATCACTACTTACACTACATGCTTACTCACCTCTATGAAATTTCACATCCAGCCCTTTTTTGTATCTAACTACACAATTGTAGGCTGCACACGAAGAAGGCATTTAAGAATGTTTATTATTTGTCAAACAGTTCAGAAACACTGGATAAATTTATAAAAAACTTTCAAAACACCACACGAAAACACATATATAGTATATTAAAGTATAAGTGGATAAAAAGGGCTTTAAAACACACGCGATTTTTCGAGCACGACGGCGCAGCCGGAGTGCTCGAAATAGAGCAAGTGTTTTTAAGACCAGTTATCCACGAATCTTTACGTTATTTTTTTAAATGGCTTGAAATTACTGGTTTTTAAAAAAAAAAAACTAATAATGCAAGAAGGTTGAATTCGTGATGTGACATCAGTATACCTTTCGTTGTCATGGAAATGAGAAAAACAGATATTCATTTGCAATTTGTTATGAAAGATCAATATTTGTTGTCACCAGAGCTCAAAAATGAATTATTCTAATATCGATTTTTTGAATAGTGAGGCAGAATCGCGGTTAATACCGCGAAAATCCAGTGTTATATATAAAAAAGAATATGAAAAGTTCATCAAATGGATGGAGGAGCACATATAAATGAACGAATTGTTAGTAATATTTTATTTGACGTTACAAGGTACTCCTGTCAGATCAATAATAAAAAATTTGTCATTTAGACTTCACGTTTCTCGATTTGTTGATGTTGCCATGGTAACTTTAAAAAACGCGCGTCTTTTAAAGTTCGATTTAAACACGCTGAGGCGTGCTTTAAATGGGTAAAAAGGGGCACCAATAAAAAAAAACAATATACGAAACCAATGTTATGCCTGAACTCATTCTGTCCTTTTTCACAGGTTCTGATATCAATGGTCTCTTTCTCACAACCAGTCCATATTATTATAATGTCTATGGTGGATACTTACAAATATTTAGGAGTAATTATTGATAGAGATTTGAAATTTAGAGAACATGCAAACAATATAATAAAAACAATATCATTTAAAATAAACTATTTGTATAGAAGCTCCAGATTTCTCTCCATATTGTCAAAAACTATTATTTACAATACAATAATTCTTAATCACTTCAACTACTGCTCTACCATACTATTTTTACTACAACAAAATGAAATGAAGCTATTACAGAAATTGCAAAATCGAGCAATTAGAATAATATTATCCTGCTCTAAACGAACACCCATAAATGAAATGTTGAATACGCTTGACTGGTTACCAGTAGAAAAAATGTTACTATATCCAACACTGATCTTCATCTTTAAAATAAGAACAGGTAGTGCTCCACCATATCTGAGGGAAAAAATATCTTTCGTATCAGAGAACACCACAATTATAACACCCGAAATAGAAATAATTTATTCATTCCAAATGTAAAAACAAAAAAATCGCAAAATTCAGTTTTTTTCAGAGGACTAAATAAGTTCAATGAACTTTCTGAGAACATAAAAAATTCACCCTCTTGCTGTATTTAAAATTAAATTGAAGAATATTCTGTTGAGTGAGTGCAAAACCTCGATGATGATACCTATTATTAACTTTTATTTATGTGTGTGTATATTTATGTATATATAGTGTTGTGCTAATTACTATCTGTTATCAATGTATTTCTATGTAACTATATTTTTATTCTAATTATTTTATTTATTGACTGTACTTATATATTATTAGTCTTGGGCTAAATAAAGGATTCATATATATATATATATATATATATATATATATATACCTATTTGATATTCACTCTCCATATATCACAAAAAACTTTAACAAGCCATTTACTCCATGGATAACCGACAACATAAAACTCATGATGAAACTTAGGGACAAAGCTCTAAATAAGTATAGAAAAACGGGCATGGTCGGGGATTGGAATTACTTACTACAAAACTATCAGAAATTACACGAAGTCTTCTATTGAACGCGAAAGAAAGGCTTATCTGGAACATATTACTGTGAATAATAATAGATCCAAAGATTTGTGGCTTAAACTAAGAAAACTAAACATACATAGTAAATCCATATCCTCGAATATTCCCGCTCAGTTGCACAATGCAAGTGATATTAATGATTTTTTTATATCCTCCACCAAACTGAGCAATAAAGTTGATTTTGGTATAAGTTTTTACGAAAACAACATAAATGATTCTGTAACTACATTTTTAGAATTTCACCTGATCACGGAGGCTGAGTTACTGACCTTCATGTCACAAATAAAAAGCAAGTCTAGAGGAATTGAAGATCTTGATAATTTTCTTGTGAATCTCTGTTGCCCATCATTATTACCCATTATATTACGTATTATAAACTTCTGTCTGGAAAAAAATGTTTTTCCTAGCATGTGGAAAAAATCTATTGTGGTCCCAATACCAAAAGTTAAGGAACCAATGGAATATAAAGATCTGCGCCCTATTTCCCTACTGCCCTACCTCTCAAAAATTTTAGAGAAAGCAATAGCTCATCAGCTTCGTGCTCATCTTTGTGATAATAATATCCTCCCTATGATGCAGTCAGGTTTTAGGTCGAATTATAGCTGTGCAACGGCCCTACTGAATATACTTGATGATATTGTCAGAGGTTGGGATAATGATGAAATTACTACTTTAATTCTGATCGATTACAGCAGGGCCTTTGATACGATAAATCATCAACTTCTTCTCTCCATAATGCATTATAATGGTTTAACTAATAATGCTGTAAAGTTTTTCACATCGTATCTCTCGAATCGATCGCAAATGGTGAAGGTTGATGATTATTTATCAAATTTTAAGACATTGACATCGGGTGTACCCCAGGGGTCAATACTTGGGCCCATCTTGTTCATAATATATACGACCCAACTGACCGTAGGATTGAACAATTTGAAGTGCCATATGTACGCCGATGATACTCAATTGTATTATTCATTCAAACACGATGTGATGCAACATAGTGTTGATATCATAAACAAAGGACTGAACCACTTAGTGGAAGTATCGAAAAAACATTCCCTACACATAAATATTGACAAGTGCTCTGTAATCAAATTTGGAAGGCAGGGTACTAGGTTGAAAGTTGGTGATATGAGTATAAAAATAGGTGGTGTACATCTCAGATCAATAAGTTATTTATTGATCTGAGGTGTACATCTTCCGGTGAAGAGTCATGTGAGAAATTTGGGAATTACAATCGATGACGACCTAAAATTTAAAAAGCATGTATCACTATTAATACAAAAGGCTTATGGAAAAATGAAATTATTATATCCTCATAGACATTCCTTGAACCTGAAAACTAAATTGCTATTGTGTGATTCTCTGATTCGGTCCACTTTTAACCATTGCGATGTAGTATATCACTACTTTTTGAATACCAATGAACAACAGAGAATTCAGAAGGTTCAAAACTCATGTTTGAGATTTTCATTTGGCATTAGGAAGAGGGATCCCATTTCACACACCCTTGAAAAAGCAAAATGGTTGAAAATGTTTGATAGGCGCACACTTCATTCCGCGGTGTTATTCCATAAAATAGTTGTAACTCATACACCCCCATACTTATATAATAAAATACAGTTTAGAACGGATGTGCATCATGTGAACATAAGACGTAAAATGATTCATATTGTTAGGCACTTCACCGAGCATTTCAAGCGATCTTTTACTTATACCATCGCAAAGTTATATAATGACCTCCCGCCGATCCTCCAATCTAAATCTATTGTGTGTTTCAAAAATTGTTACAAGCAAAAACTATTATTAAATAATCATCATTATTGAATATATATGTGTTCTCCACTATAATAATTATCACCTATTATTTTTGTAAGTTTCATTCATTCTCTTTCATATTGTATTTTTGTTCTGTATTCTTCAATGTTTTTCTTTTTCTCTCTATCATTTTTATTTTTAATTATTATTTACCATTATTGATTAATATTGTAACAAACCAGTTTGTATATTTTTATTGTATGGGAGTGGATCTCATGATTTGATTTTATTCCAAAATTGTTTTAATAATGTCTCATGGTGTAGTTCATCGAGAAAACAATGGAATAAACACCCTTCATCACAATTATTACAATCATAATTAATTTCACGTCTACATATTTTTTCTCTTTCTTGTTTTTTTTTTATTTATTATTATTTTTGTGGTGCAAGAGTAAGAATGATTTATGCCAATCTTGCAACCTATTGACATGTTTCATCTTTTTTCTTTCCCCAAATGTATCTAGATATTATTTTCTGTCAATAAATGTATATTATTATTATTATTATTATATATATATATATATATAATGAATTCTCATTATTTTCTAGATAGGCATGTAGCTCAAAGCTGAAAAGGTTGATTGTACCTATTACAAATAAAAAAAATGGTGGCAGACTTAAATGGTATATAGTTTTTTGTAAATAAATATAGATTTGTAAAGTAAAAAATATATTTATTGTCGTGGGCGAATCGACCTTCAGGCTATAGATAGATAGATAGACTTTATTAAAGCTTCAATTTGAACAGTTGAAAAACTCAAGTCAATAAGTACAAATACACGTAGATACAGATATATATATATATATACACATATATACATAATAATTTGCAGATATATGTAGAATTGCCTTCAAAAGTACAAAATTTCTGAAATGACTTAACTTGCACTAGAATTAAATATTTAATAAAATATCACAGTCAAAAGAATAAAATAAAATACCGTCACAATACCATATAATATCCTATAGAATATAGATAAGAAGGGAAAATAAAAATATATGATATGGTAAAAGTTATTATTTTTCATATAATTCATTTATTGAATACGGTTCGATGTCACACAATAGATCAAATACGTATTTTTTGAAAGTGTTTTTGTTGGTGCTTTCTTCTCTGATCATCGAGGGTATATGATTATAAAATTTGATACATGCATAATGTCTCAGTATTTTTTAATCTGTGCTTGGGTATAACGAAATTAGATTTGTGCCTTGTGGAGTACCTATGTTTGTATGTGTCACTTTCAAATTTTAATTTATTGTTATTTACAAAAAGAATACATACATAAATATAGATGGCATATACGGTGAGCATTTTGTGACGCTTGAAAATCCCACGACAGGAGTCTTTGTATTTCATATTCAACATGGTTTTCATAATTCTTTTTTGCATGATGAAAATACGTTGTAATTGAGAACTTCCACCCCATATTAAAATTCCATACTTCAGTAAAGGGTAGACTGTCCCATAGTATGCCGTTTTTAAAGCCTCAAAATTTAAGTTTCTTTTCAAAACTCCTATTGCAAAACATTTAGATGCTAGTTTTTTTGCCAGATTGTCAATGTGCTTTTCAAAATTTAATTTGTCATCTATATATATGCCTAACACTTTACTCTCAGTAGAAAAGTATAATTCTTCTCCATTTCTTAGAGGCATCGACTCCGGAATGGCAATATTTTTGCAACTTGTTTTGAAAATAATGCAGTCCGTTTTCCGTTTATAGTGCAGAAATACCTATTTATATTTGCAATTCCCAAACGTTTCATGTCAAACGACCATCTTCAGGGGAAATTCTGAAAAGGGAAAAGGTTATAACCTTTTCACTTTTCAGAATTATATAGGAAGTATTCTATTGGATGAAGATTCTGTGATACAAAAATAAATTGTGCATGTAAAGTTGTTGAAGTTGAGATAATTCACTTATCAGAATTTTTACAAAGTAGTTGTAGAAAATGAACTTGTTTTGTGAAACATTATAAATGTAGAAAATTACGATCTGATCACATGTCCAAAATGCAACAAAGAAAACGTGCATCTTTGTTCCATTTTTGACATGTGATCTGATTATAATTTTCTACATTTATAATGTTTCCCAAAACAAGTTTATTTTCTACAGCTACTTTGTTAAATTTCTGCCAAGTGAGTTATTTCAATAAAAATAAATATATTTTAAGGTGCACTATAGCCTGAAGGCCGATTCGCCCATGACAATAAATATATTTTTTACTTTACAATCTATATTTATTGACAAAAATCATGCAAGTACATATAAAAAATTCCATAGAGCAACACTTCGGCTCGAAAGTATTCAACGATTTTACTTCAATGTATAAAACTAATACATTCTATTTTTTCCCTGTTTTGAGCTATGATGTCCTAGATGCAATAGGTTCACTGAAAAATTCTAACTCAGTTGGAATAGACTGTTTATCCACCAAAATCATTAAGAATATGGCTGTGTACATCGCTGAACCTTTAGCTTATATTATAAATTGATCAATAGAGTCAGGAGAATTTCCAAATTACCTAAAAACAGGTTTAGTGACCCCTATTCTCGAAAAGGGTGATATATATATATCATGAGTAATTTCCGACCAATAACAGTATCGACTGTGATAGGTAAAGTTATTGAAATATGTGTCTATAACAAAATGTATGCATTCTTAACCAGATTTGAAATTATATCCAAGTACCAACATGGTTTTTGTCCAGAAAAGTCCAGAAAGTGCTTCCTAAAACTTTTTTGAATATATTTACGATTCTATAGATGGAGGAAAATATGTTGGAGCACTCTTTTTCGATCTATCAAAAGCATTCGATACCATTGACCCAAACATTATCGAAAGCAAACTCTACTCTTTAGGATTTTGTGGTAACTTTCTGTCGTGGTTAGTCTAATACATGCGTCTTAGAAAAATATCTGTCAAAATTGAAGAGCATAGGTCTGATTTCTATTCTATGGACCTGGGAGTTCCTCAGGGTTCCATCTTAGGTCCACTGGTTTTTTTATTATTCATAAACGATCTACCACTTCATATAAGCACACAATGTATAGTTCTCTATGCGGATGATTCAACTTTGGCTACTGATGCTGACAGTCCCGAGGAACTCCGAGGTAAATTGAATATATTGCCAAAGGAATTCACAACCTGGTGTGAAAAAAATTCTTTAATTGTGAACTCAGACAAAACGGTGTGTATACAGTTCTATCGCAGATAAAAAATTGTAACAAATTTTCAAGTAAGAGTGATGGTTGATGTAATTAATCTCTCTGAAAATACTAAGTTTCTCGGATAGTGATATGAGATGGGATGCAAATATAAATGCTGTTTGTAAAAAGTTAAATAGTGGTTATTATGCCATTCTACAACTGAAAAATATTTTTGATATAACTCAACTGATCAATATTTATTATGCCATAATCTACTCCCACATCTCCTGTAATATCAACATCTGGGGTAGCTCCAGCAATTCCAACAGAATATTTATTCTACAGCAGAAAAGAGTTATCAGACTCATTTTCAATCTAAAGATTAGAGATTCTTGTAGATAATATTTTAAAAGATTCAATATCTTAACATATCCATGTATATATATATTTTTAAATGTATAATATTATTTCTGAAACAGAAACATATGTACGACAATGTTTCCCAACATCATAACTATTCCACTAGACACGGATATCTCATCAGGATCCCGACTCATAACACATCATTCTTTAAAGAACAGTCCGTCATATACAGGAATTACATTTTTCAACAATCTTCCAACTGATCTAAGGAAAATTCAAAACAAAAATATGTTCAAATAAAAATTGAAGAAATATCTGCAAGAAAACTGTTTCTACAGCATTTCTGAATTTTTAAACTCGAGATAAAATGTTAGTTCTGTCTGTATATATATGACATTTATATTTTACATTTGATTTGTTTTAAGTTCTATCTGTGCGTATATGTGACATTTATATTTTGTATTTTGGTATTTTGATTATTTGTCTACCTTTTTGTGTTCTTGACGTATCCTTATATCATGTATTTGATCTTAAAGGATTCAATGAATTATTATTATTATATCCTTCTGTATTAAATCTTAGTGAGGGATTCCTGGACGTGAAGCGTGGGTACCTGTCTATTCCTGTTGTACAGTCTTTTATTCGAATTCCCTTATTTCTTTCTATTTTTGTAGGTAATTATTTGATTTAAAAGAATACTACATATTCTACTAGTGTATGGCCGAATGACCCAATTTTCGAAAACTTGTTGCCAGGCAATAGACAAGAGAGACCAACTGGCTCGAGTGGCTATTGCCAACAAGTTTGAGAAAGAAATCTAGATAATTATTTTCTACTATATCGAACTCTCGTGTGGTATTCTTTAGATTATTTTTTGATGTTACGATCATAAACACATTTCCTTGCAAAATTATATAATGTACTAAACCGGATTTGATTCATTTCACACTTTTCATGCGAATTGATGACAGACGTCAAATTAAAAATATAGGTTGTCAGACAATAAAAACAAAATACCTCAAATTATTCCCGCGACAATTTTCTAGGTAGAATATTCCCACTATTGATTGGCCAAAACGTATATGAATTATTTGAATTGAACGTTTCCATTGGTTTCTAGCAATGTCAAAAAATAATCACTGTAATTTCAATGTTTGAGAATGTAGCTCTGAAATTTTGGTTTTCAAGAATTTGATAGTAGAACATCTTAGATAGATAGATAGATAGTCCTTTTCAGAAGGATTTACATTTGTTGCGGAATGTCATCTTTCTCTTAGACTCACACTTTCAGATTTCGGGGATTTCTCTGTTACAAGCGCGCCACTCAGCGGACACTTGTCAACGCCAATAAATAGGAAAAACAGGTATAGACGGGCAAAGTGTTTGTAGAATCGGCAAAAAATAGTCAACAGAATTTGAACTTTTGTTCTATTATGGAATGCGCACAGGGCTCTTATAAATAATTTGATGCAATCATATTCATAAATTGAAATATTATTTTCTTTTGCTTATGATTATTGAATTTCATTGTGTATCTAGATCGCTTGTGTCATTCGAAAATACATCGACAGAAAATCCTTCATTTAATAAAAAAAATGTATATTTTTTTTAAATTCATTTTCTTGATTTTCAGCTAATTTCGATACGATATAATATTTTGTATAATAGTATGATGTTTTACTTGGTGATTGTTTCTCGCATATACACATGATTCATCAGAAATTAATTTAACCAGGATTTTGACAAGAATACGAAACATGTTTTTGAATGTTTAAAACGAAAAATGAGAGGAAAAAGTGGGAGAACTGCTCTTCCGTTGTCAGATTTTTTATATATAATTTTGCATATCCTTCGGTATTTGTTAGGAAATTTTACCTAAAAATTTATATTGTGGAGGCCCCTCTCTTGTGGAGGCCCCGGGGCTGCAGCCCCGTTTGCCCTCCTCTTAATCCGTCTCTGGAACTTTCATCTCTATGTTTGTTCAATAGCTTGAAGAAACAGTTGAGTCTATCAAACATATCGATATTCATGTCTTCCTTAGATCCAAAGGGATCTATATAAGTGAATGTTATTTGCTTCGGAAAATCTGTTAATATCGAAGTGTAGTGCCCTGCATGTAAAAGAGGTAAAATATTAATTTTTTCGCAGTAGTCTCCGATCATCGTCCGAGACACAGCTTCTACCTGAGAAGTAAATCTACCTAAGCACTTCGAGATTAGGGCCGTCCAGATCATTAGATCGTTGGCGGCCGTTCAATTGAAAGGATTAGTGAGTATTGGAAATTCCCAATCCTACTGTGATATCTATGCGATTTGTTTAAGTTTTATTTTATTGGGTTAACCCAATAAATTGAATCCTATTGCTTTAATCTTTATTGATGTAATTTGAACACGTCTGCATTTCCAATGCTACTGCGATATATTAATGTGATTTGATTTAATTTTTACTATTTTTGGGTTGAATCTTTATTAGTTTAATCCTTATTGATTTGAATTATTCACACACATAAACAAATACTAACCATATTTTCCCTTACAGCATAACATATATATTTCTTTACAGGAAATAATAATATAATCTTATTTTCAGAAATTATTAATGTTATTTATTCCACAAAAAAATTAATCTTTCTTTCTTTTTAGTATCTAATATTGATTTTTCCCACAGGATATAACATTTGAATTTTAGAAAATAAGTTCGCCAGGGATGGTGAAATAGAGCAAATACAGCTCTTTTGCTCTATTTCACCATCCCTGGCGAACTTATTTCCTAAAATTCAAATGTTATATCTTGTGGGAAAAATCAATATTAGATCCAAAAAAGAAAGAAAGATTAATTTTTCTGTGGAATAAATAACATTAATAATTTCTGAAAATAAGATTATATTATTATTTCCTGTAAAGAAATATATATGTTATGCTGTAAGGGAAAATATGGTTAGTATTTGTTTATGTGTGTGAATAATTAAAATCAATAAGTAACCCCTCTAATACCAAACAATCGCTCCACCATGCCGTATCTAGCGTAGCATATATGATCAAACTAGAAAATACAAACGAACAAAGCTCGAATGATAAGATAAAAGCTTTGTTCGCGTTCACAAAACAAACGGTCCGAAACCATCAGGAGCATGCGCAGTTTCACAGAACTGTCCCGAAATAGTTCGTTCTGTGAGACTGCGCATGCTCCTGATGGTTTGGGACAGTTTGTTTTGTGAACGGGAACAAACCTAAATATCGTTTTACTCATTTACAAGTTATGTCAAGTTGTGTCAAGAGTTGGGGTTATTGTCGTTTGTTGATATTTTATTCCACTAATTGCAAATGCTAAACACATCAACTCAGTCTGCAGGGTTTGTTATTTGGAAATGATAAATAAGTGATAGTTTCATTATGTTCTGATTTAATTACGACTGATAGTAATCAGGGTATTCAGAATGTCGAAAACTCGTATTAGACCAGTTTTCGGTCGTTCCCCATCATGTTCCTTGAAACAGAGACTGGAAGAGAGGAGAACCAGATTGAAAGCATTGAAATTAGAGCAAAGTCGCAAAACCGATAAACCCGAAGACTTCATAACTTACGAAGATAGTGATAGTGACGATGAACCACTTTCTGTTCAGAAAGAGATATTGAGTACGTCTTACAATTTTGTGGATTATGTTAGGAATAGAGAGATAGGACATACGAAAATCTCGTCAGTAGCTAATGATTATGGCAGCCGTCATATTTTAACTCACGAAATGTTCAAAGAGACTCCAATAAGTTTGGGAAATATGAATAAAGTGTTTTGTTCACAGTGGTTGAGTGATAGACAAGTTGTTTTTGGAACTAAGTGTAATAAGGTGGGCATATATAGCTTTTGTTTGAAATTGTCAATATGAGTGTTCCTTACTGGTTCAAAAGCCAAGTCGGATACAAATGAGCAGTTCAGTTGTTGGAAAACATGCTAATAATTTGGCAAACTTTCATCCCTTGAAGTGGAAAAGGACAACTGAATGTTCATATTTTTAACTTTGCTTCCATATGTACTAACTTCCCAGTGAACCAGAATCGATCGCATAGAAGTTGCAAGGAGTTACTGCGGGGATCTGCGACTTCGCCAGAATTTCCCAGGATGTCACGAAGTGTATGTTTTAAAGGTTTTACAGATAGCCACAAAGCGATTTCACAAAGCAGTAGTTTTTTTTAAGATTATAGACAAATGGAAATTAAATGCACCTCCCATGGAAGTTAGATTAATGTATAAATTTGTAATTAGTATATTAACCTTTCAAAAGCATTCCTTTTATATTTGCCAAATTGATCAAATAAATATAGGTTTTGGATTTTCTATGGAATGAATCAATGGAAAGGCAAGTTGATAATTCTTTAACTTAGCATCCAATGAAACATCCATGTTAATCTAAACATTTTCACCCTTACAGTGATATTGTAAAGCCGTCAACTTAACCAGAAGGCCGAGCGCCGATCTTGAAAGTTAAAAGTTACTTTCTCTACACGGAAACATGTAAAACTTTGGGGCGGCAATAAACTTCGGGCTGCAATGAACTGCGGGGATGAAATAAACTCTACACACAAAAGGGGTCATCCTACATGATATACACTGCACTCCAGTAACGTTGGAACCACCCATTTTTCCTGAAAATTTTATAAGCCTAGGGAGCAAAATAGGACAACAATTCCTTCGGATTCGTATTCAAGATCCCCAAATTGTTACTAATACACCTGTTTCCTCAAAAATTTTAAATCCTGAAAAATCCGAATTTGTCTCACTTCTCATAGCACCCGGCAGTATATCTCTTAGAAGGACCCCACTTGGTCAGTGAGTACAAATCACCTAGGATGACCCCTTTGTGCAGTGAGTAAATGTTCAGTGTATCTATCGATCCTGAAAATTTCATGATTCTACAACAAAAATTTCGGAAGATAGAGAGTGTTTCCATGAGAAGTGAAACACACTGTATATAATTTACTCCCATTATTCGATCTCAAACTAAAAAAATGTCTTGCTCGAAACTATAAAAATCATGTAGTATGATATAATTTCAAGATATTATAGGAAAGGCAGTACCTATTGAAAAAGTTAAAAACTTAAATTAAATTCAAGTGAAAATATTAACTTTGGAAAATAAATAGAGGCAGAATGATTGTTAAGTAATCGCAGAGAGTGTCACTAACTAGAGATAAAAATGTTGAATATGGGTCGCCTGATCGTAATAAAAACTTCCTGCGTAATATATTATTGAGAATTCAATAAATATCACACACTGAACGTTAAATATAAAATAGTCAATGGTATGTGGCATGGTTGTAACGTTTTGGAGGTCATAAGCACTTCTCTAGAACACGTTAATTTATATTACTTTCGAACTCTGCTTTGGGAGATCACAAGGTTAATATTTTGTGCATATTATTGTCCCTGGTACTTATATGTTACTATGAGATGATTATCTATAATGAGATATTATATTGAATTACCTGCTACTGGGTTATGAAGGTATATATGGGAAGTTTTGTATATTTTACATTGATTCAAATATTTTTGTATACTTTTTATATTTAATAGAATAATCATTGTTATTGTTTTTTAAGCTGATGGTCTACGATGTAGTTACCCACAAAATTGACCAAATACCATCATTGTTGAGTAAAAGGGACATTATGGGAAATGAACAACAACCTCAACAGTGTGGTATTCATTCTGTACAAATAAATCCCTCTAGGACGCTTCTAGCCACTGGTGCCAGAAATACATGTGATATTGCAATCTACAGACTGCCAACATTAGATCCCATTTGTGTTGGAGAAAATGCACATAAGGATTGGGTGAGAATTTTTATTTTAATTGGTCTGCATTGGTGGTGTTTACCATGTAAAAAAAAAAGATGGATATTTCATCAATTTACGTGCAGGGTAATGATTCTTCCTATCAGTGCAAGTCAGAAACTCAGTATGTACAAATATCCAAATCTTTTTAATTCTAAAAATACAATTTTTGAACAGTTTAATAAAAAAATGCAATGCATAAATCAAAGTTATTACATTTAAACACGTTTTGTGTTTCATATCTCAGGAAAAAATGTAATCTTTTGACTTGAATTTGAAATTATAGTCATTTTAACACGTTAAGCCCCGCACGGCATTTAACTGATGCCTCTCTTCAACGTATCAGGGTAATGACACACAGCAACATTTAGTTTCAGGCCGGGTGGGTGCTATGAGACTACACGCTTCAATGTTAACATTATGGCAAATAAAAATGCCCGGTCCCAAGAGTACATCGCTGTTTGCCTGTTGGGAAAATTTCAATATACAAAAAAGTTACATCAATTTTTGTGTTTAATTGCATTATTTTAGCAAATAATCATTTATTATTAGAATTTACAATCATACATTACAATTAATACAATCATCACGACAACTAAATATTTTTGTAGCATTGTGAGTTTTAGAAAAACAAGATACACTACATTATAGATAAGCTGTCCAAATTATCGTATTTTTTTGTCCAGACCGGTTGACATCCATGTAATGCTTCTTTTTTTATAAACAGCTGACCAGTTTGTTTTTTGCACAAATTCAATGGTATTGACATTTTTAACCGAAGAAATAAAAAAAAAGGAGGATTTCTAGTCAACGCGTATTTTTTTTTTATGTATGACCACGCATAACTTTTTACAGAGTAGTTCGGTTTTGATGATTTTTTTTTCTTTGGATAGGGTGTACTTCGAAGTTGGTCCCATTTGAATTTGAACAAAAAAATCCATCCCTAAGGGTAGCAAAATGGAGGATATTTTTCGTTCACCCTCTGAATTTTGGTCCGTTAACCGATTCTATAAGGCATAACTTTGTAGTGGGTTTTCCGATTTGGATGATTTTTTTTTTTTTTAGTTAGGGTATACCTCATAGTTGATCATGTTTCAATTTGGAATGATATAATTCACCACTATGTGTAGAAAAATAGGGGATGATTGATTTTTCACTTGTGAACATTGGCACACATATGTAGTTGACATTTACAGATTGCTATTGTCATTATTTTTGTTCTCCTACATCTGTCAAAATAATTACATTCTATGAAAGGACTGAATTATATACAAAGTGCTGGAATAAAATCTTATTTAACTATTAATAGTTGAAGTAAGGTGGGTAAGTAAGTATTTTGAAAGTAATCAAAAATTAAATAGGTAGTAATTAGTAGATTTCAGCCACAAAAATTTGAAAAATAATAACTTTTTAACAAAAAAGTAAACCGACGAAAACATCAACTGAAAAGCAAAAAATAAAATAAACCTTCTTAGTCTTAATGATAATTGAGCTCCTAAACTAATGTGAGTAACTAATTTTGAGTCGGCGCCAAACAAACTAGCAATTGAATTAGGTAAAGCGTAAAATGATGGCACCGAGATGCACTGCGGCGTTTTGATTACTTCTTCAAAGTAATATATGATCTTCGATAATTGTTTGTTTGGCGCCGACTCAAAATTAGTTACTCAAATTAGTTTAGGAGCTCAATTATCATTAAGACTAGAAAGGTTTATTTCATTTTTTGCTTTTCATTTGATTTTTTCGTCGGTTCAATTTTTTGTTAAAAAGTTATTATTATTGACAAAATCAGGGCTTTCAAAAAAAAACTCCGGTCCCAACAGTACCATTTTTTCTCACTCATAGCGGAGCTTAACGTGTTAATAATATTATAAATAATTTGTGGAAAAATTTCCTCTTCCATTGTTGACTGTGTCTATGATATGATATATTGTTCAGACCCAAAATCAGTCTTTATGTCCCCCAGATAAATGGTTCTCTTCCTAACATTACCTTTTGTTTTACTTCTTATTTAGGTATTTGACATGTGTTGGTTGGACGATGAATTCGTAGTATCCGGGTCAAGAGATACAAAAATGGCTCTTTGGAGAATAACACCGGATTTGCTTGAAATTAAGGATGAAGTTCCACGTCATCGTCACATTCAGGCAATTTCACTAAAAGATTGCCGAAGTGCACAAAAGGTATCATCAATGCATATAATTCAATCTTTCAAAAACAGGTGAAGTGATTTTTACCCAATAAAATATGGAACTAGAATTTTGGTAAAAATTCCACACCAGTAATTTTTAACCAATCAAATTGTTTTTTTTTGACAGATCACCATGGCAACGTATGTATTTTAGTGGAATTTGTTTTCTCTTCGACGTTTTAATGACAGAATATTTTTTGACAATACTGGTTTTTCTATCTTTATTTAATTTTGATACATTTCAATTGAATATTTAAAATGTTTTCTATATTCTTTGGACACCGCCTTTCTTCTTAAAGGCGAAAAAACTGAATTGAATGAATTAAATATCTCAAGTACATTTTAGGTTAAGGTTTTACCTAGAGTGCGATCCACTAAGCGCTCACAACGATCACGCTCACGACCGCGGTTTTTCCCGTTCCACTTGCTTGCGAGCGTTACAATCGAAAACTCAAGTGGAATGGACTGGAGCGTTTACCGTTCATGTAAACATTACAAATGGCGAGCTCGAAAATAAGTCAGAAGCTTGAAGAGGTTACGTTTTAATTCATTTATATTTTAATAATTTACGTTTAAATACAATCAAAATGTCTTTTATGGTGACAGTTGGATATTTGTTGATGCAGCGCAATAATGCTTGAGAAACTATTTCTAGTTTCGATGAAGAGTGGAATGCAATTTTACAAAATCGCGATCGTGAAAAGCGAAAACTTGATCGTTATTCAGTTGAAGAATATTCACTTGTGGTCGCACATTGAGCATCTGCGGGAGAAACATAAGTTTCCACTAAAATATTTCTCTCCGAGTCATACAAGGTAATTTTTTCTGTCGCCATCTTTAACTTTTAAAAATTGCGCCGAATTTCTTAAAACGTCCACTTCGACCCAGTTCTTCATATGGGTCATTGTGGGCTCGGCGTGAGTGAAAATAATGACGTCATTAGTGACGTTTTCGCCACGACCATAACGACCGTGGTCATCATGTGGAACGGCTGAAGGAATATTTTGATCGTTGTGAGCGCTTAGTGGAACGCACTCCTAGTTGCCATGGTAACTAAACAACTAAGTGAATCAAAACATTCTAGGTTTTGCTAGAGTCTTGTCGAAGAAAAACAATTGGCAGTCAATAGGAGTCAAAAAATAAATTCTAAAATTATTTAATTTTCAAACACAATCTGGTGTGAAATTTTCTTACCGAATACCACACGAGGTTAAATTATTTCTCGCACATTAATTTCCGGAAATAATTTAACCTTTAGTGGTATTTCAAGGGAAAATATACTTTGAACTTCAGCGATATTAATAGAAAAGAAAATTAAACAATAAGAAGATATAAAAATTCGAGTTAAAATAATTTGGATCTAATTAAAGTCAACTTGATAACATGCAAATTGATGTAGGAATTCTTTATGAAGAAATATTGAATAATTGTGAAGCAGTTATTGTTGATATTTCCCCAATACATAATGGTTAGTTAACATGTTGAATGCCAACTACGAGACAACTCGTAGATTGCGTTCTTTGCTAGGACGCCGACTACGAGTTATCTCGTACTATGTTTACTTACCATTTTTGCGCAGCTACGATGAAACTCGTAGCATATCAGTGCTAATATGGATAGATGGCTTCTGGGAAGAGAACAAAAAATCAATGCTGGCTACATGAACAGAAATTTTATTAATAATAAATCAAGATAAAAAATATTTTTTATTGTTTGTGAAACTTTTAAAACAATCTTCCACACAAAGGGCTGGCTTCTCTTCACAGGTCGGACAAAAATAACGCGTTTCTCGGCGTTTTTTGCTTGGGTACATATATGACATGGCTCTGAGTTGGCTTCCGCTAAGAGATTTCTGTTACATAAGCCAACTACGAGATAATTCGTAAGACCTTTTTTTTTTTTTAAATACATTTTATATGCTTCTTGATAATTACTATGTAATATAATTAGAGTTTTTAATAATATAAAATGATTAAATGAAATTGGCTTTTTAGACCGGATTCTGAAAATTGCCGTGGCAGCCAACGTGTTAAAGATCGTGATATAAAAAACAAAGTAATTGGGAAACATTCAAAAGAAAAAAAAAATGTTTTGTCAATTTGTTGAAAAGGAAAAAAGATCAATACTACTTTGGAACAATCAATAGATATAGAAATAACTCGCTACTAATGTGGAAAACCCTCAAAAATCTAGTTAACGGTGACAAAACAGATATTTTGTAAAAAGCATAAATGAAATTGTTGAGGGTATTGACTATATTATAATAGTACAATAAAAACTATAATCAATATAAAAATTTTGCATTATTCAGATTACTTGCATTAATAGACGTATGTAAATTTATAGTTTCCTTTGATAACAAGTGCAGTATACCTGAAATATTAAATCTGAAAGATAAAAAAAATAGTACCATTATTCCAATACTTAAAATATCAAAGCCAACAAGTTCAAACCAATTAAGTAACACCTCAGCTCCAATTGAGAAGTTACTAGAAATGGCTGTATATAATTATTTAGTTCCCCAGGGCAGTGTTTATATAAATGATCTGCCATTTTGTTTGCGAATTTCTTTGCTGGTGATACATTTTTGGCATGCAGTCTTGATAACTTAGAAATACACAAAATGAATACTATATTATAAAGTATCAACAAGCATTGATAATCAACTAATTGATATAGTAACCACAACTAGATATCCGAGATTCCAGCTGGATTTTACTTTTTTGTTTATGAAACATTTTGATTATTCATATTTTTAAGATTTTTTTCTTTCAACAATGCCAATAATCTATCAACTTAGGCAAGGATCACTGTTTTGATTGTTCAACCACACTTTAATTACTATTCATCTAGCCTGTATCTCTTCAATCTGTATAAATGATCTCAACTTCAAAATCGTGGTATGAAGATCATTTTGAAGAGCAGTAGGGATACCCCTATTAATGTTAAATTGAATGTTTAAAATTGGCAATCTATTTCCCAATGACATTTTTTTTTTCACAATGATATTTGTGTACAAAACATATAATTTAGTACCATTTTATTAAACAAAACATACATTGTATTTCATCATGATATTCAATACTATTTCACTCGGAATAATAATAATTATATATATATATATATATATATAAACCAAACAGAAAAACCATGGCTCTTTTTTTTCAAGGGCTTTGATTCAATTCAATAACAGTTCATTTAAAACTCTGAACATATTCAAAACCAAGCTAAGGAAATTTATTTCACATATAATATAATATGTTTGTTTATCTGTAATTATCAAACCAATACCATATTTTATGTTAATAACTTTTTTAAATTTACTGTTTGTTGTGTAATTTATATCTTTTCAATATCTATACATACCTTATTTTCATATTTATTATAGATCTTTCTATCTAAAAAATATATCTATAATATTTTTATAAAGTGTATTAAACTTAGCTTCAAAATTGATATTTTTTAATTTTCAATGAACAGGTTCGAGCCATAACATTTAACAAAAGGTACGATGAAATAGCAGCACTCAGTTTGAATGGTTACATTCATATTTGGAATGCAGAAACATTCAAACAGAAATTATCCAGGAAACTTCCTTCCGCACAAGAAAATGTGTGTCTGGCAGTTCAAGATTCGGGACTTTATGCCATTGGATGCAGATCTTATACACTTTTGCTCGATTGTAGGACATTACAGGTAGGCACTTGGTATCAATTTAGTTCCTTATAAAAATATCAGGATGAATTTAAAAACTCATCATACATATCCACCATTCCCGTGATTTTTGCAATATGTTGGTATGAATAAAATGTGTTCCAAAGGAATTCTTTCAACAACTTGAAAAATATATATTTTGAACTTGCATTTGCTCTACATTTTCCCACATTCATTTGGAATTGGAAAGAACGAAAGTTGCAGAAAATTGAAATGAATGTATCCTAGAAAATTCTGGAAAATATAGTTTTGGAACCATTATTACAAGCTCCACTGACTAAATTGAACTCTTGCGGGCAAACTTTTCACATAATATCAGTTATTTTGCAACTTTTACATAGCTATTTTTTTTTTGAGTTCTGCATATAGTCAAAAAAATGTGTCAATTTTGAAAAAAAAATTATATGCATATTAAATACATGAAAAAAGATATCGAGAAATTCCCAAACCTGTTTCTAGGCAAGGTCGGGGAAACCAAAATAGCATACGAGCAAATCTCGATACTCTCGTTCCCTCCACCCCACCTCAAAAATTTAAATGGCAACCCTCGATGTGTTATACATCATTGGAATCTCTTTGACAATGATTTTCAGTGGTACCCAGTTTTGGTGTTGTCAAAAATACTAAAAAAACAACCCAAATTAACCCAAAAATACAGTAAAAACTGAGGATAAGACAATCAATGGAAAAGTCACAAAACTGGAATGTTTTTACATTTATTGATCAACAGAGGAATAAAAAAGATGAATGCTATTAGTAACTTCGTATTATCAGGTACCGTTTATTGCTGTGTAAATTTCTTTCTGCAAATTCGAAACCATGCGGTGAAAAGTTATTGAACTTACGCAAAGCATTTTTGAAATCTTGAGTATTGGATTTATTTGTTAGTTTTGCGAGTGAATTACTGTAGAAGTTCTCTTACATTTTGTCAAGTTATCTTTGGTAGTAAACATTTGACTTTTGTGAATTTTTACATTGATTTTCATTGCTTGAGTTTTGTTGAAGTTTTTTTGGGTTTGCGACAATGGTTTATTCTATGAAAGAACGAATCAAAATAATTTACCTGTATGCGAAATAGGAAAATTGTTTCAGGAGAACTGCAACCGTTTTTAACGAACGTCATCCAGAAAAACATGTCAGCCACAAATACATATATAAATTGGTGATAAAATTTGAGGAAACGGGCTCCATAAAGAACAAAAAGAGGGATACACCACAAGTACTAATAAAAAAAAATAGTCTGTTTAGAGTCTTTTGGTCAGAAGGAGAGCGAACTCTGTTACAAATTTAAAATCCTGCATATTATTTTTTAATTTATTCATATCTTTCGACTTTGCTTTTGAAAACGGGTTCCATATGGATAAAGCCCTCGAAACATTATTTCATAAAGTATCAGAGATAATTACGGATTTATTTGTTTTTTATTAGTCAAATTCAGAAAATGAAAACGAATTGTCTAGTGATATACTAAAAAAAAACTGTGAATACGGTAACTTGTGTAGATTTTCTCCATTGTTCTTCACAATCATTAGGTTGAAAGATGTTAAGAAATGTGTACTTTTCTTCTGAACATGACATTGAATATTTACTTTTTAGCTAATTTTGTAATGAACAGATCAATTTTTGAATTTTTTATTTTGGTCTATCTTTTTTTCAGGCAGTCAAAAAAGTATCATCGAGATACTCAGGTTGTGGTATCAGATCTGCTAGTTTTCAAGGAGACGTTCTCACTGTTGGTACTGGTTTAGGAATGCTTATGTTCTATGACCTTAAAGCAGGGAAATATTTGGAATCTAGCATTAATTCTTCAAGAACAGTCGTTCTTAAAGCTAGCAAAGGTTATGTGGTAAGTATTTTATTTTTGTTCATATGTCATAGTTCCATATTATATACCATTTGTAATTACCAACATTTTGCTGGAATAATTTTACATTAGATAAATAATGAAACTTTTAAATTGAAGATCTCATTATTTCAACATGTATAAGGGTTCTTTCTTTATTTTTATTATTAACTTAATTGCTATAAACTCCAGACTCAAAACTGATGTATAACTGTTCATAACAATGTTTTTGTATGAACTCTTCCATTATTTTTAACTGTGTTTACATTCTGCTTTCACACGGGGCTTGTGGCTCAGTAGTACGAGCATTAGTCTTGTGTCCACTGTTTCCACCCGGCTCGGGTTCGGATCCCGCAGCTGGCGAAAACATTTTTAAGGCCCCAAGATCCCACTATAAAAGGTAAGGCCCCCGTGATCTTAACTTCTGAGGGTTGGTCGTACAACTAAGAGAGCGGTTAAAAACAATTTTTATCCTCCCCTAGATTTCTACATCAGTCATTGTGAAACTATTGTATAGATTAATATGAGCCCAAAGAGCCTGCTCATCTTAGCTGGAAGCTTCAATATCCTGATGCTATGTGGGATAATGACAAATAGCCACAATTGAATATAGTGAATATTTTTTATTATTAACCGACGAAACCAAAAAGGAGGAGGTTCTCTATTTGACGCGTATTTTTTTTTTTAATGTATGACCATGCATAACTTTTTACTGAGACGTCCGATTCCGATAATTCCTTTTTCAGTGGATAGGGTGTATTTCGAAGTTGGTCCCATTTGAATTTAAAAGATGAAATCCACCCCTAAGGGTAGCAAAATGTAGGATATTGATCACTCACCCTCTGAATTCCGGTCCGTTAACCGATTCTATCAGGCATAACTTTTTACTGGGTTCTTCAATTTGGATGATTATTTTTTTATTAGATAGGGTATACCTCATAGTTGATCATATTTGGATTTCGATTGGAATTATCCACCCTTACGGGTAGAAAAATAGGGAATAATTGATTTTTTACTTGTGAACATTGGCACACATATGTAGTTGACAATGACAGATTGCTAATGTCATTATTTTTGTTCTCCCACATCCGTCACAATCATTATATTCTATGAGAGGATGGAATGATATACAAAGTAATGAAATAAACTAACCAGAACAACAAAAATAATTCATATTACAACAAATAGTAAAAGTAGATAATCATATTATTTAACTGGTAATAGTTGAAGTAAGGTGGGTAAGTAAGTATTTTGGAAGTAATAAAAAAACAAGTAGTTAAAATTAAAAATAAAAACTTTTTAAAGAAAAATTAAACCGACGAAATATGGAACTGAAAAGTAAAAAATAAAATAAACCTTCTTAGTCTCAATAACTAAGCTCCTAAACTAATGTAAGTAACTAATTTTGAGTCGGCGCCAAACAATCAAAGAAGATCATTAAATTACTTCAAAAAAATTATCAGAATGTCACCGCCCAACTCGATGCCATCATTTTACGCCTTACCTAATTCATTTGCTTGTTTGTTTGGCGCCGACTCAAAATTAGTTACTTACACTAGTTTAGGAGCTTAGTTATTGAGACTAAGAAGGTTTATTTCATTTTTTACTTTTCAGTTCCGTATTTCGTCGGTTTAATTTTTTGTTAAAAAGTTTTTATTTAACACTTACAAACATTCTTATAAATGAATCTTTCTTGTGTGGACTGGCATATACTAAGTTCTTACAAATATATCAATCAAGCAGTTAAATATTTATAATATCTTCAATCTTTATATGGAATCCCAAGTACTTTTGGTCACATGTAATAAAATCAAAGGTGTTTACAAAATACCGGAAAAAAATTATAATAATTATCATTGGCAGTCCTTTCAAATGATGACCATAACAACGTTACACCTATATTTAATTACGTAAGAACCATTGATATAACCGAATGTAGAATCAGTATCATAGATGTGTTTGATCTTAATGCAAGTTTACCTTCTAAATTATCTTTTGGCTCTTTGTAACCAAAAACTGCATCTTTTTACATGCTTTATATTAGCTTCACTTGTATGTTTGTTTGTTTGTAACCGACTCCTTTGGGCGCGATTTTGACCCACTTGCAGACGTACGAATGATTTGAAATTTGGCAGGTGTACATAATTCCGGTGACAATGCATTAAGAAAATGTTGTTTGAAAAAAAAAATGGCGGCTCCAATATGGCGGACGAGTTTTGTGATTATGATCCGATTCGCTTCAAAATTGGTATCTGAGGGTTTTCATGGTCAGAGATTATGATTCTTTTGTCAAAACTGAAAAATTCAAGATGGCGGCTCCAAAATGGTAGACGAGTTTTGTGATTATGGTCTGATTCTATTCAAAATTGGTATGTGGGGGTTTTGGGGTCCAATATTATGATTCTTTTGTAAAAATTGAAAAATTCTAGATGGCGGCTCCAAAATGGCGGATGAGTTTTGTTATTATGGTCCAATTCTATTCAAAATTGGCATGTGGGGGTTTTTGGGATTGGAGATTATGATTATTTTGTGAAAATTGAAGGATTTAAGATGGCGGCTCCAAAATGGCAGACGAGTTTTGTGATTATGGTCCGATTCTATTTAAAATTGGAGAATAATAGTAAAAAAATTAAATAATAATAATAATAGTTTGAAAAACTAAACAACACGCTTTAATAGAAAACAAAACTAAAAAGTTGAAAATAAATAATAGTTTAAAAACTAAAGAACACGCTTTAATAGAAAACTAAACTAAAAAGTAGAAAATAACTTTAAATGAGTTCGAAATAAAGTTATTAACAACAAATTTATTTCATCGTAAAAAAGCGTGCGGTCCTTTTTAAGATATTTTCATAATGATTCTTCTTTTACCAATATCTGTCCATGAAATATTGACATCAAGCACCCCACGCTTTTTTAGGATGAAATAAATTTCTTGTTAATTACTGTATTCTTATTTCAAACTCATTTAAAATTATTTTCTACTTTTTAGTTTAGTTTTCTATTAAAGCGTGTTCTTTAGTTTTTAAACTATTATTTATTTATAACAAATCCTATTCACACTTTACTCAATGCCTCTGAAAACAGGTGTTTTCATGATTTCTGGAAATATACCTTTTTAACACCAATTTGCGAATCAGGAAAAATATATTATTGAAAACTACCCGGCAGACGTTGTCCTGTCCAAATATCCATATTCCCTGATTTTTTTTCCTGAAAACTCTCGTCGGGGTAGAATTTATTTTTTCCTGTTTTTCCATCTAGGTTATGACGTTATTTTGTTTTTCCAGTACCGAGTTATCCCATTTTCCAGTTATCCCGTTTTCTCATTATCACCTCCGTTATCCCGTTTTTTTGTCATCTCATTATCCTGTTATTCCGTTTTCCCGTTTTTTTCGTTATCCTGTTTTTCCGTTCGTTATCCCGTTTTTTCCAGAAAAAATTTGCCAAATCGGTCCAGCTGTTCTCAAATTATGAGCTTTCCAACACAAACAGACATTCATTTTTATTATATATTCCTGAAAACTTTTCCAGGACAAAGAAATTTCCAATAACTTTTCTGAAAATCCTTTCTTTCCTCTTTCCCTAAAAACCTTATTCGGGGTATTTATAAAATAAAATGTTACCCTGACAGGGGTTCGTTCCTGTGACCTTCTGCTTGGTAAGTGACCGTGTAACGGTATGAGCTATTTCCTCTTTGGTAAGAAATGACTCGATAGTCTTTTTCTTCACAAAATTTCTTACATACCCGAATTTTCCAATTTCCAGGCAACTTTCCTAATTTTCCTGTCTGAACCATCCTCGGGCTATTACGAACATTTAAAAAAAAATGGACAAATCAGTCTAGCCATTCTCACATTTTGGGATTACATTTTTTTATATGTCTATAAAGCAATCTGAAAATATTATTCACTCAATTTATTTCATTTTTAATTAACCCTTATATTGTTGATGTCATGATTCTTAAGGTAGTACCGCCACAAGACAGTTGATTTAGGAACATTTTTTAAACCCACAGACATTCAGGAAATAAAATTAATTTTCAGAGAAATAAAAAACAAAGTTTCTTCTGGGTGGGATGATCTTTCTCTCAGAATAATTGATAAATTGCCGGATAAATTGCAATACAAATTTTGGCAGAGGCAATTAATATTTCATTCTCCCAAGGATCATTTCCTGCCTGTTTAAAAATTGCCACAGTAATTCCACTATATAAAGGCGGAGATCATGATGTCCCTGCCAATTTTAGGCCGATATCCCTGTTACCAATCCTATCAAAAATAATAGAAAAACTGGTAAAAATAAGGGTATCATCCTTCTTGATCAATCAGTTTGGCTTCCAAGCCAAAAAAAGTACAAATGATGCAATTTTTTCCTTTCTAGAAAATCTTTACCTAAATCTGAATGATAGAGAGGCAGCTGCGGCAGTTTTTTGTGACTTATCTAAGGCGTTTGACTGCGTAAATCACAGAATACTGCTGAAAAAACTTGAAATATATGGATTCAGAGGCAATGCATTGTCTTGGTTTAGATCTTACTTAACTGAACGTCGCCAAAATGTCTCACTTAATGGAATTGAATCCCAATGAATGTGCTGTCAACTCTGGTGTCCCACAGGGCTCGGTTCTGGGACCTCTGTTATTCTTGTTGTATGTCAACGATCTGAATCAGTTGGACATCCAGGGTAAATTAACAATGTTTGCGGATGACACCACTATCCTACGGCATGATAAATCAATTACCGATCTATTCGATCACATTAGTGTGGATGTAATAAGGGTGAAAGAGTGGTGCGATGCAAATCTCCTATCATTCAATGTCAACAAAACGAATATCGTATCATTCAGATGTAACATCAGGGAGGTTTCATTAGATGATGGAATAATTAGCAATGCCGCGGAAAATAAGTTTTTGGGATTACTTATTGATGAAAAGTTAAGATTCGAAAGCCACATTAACAAGTTGTGCAAAAGATTAGCATCGGGTTGCTTTGCCGTACGTAGTGTTTCTCACGAACTGGATATTGCTAATTCTAGGAAGGTTTATTTTTCATTAGTAGTCACATCTACGCTATGGAATATGCTTTTGGGGTATATGTTCGCATCAACTGTTTGAAAGGGTCTTTACCCTTAAAAAAAGAGCCATTAGATGTTTATGTAAAGCCAAATGCCGCGATTCATGTAGACCATTGTTTTTAGAGCAAAGGATTTTAACACTGGCAGGTCTTTTCATTTTAGAGACAGTATGTCTAATTCACAAGAAATACAGAAATGAAATAAACAACTCTTCAGTATATAATACACGTTTAAGACACCATATTGCTCTACCCGTCCCTATGTCAGCTCTTACTCAAAATTCCCTTATTTACAAGAGCAAAAAATTATTTAATCACCTACCCAGCAATTTAAAAGAAATACAAAGTGCATTCAGATTCCAAAAAGAAGTGAAAGAGTTCTTGGTTGTGAGGGCCTATTATACTACAGAGGAATTTTACGAAGATCAATTTAACTTAGACTGTAATTAATGCGATCAAGTAAGATGCAACCTTTTAGATTTTCCATTTTATTTTAAATCATTAGTTAATGTCGACCCCAATCTTTTATTTGTATTATTTATTTACTATCTTGTGTATTGTCAAAAAACTGTTGTTAACATTTGTGTGTATATTGGCACTATTAACTTTTTGCCTTTTTACCTTTTAAATTTAGGATTCCAGACTTTGTCAATGAGATGTATCTATCTAATAAAGTATATTTGATTGATTGATATTAAAATTTGGCATACGTGCATACGTATTGTTTAACATGTGAACAACACCTATAAAATTTTAACAAGTTTCACCATTCCGAACCTGAGATATATATAATTGAAGTTGACTCAATTAACACGTAACATATGGACCATGCAACAGCACATTATAAATTCTACCGTTAGTACTAAAATTAAGAAGTTTAGAAAAAACGAGGAGGAGCTAGAGCAGGATATCACAGATATTGTGAAAAAAAATCAAAGTGATTGACCATCTAGTTTGACAGATATAATCAAAACTACTCTCGTTATTCAAAATAGTCCACGGGGAAGCGCACAGCCTAAAGGGGTGTCGTAGAGAAATGCGGATTAGTGCCAGGGGACTTTTTAAAGGAGGACGGGGGACCATTTGAGGGTCTGAACGCGAAAAAAAACTCCTCGTAGTTGACCCCATCGATTTTAACAATACCCCCCCCCCCCCCAAAAAAGTTCAAAAAGAGTACTACAAAAAAGTTTTATCGAAAGACGATAATTTTTTCCAATGACGTATGATTTCTAGTGAGGGGGGGGTCTGAATTTATTGCTGCGCTTTTCGAGGACATCAATTTGTTGAGTGGCCGACTTTCTATAACAAAGAAATTTTCAAATCAAAAAGTCCTTTGAAATTTTTCGCTTTGTCGAAAATAATTTCCCAATTCAACTGTCTCGTGGCGGAACTACCTCCTTAAATTTCCAGGAATTTCTCGTGTTGTTACGTTAAGGTTTTGACATAACTACAATTGATTGGTTGCAAAATATAGTTTGAAATTGCCCAACTTTGAGCTATTTCTACAGAATAGTGATCAAACAACTCCAAGATAAAAATATACATTTTTTTTTCAGTTTCCTGATGAAGAGTATGTCGACAACATCCAAAACATCAAATATGTTCCTGCAATTTATACGCACTCATACGACACGAGTGGTACAAGATTATTTACTGCTGGTGGTCCTCTTCCTGCAACTCTCACCGGCAATTACGCAGGTTTATGGCAATAGATAGACAAGTATAAATATAGCAGCTGTCCTGACATTTTGTAACATTCTTTTTGTTTTGAAAAAGGTCTGTTGTCCTTCAGAAGGTCGTTCCTTTAAAATAGTCTCTTCTGCCCTTCAGAAGAATCGCAGATTTTTCTCAAGTGTTTGCATACTTACAATAGCATTTGATTTATGGAATTTTCATTTAGTTCGGGTTTGTATATAACATATCAAAATGTTTAAAAAATGTATACCATTTTAGTTAAAATGGTAATATATGTTTTTAATAGGTCAATATTGAAACTATTTTATTTTCTGAAGAACAGAATTTGGAAAAGTTTTAGAAATAAGTCTACAAAATACAGAGTTTCCTAAGTATGTACCATAAATTCAGGAAGTGATTTCTCATATTCTGTGAAAAGGCTTCGTTAACAAATAACTGAAACTTATGGAGGCCTTCATGGAAGTGATAAAGGAACTAGTCAGAAGATTCTTATTAAGGTTAATTTAATTAATTCAGTCTTTGAGTGAGATACAAAGATTTTCGCGATGTTTTACGTGTGCTTCATGTATTCCATTTTAAAAAATGCCAACCATTTTTCAGATATCTACTGAAAGGTCTCCACAAAAGTAAAGCTCTCCACTTATGTAAATTTAAGATTTCCACTTACGTAAAAATTTAAGGTTGAGTGATATAAAACAGCTATTCCGAATTTCTGTCTGTAAATAATTTCAATATTTTGTTTTTTACCTCAGGAAGAATACCTCTTCTGCATAAATGTAGAGTTTTCAAAATAACCCTGAAGTAATTTAATGATCAACTTCAAGACGTTGGTAGAATTTTTAAGACGCTTATTTTTTATTTTACTTTTTTAATTAAATATTGCCGAATAGTTTCAGACATATATGATGGGGACTTTTCTTTATGAAATATCATGAACCTGAATGGTAAGGACCTTGGGAAACATTGTATAACAGGCTACTGGCGACTCAATGTTCAGTTGTATATTTCAAGGTTACCGGTTTGGTTTGGTGGGGGTTTTCCAAGAATGGAGAATCTTTTCATTCAATTTGTTGATTCCTCGAAACATACATGGTGTAATCTGACCTCTTGCACACCCGTGAATGACGAGCGTACAATGCCATTTTATAACGAATTACAGTGGTTAAAAAAATAATTAAAAACATGTTTTGTTCTTTGTAAAATTCGACAAAATTTTGGGTAGCGCCTTCCGCCTAATTTCAAGTGACCTGCTCAGAGGAAAACTTGAAAAATGCAATAAACATTTCAATAAGGTAGAATGTTGAACTGATTGTGTGGTAAATGTACATTGCAGGCTGCCTGAGATAGATATTCAATTTCAAAGTGAAGAAAACAACTATGTGATAAACTGGCGATAAAGTCAGAACTAGTTGAGTTCGACTTAATACTCTGCTTTGAGGCACTTATCATAATTATCACTTGTAAGAAACAAACAACACAAATTGTATTGAAAAGGGAAACATTCGCAATTGAATATTGTTTTGAAAAATAATATCACGACAAGTGTAGTGATTCAGAATACGTGAACTGAACACTGTTGCCAAGCAAGATTCTCGCATGCACTGTTTACAAAGCTGTCTACGAACGAAAGTTTCTTAGATTCTACTAGTGTTTTCTGGTTGGCTGGTGAATGAAAGATCTTGACAACTAATCAGAAAACAGAACGCGATGTGTACAAAAATTAATTTGTACATTATTGTCTGTCTGCCATTCTATCAAAAAATAGTTTTTATTATATTAATAGATCTAGTACGAAAACGCCCGCACAATGATTGGCGACTCCAGAATTGAAATTTACTTCTTTATTCATAAATGCGAATCGGTGTTTTAAGAGCCAGCAAAAGACAAAAACAATAATGTTCAAATTAATTCTCCTGCACATCGCGCGCTGTTTTCTGATTGGTTGCTAATTAGGATCTTTCATTCACCAGCCAATCAGAAAACACTAGTAGAATCTAACAAACTTTCGTTCGTAGACAGCTTTGTAAACCGTGCAAGCGAGAATCTGCTTGGCAACAGAGTTCAGTTCACGTGTTTTGAATGTCCGAATCACTACAATGGTCGCGATATTATATTCAATTGCGAATGTTTCCCACTCTTTATATTTTTTGTTTCTTACAAGTGAGTGTGATAATTATCACGTTGGCTGCCGTGAGGCATAGACATGGCGTCTCAGCTTATTTTCAATAACAGCTGCGTGACACACCTTTGGTGTCTCGGCTGTTATTCTACTTTATAGCCGCGTGTGCCTCGGTTATGTGGGACTGAAAGAGCTTGGCTGTAAGTGTCTGAAACTGTTTATGGCTTTTGAATCTGAGACTCACAATCCGCTACCCATGGCCTGAAATATACGTCATTCATAAAATCAAAAATATATTTTATCAATGTGGATGTGTCGATAGGAACAGGCAAGTGGGATTGAGACTCGACGTTTGTCGCACACAGCCAGTCAATAAAAATTTACAAAAAATTTAAAATGAACATTTTTTTTTTCAAAAGAACACTTATGTTTGTTATGGGACACTAAGCTTGAACTTTAAAAGGAAATGGCCGGATCGAGTTTTTTTTCAGTATTGTGGCAGCAGACATGTTATGCCTCATAGCAGAGTATGAAGTCAACTAGTTCTGACTTTATCACCAGTTTGGATATAACAAGGTTAGTTGTTTTCTTCACTTTGAAAATTAATATCTATCTCAGGCAGCCTGGAATGTGTACATCTACCACACAATCGGTTCAACATTCTACCTTATTCAAATGTCGAGTTAAATGTTCATTGCAATCGGCAATTGCCAAAGTTTTCCTCTGAGTAGGTCACCTGAAATTAGGAGGGTGGCGCTACTCAAAACGTTGTCAAATTTTACAAAGAACAAAACATGGTTTTTTTTCCAGATTTTTAACCATTGTAATTCGTTATAAAATGGCATTATACACTTGTCATTCACGGGTGTGCAAGAGGTTAGATTACACCCAGTATATGTTTATAGAGATATTTTAAATAATTATGTTATGTTTTTGTTCTTTTTTCTCACTACACAATACAAGTGTGTACTCACTTAGAGTGTAGGGGGAAAAATCATTTGAACTTTTTTTTTTCTAATTATTATCAGTAGTATTATAATTAATTTGTATTGTTGGAATGTCTAGCAAAACGGCCAAATAAAATTAAAAAAAATTTTGTCAATATAAAAAAAAAATATGTTGATAACTTTAACAATATTATAACAATGAAAGTAGGGGCAGTGGTGCTAACTTTTATTGACTGAGTATCTATTTTATTTTTGTGAAACATAATGAATTTGGATCATTTATATGTCGTGATAGATGATATTTTGAAATTTGTACAGGTAGAAATAAAGGGGGGTCTACTCCACTGAAATGTGTATATTTCATGACAGAAATTAGCCACAATGCATTTCGGCAAGTGGTCTTGCCATCTTCAGGTGTTCTAAAATATTGTATATATATATATATATATATATATATATATATATATATATTTATAAACGGAGGTTCTAAGATAAAATAGGGGAAAAATATGAGGACTTACCACAAAATTAAAAACATCACAAGTGTTCACAATTGAGTTGAAGCGACAACTGATAAGATTACAAATAGACAAAACTACAAATAAAAACAATGTTTCAATGATTGACTAGAAATCGTATGTGTGAGGACATCTGTTGAAAAATCTTATGTACTAAGTGAAGAATACATGTCGATATGGATTTAAAATGAAAAAATTGAAGACAGATGGTATGTTATTTTTATTCAAATATTTGATGGATACGTTTTGAGAACCAAAAAAGTAGGAAGGAAGAAAGGTTGAAGTTGTATGTATGTTTGTTGGTGTGGTTGAGCTGATTTGTGGGTTAAGGATTGTGGAAGGAGTTGATTAAAGGTTAAACAAATTCAGTAAGAAACATTAACTAAAATCGTAATTCTAGAGGCAAAGAACCCCGCACATATGGGAAATTGGCTCTCGGTCGAATTGGCTGAAATTTTATTATGTTATAGTAGGATGGGTCATTAGAAAAAAGTGTGAGTTTAAATAATTTTGTAGGTTTAGTTTCTGAGATATAAGTAGCCAAAGTTCGTAAAAACGTCGTATTGATAAAGACAAAAACTATTTTTTTAGTCGAAATAAGACAAAGTTAGGATGAAAATGTATTGATCGGAACTCATAAACATGTTCAATTATAATCTTATTGATGATAGTACATTAGGGTGTATACGGGGCATAGAAAAAAAATCGTTTTTTCGGATTTTTTTTCCAGCACTATTTCAAAACCAACAAGTTATGTTTTGTTAAGATATTATAGTTTCAGTCTATTATAGGCAAAAAAACGTGTTTTGTTTCTTGATGACTCTTTCACCCGTATACTGAAAACAATTGACAGATCGTTTTTTATTACAAAAAAAGGAATACATTGCTACTGCCCATTGAATAAGAGATAGGATAACATTCTGACGAATTCAGTTGTTCAATATTACCTTTCATTTAGATAAAGGGTGCGTTACATTTTTTTTTAGGTCATTTACAATGTTTTTATTGAATATCTAGAAAACTGTTCCGTTAATTTGGACCATATTTTACTGACAATATTTTGAAAATGTTGAGACTATTATATACGATAGTTTTATCAACTTTTGTTGCGTTTCTAAGATATGCATTTTTGAAGTTTACGGTATTACAACGAACAAAACAAACAAAACTAACAAAACTATTGAGAAATGTTATTGCGCAAATAGACCAATCAATAACAATATTAATAATTTAATTATGGTTATTGTTTGTTTTTTGAGAGATCCATTATGTAAATTGTTGATTATGTTGTTTATAACTAATTAGTTTCAATTTCGATTTGTTATATTATAATTTCCATTATATTAATTGAATTTTTATGTTAGAAGTCGTTATTTATAATTCGATTTTTTTGGAGTCTATAGTGTTGAGTTCCAAATTGTTGATTGTCGTTTGTGTTGTTTATAGTATCAAATAATTGATTTCGAAAAGTTATATAATAGAATTGAAAGTGTCGAAAGGTTCCATAAAATTTTGTTAAATCGATAGGTTACCCAATATATCATAATACCATAAACTTCAAAAATGCATATCTTAGAAACGCAACATACAAAGTTGATAAAACAATCGTATATGATAGTCAACATTTTCAAAATATTGTGAGTAAAATATGGTCCAAATTAACGGAACAGTTTTTTAGATATTCAATAAAAACATTGTAAAAGACCTAAAAAAAATGTAAAGCACCCTTTATCTAAATGAAAGGTAATATTGAACAATTGAGTTCGTCAGAATGTTACCCTATCTTTTATTCAATGGGCAGTAGCAATTAATTCCTTTTTTTGTAATCAAAAACGGTCTGTCAATTGTTTTCAGTATAGGGGTATACTCGAAAATTAAAAAAAATATATAGAGAGTCATCAAGAAACAAAACACGTTTTTTTGCCTACAATAGACTGAAACTATGATATCTTAACAAAATATAATTTGTTGGTTTTGAAATGGTGCTGGAAAAAAATCCGGAAAAATGATTTTTTTTACTATGCCCCTTATACACCCTAATGTACTATGATCAATTAAGATTATAATTGAACATGTTTATGAGTTCCGATCAATACATTTTCATCCTTACTTTGTCTTATTTCGACTAAAGAACAGTTTTTTTCTTTGTCAATCCTATCCCAATACTACGTTTTTACGAACTTTGGCCGCTTATATCTCAGAAACCTAAACAACATACAAAATGTTTTCATGCGGGGTTCTTTGGTTTGTTCATTGACACAAGTACAATTTGGAGTGTTGAAAATATGGACAGGATGTTCATAAAATCAGATGTGGAATCATCTGCAACTGAAAGATAAACTTTAGTCACTATCTTCCATCATCAAGATAACCTCTTGTGGGGTATTCATGTTGAAAAGGGAAACATTCTCAATTGAATATTGACTAAAAAGATTTTTCTGTGAATTGAAAAATCCACGATAAATGAAGTTATTTTTTGTGAACGTCTAACAGAAAACAAGTACTTCCCCGGCTAAAGCAACGCTGGACATTGAGCTACATCTGATAGATATTCTGAAAAGACCCTTACTAAAAGAAAAAATCTGTAATTGAAAATTTGCATTTTCATTCAGACAGTTATTTGATTTTCTATTCCAGTCTTAATTGAGAACTCATAAAGATGAATGAGGCAAAGAAGAAAGTTTTCCAAAAGAGATTACTCACCAGAAATAATTCGTAACATCGACGCAAGAGAGGCATCGCATTCACTAGGTCTTCAATTCACACAAAAATCTTTCTAGTCAATATTCAATTAAGAATGTTTCCCTTTTCAATATAATTTGGAGATTTGATAGCTTTGTTTATTTTCTAAGATCCCCCCCCTCTTTATTCTACCTGTATAACCAGAACTCCACCTCAATGAATTATAAAAAAAAAATATATTAAAAGTTGAATACAAATGCTTTACTAGTGATATTTTATTATAATATATTATTATTAGAAAATTTCTAATAATAGAACAACCATGTTTTCTATTGGAAAATCTTCAGTGTTATTTCGGGGACGAAAATAAAATATTTTCAATGACATTTGGGAGCAGTAATTACCACCTTTATCCCTCACCGGATCCGCCAGTAGCCAATGTTGGAATTCTTGTTGACAGATTGATTCCAAAATGTTGCCAGAAAGTGGCCGCAGAAGGTGTGGAACACCACCAACCACGATTGATTGGAGGATTAACAATATCTGTTACTGATCTGATAATTTTTGTACACCCTTTGTATGAATGGTAAACCGATATTTCCTTCAAATTCAAATGGATAATCTGATAAGGGTATTGTAATAGTTTTTGATATTGTTATTTAGTGAATTGTTATTTTGAGTGAGAGGATGTGTAGGTATATTTTGCATTATTTTCCATATTTGGTTAAAATTCACTCACTTATAATATTTATCAAGGTAAATATGGTTTTGATCGAGATTTGTTGGTAGATGACCTATTCAACTTTATATTGAATGATTTTTTTATCTAAATTCTTCAGCATAACCTTTTTTATCATAACTCAAGTTGTGTTGTTGATGGTTTTTTATTTATTTGAACTATTTTCGTTTTTTAATTTAACATTTTACTGAGAACACTATGGTTGATATATAAAAAAATTCGAAAATGAATTATATTGATCTCTGTTTTTTGAAGACATGTCTGTTTTAGTAGTGCAATTTTCAATGTAGTATTTATCATACATATGTAATATATAATTGAAAATTAAATCTCTATTTTATTCCCTTTATTTTTGATATATGTTTCTGTGACACGTACATTTTTCCTCAAAGCCCAGAAATTCAGGTTAAACTAGGTTAAAATGATAATTAAATAGTCCAACAATCAATTTTATGTACAGTATGATACATTTCAATATATATTTTTCTTACATCGCTCGGAATAAAATCCTCAATAGTAGGGCCTTCTGGGATTGTTCTGAAAATACAAATATCAATATATTAATATGTAAATAATAAATTATTATCAAAAGGAAAGAGCAGGAAAATGAAGCATAGACAAAGAAAAGGTTCAGATTGATTACGAAGCAGTTGACAAAAATGGCAAAACCGTGTTTTATAATGGATGCTGAATGTGTGGCTCAGAAAGTAACTCCCAGAAGATATGCTCTATTTATTAACCGATGAAACAAAAAAGGAGAAGGTTCTCTAGCCGACGCGTATATATTTTTTTTTATGTTTGATCACGCATAACTTTTTACTGAGACTTCCGATAATTATTTTTTCAGTAGATAGGGTGGGTGTACTTCGAAGTTGGTCCCATCTGAATTTAGAAGATGAAATCCACCCCTAAGGGTAGCAAAATGAAGGATATTGATCACTCACCCTTTGAATTCTGGTCCGTTAACCGATTCTATCAGGCATAACTTTGTACTGGGTTCTTCGATTTGGATGATTCTTTTTTTATTAGATAGGGTATACCTCATTGTTGGTCATATTTGGATTTCGAATGGAATTATCCACCCTTACGGGTAGAAAAATAGGGGATAATTGATTTTTCACTTGTGAACATTGGCACACATATGTAGTTGACAATGACAGATCGCTATTGTCATTATTTTTGTTCTCCTACATCCGTCACAATCATTAGATAGATAGATACTTTATTAATCATGCTATGTACACAAAATACATTTATGACAGGTCACAGTTTCAAAAATAGTAAAATTGTAGTTCACAAGTAGTAAAAAAGTTTTTGTCAAAATATGTGTTAATAAATAAATAAAATGAATAGAATAGAGTAATACATTAATGTGTTATTCCAGACATAATGGACATCACATACAAGAACTTGAGCATAAGTCGATCAATCATATCATCAATTATTTAAAATAATTGAAAAGTTATTGACAAGTCATGATTCCCTGAGCTTAGTTACACCTTGCCTTACACATTTAACATATTCCCCAAGAGAGTAGAAGGGGTTTTCGAGCAAAATTTTGTTTATTGTTTTATTGAAAGTAAATGTTCCTAATTTTCTAACTTCCCCTGGAAGAATGTTGTAGACGTTCAAATTCAGTGAATTATTTTGGGATTTACTGAGCCTATGTCTAGGCCCTCTTATTATATCTGCACCTCTGGTGTTGTGTTGGTGAATGTCTGATTGTGTTATTAATGTGGGAATTCTTTTGTGAATTTCTATCAAAGTATTCCAAATGTAAATGGAAGGACGAGTCATGATTTTTAAATTTTTAAACAGTGGTCGGCAGGTTTCTCTATATTTTGCATTGCACAGAATTTTAATTTTTGTTGTCGGAAAACGCTAGAAACTGCAGATGAGTTTCCCCAAACTACAATGCCATAATTAAGATGAGAATGGAATAAAGAAAAATAAACTGATCTCAGGGTGTTTATATTTGTGCGATGTCTGAGTTGTCGAATACAGAAAAGAGAGCGTGACAGTTTCAAATTAATTTGCCTGACGTGCTCGGTCCAGATTAGCTTATCGTCCAAAATGAATCCTAGTAGCTTCACATTTTATCCTCTAGGATGGGTTTCCTGGTAGAGATTATCAAGTTTTGTGATTTATTGTTGTTTAATTTCAGCTTGTTAGCTATGAACCACTGTTCAGCTTTCTCTTCAATTTCTTCCGATACGGTTTCTAGGGAATTATATTCCTCATGAGAATAAATTAAAGTAGTGTCGTCTGCATATAGAACACTTTCGTTTGGGGCCAAGAAGGAAGGAAGATCATTAATATAAATTACAAACAACAGTGGGCCCAGGACCAAACCCTGTGGGACACCTTATTTAACGTCTCTAAAACTGGACAATTCGTTATTGAAAAATACAGCTTGGAAACGATTTGTCAAATACGATTCAATAAGTGTGAGAGTGATACCTCTGATTCCGTAGTAGCTGAGTTTTTCAAGAAGGATTTCATGGGAAACACAATCAAAAGCTTTAGATAAATCGCAGAGAGTAATACACACATGATTTCCCTGTTCAAGACCCGCAACTATTTGCTCAACCACATTATATTCCATGAGAGGATGGAATGATATACAAAGTAATGAAATAAACTAACCAGCAATGTTTCTTGGGATCAATAAATAAATACAATACAAAATAATTTATATTACAACAAATAGTAAAAATAGATAATCATATGATTTAACTGGTAATAGTTGAAGTAAGGTAAGTAAGTATTTTGGAAGTAATCAAAGAACAAGTAGGTAGTAATTAGTAGATCATCTAATTCATTTGCTTGTTTGTTTGGCGCCGACTCAAAATTAGTTACTTACATTAGTTTAGGAGCTTCGTTATTGAGACTAAAAAGGTTTATTTTATTTTTTACTTTTCAGTTCCGTATTTTGTCAGTTTAATTTTTTGCTAAAAAGTTTTTTAGTTTATAATGCAGCCAACAGATCAAAAGACACCCGCAATGTCATACAAAGATGAATTAATTTATAGTTCATACTGCAGCCAACAAGTCATTCTGACCTCAATACAATACTTTATTCATTACCCGAAACTCTTGTCATGAAATATGTAAGACTAGCTGTTACCCGCGACTTCGTCCGCTTAGAATTTGTTTTTTTACTGTTTTTCCATCTAGGATATGCCTGTGATTTCGCCGCTTCACGTTAACTTGTCAATATTCTCAGTGTTCAATATCTGTGTATACCAATTTTGATGGCAATCGGTTGAACGGTATAGAAGTTGATGCGCAGCAGCGCCATCTAGTGGCGAGTTAAAGTAAAATGGATAGCATGAAAAAACACTTAGATGTGCCAACTTTCATGGTGAGCGGTCAAACGGTGTCGGAGTTTATCAATCTCATACATATATAAAATTCTTGAGCGACCTTTGAAAACTTATACTTTGGGCAAACATTTTCAGCAAGCAAATGAATTAGGTAAGGCGTAAAATGAGGGCATCGAGTTGCGCGGTGGCATTCTGATAATTTTTTTGAAGTAATTTAATGATCTTCGTTGATTGTTCGTTTGGCGCCGACTCAAAATTAGTTACTTACATTAGTTTATGAGCTTAGTTATTGAGACTAAGAAGGTTTATTTTATTTTTTACGTTTCAGTTCCGTATTTCGTCGGTTTAATTTTTTGTTAAAAAGTTTTTAATTTTCAATTTTTTGTGGCTGAAATCTACTAATTACTACCTACTTGTTTTTTGATGACTTCCAAAATACTTACTTACCCACCTTACTTCAACTATTACCAGTTAAATAATATAATTATCTATTTTTACTATTTTGTTGTAATATAAATTATTTTTGTTGTTCTGGTTAGTTTATTACATTACTTTGTATATCATTCCATCCTCTCATAGAATATAATGATTTTGACGGATGTGGAATAATGACAGTAGCGATATGTCATTGTCAACTACATATGTGTGTGCCAAAGTTCACAAGTGAAAAATCAATTATCCCCTATTTTTCTACCCGTAAGGGTGGATAATTTCATTCGAAATCCAAATATGAGGTATACCCTATCTATTAAAAAAAGAATCATCCAAATCGAAGAACCCAGTACAAAGTTATGCCTGATAAATCGGTTAACGGACCAGAATTCAGAGGGTGAGTGATCAATATCCTTCATTTTGCTACCCTTAGGGGTGGATTTCATCTTTAAAATTCAAATGGGACCAACTTCGAAGTACACCCTATCCACTGAAAAAGAATTATCGGAATCGGACGTCTCAGTAAAAAGTTACGCGTGATCATACATAAAAAAAAAATATACGCGTTGACTAGAGAACCTCATCCTTTTTGGTTTCGTCGGTTAAAAACGTGACTCACGGTTGCGTCTCATTGTCTGAGAGAGTATATAATACTCTGTGGACCGTGTGGTGCATGTTTCTTCTCAACTCATCTAAGTAACAAAATATGAAAGTATTGATTTTTTGGTTACATTTTTCAGAACTCTTCTTACAAGAAATGATATTATTTATTATATGTATGGTCTCATCAAAATATGCTCCATAAATTGACAAGCAGATTTGCTGTACCCAGTCAGCAAACACCTACGTTTCCCACAGACATCACATATTCACTTCCCATAAGAATAGCATTGTATTATGTCTATATGCTGCGTTCCGCTGTCCGAAACGATTTCATGTACCGTGACGAAAATATGTTACACGCTGTCTGGTAGGATATTTAAAAGTGACGCAAGTGTGAGTCACCCGGGGCTGAACGTGTTAAGACTGTAGAACAACACAATGACATCTTTCAAAGCACACTAATATTATAAATGCAAAAAGTGACGTCTGTCTATTTGTTACCTTATCACGACTAAACCTCTAGACCAATCGTAGCCTGGGACCTAGAGAAGGCCAAAGGCTACTTCTCAACCCGAATATTGTTGAGGAAACAGAATGTAGAAAGATTTTTGTCAATATAGTCGGAAAAAAATTGCTTCTACGCTTGCTCTGGCTAAACTGTTTGATATATGTGAAAACAATGTATGGCGAAAATATCGGCCTTAAATAGTTCTACAAAAAAGTCCACGATATTATATATCTAACTTTCATATTTCAGCTACAATAACTGCTTATATCATGTTTTTTTTTTGTTTGTTCTGTATGTGTTCCTATACCATTCATCCGACTGGGATGAAACTTGGGTGAGTAGTTAGTCCACGAAGTACAACCATTTTACATTGGGGCACGCGGGTCGTTTCAACAGATGAGTGTATGAATGGGCACGCTTGACATAATTGAATGGAATCAAATACAAATTAGTATAACCATTTCACAATAAGAGGCGTGCGGGTCATAATATAGCGGCAGTTCGAGTGTTTTCGGTGTATGAATGCGCACGCTTGACAGAATTGAATCAAATACAAACAGCAACGTTGCAGTTTGTGTGTGACATAACAGGTGGTGTTCATTGTAAAATTCCAATTGCCGGTCGACAT
The DNA here is from genome assembly GCA_018342105.1 of Gonioctena quinquepunctata. NCBI lineage: Eukaryota > Metazoa > Arthropoda > Insecta > Coleoptera > Chrysomelidae > Gonioctena > Gonioctena quinquepunctata. Next base: position 410,951 of record JAFIRS010000308.1, read on the forward strand.
TAGATAATAGATATCACATGCATTTTCTTTGCCTTTTCCAAGTGAATTTGTAATAGTCGTCACAAAGCATTACTTTCGATGTCAAATCAATTATGCCACCCAAACGACAAGAGATTGGTCGATCTACACCTCAATCACGAAAGAAAAAGGCATCACAAGCTTCAGAAACAGGCAGGCACCGGAAAGCAAGACTGGAAACCGTTCGAGTACCCACTGCTCGATCCAGACAAACACTGCACGCTGATTTAAATCTTGATGCATTTCATTAGACATTAAATTGAAGACCATGCGAAGGAAGTGGAGAATGAATGTAGGAAGCCAGTGAAAAAAAATTTACAAAAAAACTAATATACTCACCAAAGGGTTTGGCCTAAATCTATAAGCAAGCATCATCCTCTTTCTGTAAGATTCATATTCGTCTTCATCTAATTCATGCTCTTGATTCAAACCTAAACCCTGTGTATGTTCTCTATGAGCCGCTCTTGAAAAGTACGGAAAAAATTAGTTATAATCTTGAACCAATTTACAATCTAAACTGAATAAATCATTTACAGAAGAGATATCATACAAATGTATTAAAAAAGAAAAAAGCTTTATCGACAAGGTTTTGAATCTGTTATCCAACAAATAAAAACACATTGTTTGGTAACATTTTAACGCTTTGGCCAATTGAGGGAAAATACAAATGTATAATTTTGATTCACACAATTACTGCCTATTGTAGTATGTTTTACTCTGTTCCTATCAACCCTCCATTTTTATATTGTTTATACTGTTCCGTTCCTTCTTCCTATTTCTGACTTTAAATTGTCGGTTTTCATGTTATGCTGTTTTGTTTTTCTTTTTTTCTCACTACACAATACAAGTGTGTACTCACTTAGAGTGTAGGGGAAAAAAAAAACATTTGATTTTTTTTTTCTTTCTAATTATTATCAGTAGTATTATAATTGATTTGTATTATTGGAATGTATAGCAAAACGGCTGAATAAATAAATCTCAAGATTTAGTTAGATTTCATAGATAAACTTTACTCGAAGTTATTCATATTTTCGTATATACTTTTTTCTGAAAATACATTTCTGGTCAGAGTAGTGCTAGGCAACATTAAAAATACCTTAGATTAATTTGAAAAGACTTGAATTTCAACTGGTTCAAAAATTGTTTCCTTTTTTCCAATATTTGTATGAAAATAATATACAATTTCAAGGAAGGGGAAAAATGAAAATTGTGTAACTAGAAGGTAGAACAAGATGAATTAAGAAGAGTAAAATAACTTAATGAAAATGTAAGAAGTTTCTGATATATTTATTTATTCAAAACTAGGAGCAGGGTGTTCAAGATAACATCTTGGGAGGTATTCATGTTGAAAAGAAAAACATTCTCAATTGAATTAAAATATGTTTCTGAAAACTGAAATATCTATGATAAACATGAAGTTATTTTATAATATAAAACAGAAAACAACTACTACCCCGGCTAAAGCCATGGTGGACATTGAACTACATCTGATAGATATTCAATGTCAAGTGTGGCTTTAGCTGAGGAAGTAGTTGCTTTCTAATAGATATTACGGGAGAACCGTAGCTGCTATGGTATCAAGGGGGTGTCCACAAGGAGGAGTTTTATCACCCCTATTATGGTGCCTAGTAGTAAACGAGCTTCTCACAGAACTGAATGAGTCAGGACTGAATACACAAGCGTATGCAGATGACTTAGTCATGTTGGCTCAAGACCAACAGGTAAACCTGCTAGGAGAAAACATGACAGCTCTTGGCAGAGTAGAACAGTGGTGTTCTGCCGGTGGGCTGAGAGTCAACCCGGAAAAAGCGGACTTGGTACTCTTCACCAAGAAACGCAAAATAGGAACTCTTCCAGAGATACTAATCTCAGGAAGAAAGCTTCCGTATAAAGCGTCGACCAAACACCTTGCAGTCATCATAGACTCCAAGCTGACCTGGAACGAACAGATTGAAAATCGAACCGAGAAGGCTACCTGCTCCTACTGGGCATGCAGAAGAGCCTTCGGCAACACGTGGGGCTTGACACCTAAAACCCTACACTGGATATACACGGCGATCTTTCGCCCGATATTAACGTATGGATCCATCATTTGGTGGACCGGTACTACAAAGGGCAAGTCCAGAAATGAACTTGATAATGTACAACGACTGGCTTGTCTAGGAATAATAGGTGCCATGAGGACCCCGCCTACTAGAGCTCTAGAAGTTCTACTAGGACTACCACCTCTGCACCTTGTCATTGAACATGAAGCCATGTGTGCTGCATACAGACTCAAAGGCGCAAGCCAATGGATCGGTACTGAGGCAGACCATGGACACTCAGCTATCTGGAACAGGGCGAAGGAAGGATGTCCAGTCCTATTAATGGAAAGAGACAGTACCCCGCCTGTTCTGTATTTTAGAAAAGGACCCAATATAACCATCCCCACAAGGGAGGAATGGAAGACAATGCGCCTGATAGACCCCAAACCATGGATCAACCTGGTACACAGATGGATCAAGATTTGGGGGAATGTCCGGCGCAGGGGTCTACGAAGAAGGAACAAAGAGAGAAATCTCAGTTCCCTTAGGCAAATATGCCTCAGTGTTCCAGGCTGAAGTATATGCTATACTTACCTGTGTCCAGGAAAATCTCGACAATAAAAGTCGAGGTCGTACTGCCATATACTCGGACAGCAAAGCTGCTATTATGGCGTTAGGCGCAAATAGGATTGTATCCAAACTGGTGTCCGAGTGTAGAAAGTTTATCGAAAACAAACAAAGTCAGCCTCATATGGGTCCCGGGACACTCAGGTGTCCCCGGGAATGAGGATGCAGACAGATTAGCCAAGATAGGATCGGGAAAGACCCCAGTCGGACCTGAACCCATCTTGGGAATACCCAGCAGCCTGGCAATCTCAAATATGGAGGAACTGCTACAAAAACAGTTCCTTAAAGCACGGCAAGAGGCGCCAGGTATGAGGCAATCAAAGCTCCACATAAAGGGGCCATCGAAAAAAAATTCTAAAGAGATCCTGTCACTTAACAGACGGGACATCAAGACTGTGACTGGGCTCCTAACGGGACATAATCACCTGAACAGGCACATGGAGCTCATCGGGATCACAGATGATCCCCTATGTAGATGGAAGTTGACGAGACATCGTCGCACATCCTCACCGAGTGCCCAGCTTTGGTGCACCAGAGGGAGATCAACCTTGGGAGCATAATTCTGAACCCAGAGGACGTCAAGGAGATTCAGCTGAGGAAGTTGCTGAATTTTGTCAAAGAAATCGGCATGCCCAGCTGATTTTCTCAGAACAAGCGGGCGCACAATGGGCCCCAATAGAGAGGCCTACGTGCACGGGGTTCTTCGGAACCAGCCCACCTTGTGCGAAGAAGAAGAATAGATATTACAAAAAATAACTTCATTGGGTTGAGAATGTTTTGCTCTTCTGATATAATTCTCGTCTATGATTAGAATTATCAAAATGAAATGAAGAAAGTTACAGTAAAAATTCAGCATTAGAACATTACATATTATGAATAAACAAAAACTCAATTTATTAATGCAATTTAAATTTATCATCAACAATACTCAATTCTAATCAATTCTGTTTTCTAGATTTTCAGTCTTTTCTTTTTGTCTCCTTTAAATTTTGGCCTATAGGAGATATATTTTTATTTGTATCATATAGTTATGACACTCTATATATAATGTATCTGAAAACTGTAATGAGATTTTCACGTTTATTAAATAAATAAATAAAAAATATTGTTGGAGGGAGTGGGATAAAACTTACTTATTGACAGGCTCTACTATGCCGCTACCGCCGGTTCCTAATCCTTCTCCTTCAGACCAACCTAACTTCTGCAGCATTTTGAATCCGATGTTGTCTTCTTTGATCTTGAACTCTTTGTAATCGGAGAAATTCGGCTGTCGACCTTCCTTCACGGCACTGGATTTCTCCATGAATCTCTTTAACTCCTCGGGGGGCAAGAAATCGCCGATGTGATGTTTACCCTCGGCTTGTCTGTTAAGTTCCTCTGCCCAAAGCTCGGTAGCTGTCATTTCCTTGAAAAAAACGTTTAATTATGTCATGAGAACCTTCATCTATGTATCCAAAATAAATATTTCAGGAGAGTTACCAAAACTCACAATTTATTCCTGGCCCAAATATTTAGTTCGATGACAGATAAATTAATAAAAAATGTTCGATTCATTTGTATTGTGGAGAAATAAAAATGCGAAGTATTGTGGCTACCCAAATCATCCCCGTATTGGGCAACTGTAAAAAATAGTACTCTTAAATTACCAAGCAGTTAATTTGGATTGGAATCAACTGAATTGCTTGAATGCAAATGAAGCCATCAACGTGTTTCACACTTCCCAAACGTCATGCTTTTATTCTACAAGAGTAAAAGTATAAATCACTACTTACACCATAATTGATATTTGCATTGGTTTTCTGACCAATAAATCTTATGTATTAAATAGGAATGATTCCAATTTTACAAACTTTATGCTTTAAGGTAGTTCCGCCGCGAGATAGTTGAATTAGGAAATTATTTTCGACAAAATCGAAACATTTCAAAGGACTTTTCGATTTGAAACTCGAAAAAAAATTTTTTTTGAACGGGGGCACTTGCCCCCCCAATTGACTCTAGAAAATTTCTTCGTTATAGAAAGTCGGCGACTCAAAAAATTGATGTCCCCAAAAAGCGCTGCAAAAAAAAAATTAGATCCGGGCCCCCCCTCCACCCCCTCACTAGAAATCATATGTCATGGGAAAAAATTATCGTTTTTCGATAAAACTTCAATGGGCTTTTTTGTAGTAATCATTTTGAACTTTTTTTTTTGGGGGGGAAATGAGGATATCGTTTACATCGATGGGGTCAACTAGGACAAGTTTTTTTTTCGCGTTCAGACCCTCAAATGGTCCCTTGTTGTTCTTTAAAAAGTCCCCTGGCACAATCCGCATTTCTCTACCGACCCCCCCCCCCCCTTTAGGCTGTGCGCTTCCCCGTGGACTCTTTTGAATAACGAGAATAGTTTTGATTATATCTGTCAAACTAGATGGTCAATCACTTTGATTTTTTTTCACAATATCTGTGAGATCCTGCTCTAGCTCCTCCTCGTTTTTCATAAACTTCTTAATTTTAGTACTAACGGTAGAATTAATAATGTGCGCTTCCCCGTGGACTATTTTGAATAACGAGAGTAGTTTTGATTATATCTGTCAAACTAGATGGTCAATCACTTTGAATTTTTTCACAATATCTGTGATATCCTGCTCTAGCTCCTCCTCGTTTTCATAAACTTCTTAATTTTAGTACTAACTGTAGAATTAATAATGTGCGCTTCCCCGTGGACTACTTTGAATAACGAGAGTAGTTTTGATTATATCTGTCAAACTAGATAGTCAATCACTTTGATTTTTTTTTCACAATATCTGTGATATCCTGCTCAAGCTCCTCCTCGTTTATCATAAATCTTCTTAATTTTAGTACTAACGGAAGAATTAATAATATCGCTTCCCGTGGACTATTTTGAATACGAGAGTAGTTTTGATTATATCTGTCGAACTAGATGGCCAATCACTTTGATTTTTTTTTCACAATAACTGTGATATCCTACTCTAGCTCCTCCTCGTTTTTCATAAACTTCTTAATTTTAGTACTAACGGTAGAATTAATAATGTGCGCTTCCCCGTGGACTACTTTGAATAACGAGAGTAGTTTTGATTATATCTGTCAAACTAGATGGTCAATCCTTTGATTTTTTTTCACAATAACTGTGATATCCTACTCTAGCTCCTCCTCGTTTTCATAAACTTCTTAATTTTAGTACTAACGGTAGAATTAATAATGTGCGCTTCCCGTGGACTACTTTGAATAACGAGAGTAGTTTTGATTATATCTGTCAAACTAGATAGTCAATCACTTTGATTTTTTTTCCACAATATCTGTGATATCCTGCTCCAGCTCCTCCTCGTTTTTCATAAACTTCTTAATTTTAGTACTAACGGAAGAATTAATAATGTCCGCTTCCCCGTGGACTATTTTGAATAACGAGGTAGTTTTGATTATATCTGTCAAACTAGATAGTCAATCACTTTGACTTTTTTTTCACAATATCTGTGATATCCTGCTCTAGCTCCTCCTCGTTTTTCATAAACTTCTTAATTTTAGTACTAACGGTAGAATTAATAATGTGCGCTTCCCCGTGGACTACTTTGAATAACGAGAGTATTTTTGATTATATCTGTCGAACTAGATTGTCAATCACTTTGACTTTTTTTTCACAATATCTGTGATATCCTGCTCTAGCTCCTCGTTTTTCATAAACTTCTTAATTTTAGTACTAACGGTAGAATTAATAATGTGCGCTTCCCCGTGGACTATTTTGAATAACGAGAGTAGTTTTGATTATATCTGTCAAACTAGATAGTCAATCACTTTGATTTTTTTTCACAATATCTGTGATATCCTGCTCTAGCTCCTCCTCGTTTTTCATAAACTTCTTAATTTTAGTACTAACGGTAGAATTAATAATTTGCGCTTCCCCGTGGACTATTTTGAATAACGAGAGTAGTTTTGATTATATCTGTCAAACTAGATAGTCAATCACTTTGATTATTTTTCATAATATCTGTGATATCCTGTTCTAGCTCCTCCTCGTTTTTCATAAACTTCTTAATTTTAGTACTAACGGTAGAATTAATAATGTGCGCTTCCCCGTGGACTATTTTGAATAACGAGAGTAGTTTTGATTATATCTGTCAAACTAGATGGTCAATCCCTTTGATTTTTTTTTCACAATAACTGTGATATCCTACTCTAGCTCCTCCTCGTTTTTCATAAACTTCTTAATTTTAGTACTAACGGTAGAATTAATAATTGCGCTTCCCGTGGACTATTTTGAATAACGAGAGTAGTTTTGATTATATCTGTCAAACTAGATGGTCAATCCCTTTGATTTTTTTTTCACAATAACTGTGATATCCTACTCTAGCTCCTCCTCGTTTTTCATAAACTTCTTAATTTTAGTACTAACGGTAGAATTAATAATGTGCGCTTCCCCGTGGACTACTTTGAATAACGAGAGTAGTTTTGATTATATCTGTCAAACTAGATAGTCAATCACTTTGATTTTTTTTCACAATATCTGTGATATCTGCTAGCTCCTCTTTTTCATAAACTTTAATTTTAGTACTAACGGTAGAATATAATGTGCGCTTCCCGTGGACTATTTTGAATAACGAGAGTAGTTTTGATTATATCTGTCAAACCAGATGTCAATCACTTTATTTTTTTCACATATTGTGATATCCTGCTCTAGCTCCTCCTCTTTTTCATAAACTTTTAATTTTAGTACTAACGGTAGAATTATAATGTGCCTTCCGTGGACTATTTTGAATAACGAGAGTAGTTTTGATTATATCTGTCAAACAGATGGTCAATCACTTTGATTTTTTTCACAATATCTGTGATTCCTGTTATCTCCTCTTTTCATAAACTTCTTATTTAGTATAACGGTGAATTAATAATTGCTTCCCTGGACTATTTTGAATAACGAGATAGTTTTGATTATATCTGTCAAACCAGATGTCAATCACTTTGATTTTTTTTACAATATCTGTGATATCCTGCTCTAGCTCCTCCTCGTTTTTCATAAACTTCTTAATTTTAGTACTAACGGTAGAATTAATAATGTGCGCTTCCCCGTGGACTATTTTGAATAACGAGAGTAGTTTTGATTATATCTGTCAAACCAGATGGTCAATCACTTTGATTTTTTTTCACAATATGTGATATCCTGTTCTAGCTCCCCCTCGTTTTCATAAACTTCTTAATTTCAGTACTAACGGTAGAATTAATAATGTGCGCTTCCCCGTGGACTATTTTGAATAACGAGAGTAGTTTTGATTATATCTGTCAAACCAGATGGTCAATCACTTTGATTTTTTCACAATATTGTGATATCCTGTCTAGCTCCTCCTCGTTTTTCATAAACTTCTAATTTTAGTACTAACGGTAGAATTAATAATGTGCGCTTCCCGTGGACTATTTTGAATAACGAGTAGTTTTGATTATATCTGTCAAACCAGATGGTCAATCACTTTGATTTTTTCACAATATCTGTGATATCCTGCTCTAGCTCCTCTCGTTTTCATAAACTTCTTAATTTTAGTACTAACGGTAGAATTAATAATGTGCGCTTCCCGTGGACTATTTTGAATAAGAGTAGTTTTGATTATATCTGTCAAACAGATGGTCAATCACTTTGATTTTTTTCACAATATCTGTGATATCCTGCTCTAGCTCCTCCTCGTTTTCATAAACTCTTAATTTTAGTACTAACGGTAGAATTAATAATGTGCTTCCCGTGACTATTTTGAATAACGAGAGTAGTTTGATTATATCTGTCAAACCAGATGGTCAATCACTTTGATTTTTTTCACATATCTGTGATATCCTGCTCTAGCTCCTCCTCGTTTTCATAAACTTCTTAATTTTAGTACTAACGGTAGAATTAATAATGTGCGCTTCCCGTGGACTATTTTGAATAACGAGAGTAGTTTTGATTATATCTGTCAAACCAGATGGTCAATCACTTTGATTTTTTTTCACAATATCTGTGATATCCTGCTCTAGCTCCTCCTCGTTTTTCATAAACTTCTTAATTTTAGTACTAACGGTAGAATTAATAATGTGCGCTTCCCGTGGACTATTTGGAATAACGAGAGTAGTTTTGATTATATCTGTCAAACCAGATGTCAATCACTTTGATTTTTTTCACATATCTGTGATATCCTGCTCAGCCTCTAGCTCCTCATCGTTTTTCATAAACTTCTTAATTTTAGTACTAACGGTAGAATTAATAATGTGCGCTTCCCGTGGACTATTTTGAATAACGAGAGTAGTTTTGATTATATCTGTCAAACTAGATAGTCAATCACTTTGATTTTTTTCACAATATCTGTGATATCCTGCTCTAGCTCCTCCTCGTTTTTCATAAACTTCTTAATTTTAGTACTAACGGTAGAATTAATAATGTGCGCTTCCCCTGGACTATTTTTGAATACGAGAGTAGTTTTGATTATATCTGTCAAACTAGATAGTCAATCACTTTGATTTTTTTCACAATATCTGTGATATCCTGCTCTAGCTCCTCCTCAGTTTTCATAAACTTCCTAATTTTAGTACTAACGGTAGAATTAATAATGTGCGCTTCCCGTGGACTATTTTGAATAACGAGGTAGTTTTGATTATATCTGTCGAACTAGATGGTCAATCACTTTGACTTTTTTTCACAATATCTGTGATATCCTGCTCTAGCTCCTCCTCGTTTTTCAATAAACTTCTTAATTTTAGTACTAACGGTAGAATTTAATAATGTGCGCTTCCCCGTGGACTACTTTGAATAACGAGAGTAGTTTTGATTATATCTGTCGAACTAGATTGTCAATCACTTTGACTTTTTTTTCACAATATCTGTGATATCCTGCTCTAGCTCCTCGTTTTTCATAAACTTCTTAATTTTAGTACTAACGGTAGAATTAATAATGTGCGCTTCCCCGTGGACTATTTTGAATAACGAGTAGTTTTGATTATATCTGTCAAACTAGATAGTCAATCACTTTGATTTTTTTTCACAATATCTGTGATATCCTGCTCTAGCTCCTCCTCGTTTTTCATAAACTTCTTAATTTTAGTACTAACGGTAGAATTAATAATGTGCGCTTCCCCGTGGACTATTTTGAATAACGAGAGTAGTTTTGATTATATCTGTCGAACTAGATGGTCAATCACTTTGACTTTTTTTCACAATATCTGTGATATCCTGCTCTAGCTCCTCCTCGTTTTTCATAAACTTCTTAATTTTAGTACTAACGGTAGAATTAATAATGTGCGCTTCCCCGTGGACTATTTTGAATAACGAGAGTAGTTTTGATTATATCTGTCAAACTAGATAGTCAATCACTTTGATTATTTTTCACAATATCTGTGATATCCTGTTCTAGCTCCTCCTCGTTTTTCATAAACTTCTTAATTTTAGTACTAACGGTAGAATTAATAATGTGCGCTTCCCCGTGGACTATTTTGAATAACGAGAGTAGTTTTGATTATATCTGTCAAACTCGATAGTCAATCACTTTGATTTTTTTCACAATATCTGTGATATCCTGCTCTAGCTCCTCCTCGTTTTTCATAAACTTTTTAATTTTAGTACTAACGGTAGAATTAATAATGTGCGCTTCCCCGTGGACTATTTTGAATAACGAGAGTAGTTTTGATTATATCTGTCAAACTAGATGTCAATCACTTTGATTTTTTCACAATATCTGTGATATCCTGCTCTAGCTCCTCCTCGTTTTCATAAACTTTTTAATTTTAGTACTAACGGTAGAATTAATAATGTGCGCTTCCCCGTGGACTATTTTGAATAACGAGAGTAGTTTTGATTATATCTGTCAAACTAGATAGTCAATCACTTTGATTTTTTTTCACAATATCTGTGATATCCTGCTCTAGCTCCTCCTCGTTTTTCATAAACTTCTTAATTTTAGTACTAACGTAGAATTAATAATTTGCGCTTCCCCGTGGACTATTTTGAATAACGAGAGTAGTTTTGATTATATCTGTCAAACTAGATAGTCAATCACTTTGACTTTTTTTTCACAATATCTGTGATATCCTGCTCTAGCTCCTCCTCGTTTTTCATAAACTTCTTAATTTTAGTACTAACGGTAGAATTAATAATGTGCTGTTTACCTATGCATGGTCCATATGTTGTTACTTGTTAATTGAGTCAACTTCAATTATATATATCTCGGGTTCGGGATGGTGAAACTTGTTAAAATTTTATAGAGGTGTTGTTCACATGTTAAACAATACGTATGCTGAATTTTAATAATTTCCTAATTCAACTGTCTTGTGGCGGAACCACCTTAATTCTATATCGAGAATAAAATCATCAGTGTTCAATTACTATGATAAAATATGGGAAGAACATAATAATAATAATCGCTTTTATTGATAGATGAATGCTGAACAGAAGGAACAGAGTTAGCTCTGGTTCGAACTCAGTGGTGAGTCGAACAAGTGTTTTTTTCCACTCAACCTATGTAGTCTAGTATTCAACTAAACTAAATAACCTAAAACTACGAGAATAACTGAATATAAAGTAGTGCAGTTACATTATGTATTAATAAATCTACTTGGAATTATTATAAATAAAGAATATAAAGTTATAAAAGTAAACATAGAGTATAATAGCATCATTTCCCTTGATAATAGACAATTTTTGAGTCTGCTTTTGAAACATGCAGTGGATATATCATATTTCGAAATAACTAAATCTTTAAATTCTTGAATATGTGATCCAGTGATCCGATGTTGAAATGAGCAAAGTTAAAATGATGCTTCATCTTGAGATGGGAACAAAATTATAATATAACTAGAAAAAAAAGAAGACAAATAATATACAGGACACTGATTGATGACTTATTTGTTTATAGAAAATGATCTTAGCCTAGATTTAACATTAGTTTCTTCATTTGTGGGGGAAAATCCAAATGTCCTCTTTTTGTCTAATTCACTAGTCTCAGTTATCGTTTGAGATGAAGAATTCGAAAAGGAGGATTCAGAATTATGTTCTAAGGATATGTGGTGCAGATTATCTTCTTTCTTCAAATCTTCGTAGGTTAAGGTAACGTCGCCAATTACCAGGCCGTTTTTCTTTATAAAAGCACCGGGGTTTGAGACTTTAATTTTTTTGAGTTGTTGATTCATGAACTTTCTCTTAATATGTCTTCTCTAGCAAAATCCTGAGTAAACAATATTTACAAGTTTTTGAGCTCCGTCGCAGCGGTGGGAGCTTCATTCAGAATTGATTTTTTCAAATTCAAACTTCCACCACAACTGGACGGCAAGAACCTGAAGAAGTCGTACCAATTCTGAATATGTCACGAAAATCACTTTGGTGGCAATTAATTTTTAGAAGATTGTTTATAACTTTCAGAAGTTCACTACAGGTGTTATCTTCTACGCAGTTGAGACTGTATACGATAAAATTGTATTTTTTTTATATACGTTTGATATCTAAAATGAGAAGCTTTAAAGACTCATTTTCCATCAGAAGTTCCTCATTTTTGTCCTTTAAGATTGCTATCGTAGAGGTCTTGCAAAGTTAAGGTCATGATCAGCTGATTTTACGAGTAAGAGTTCAGGTAAAATTGGTAAATTTTGCACGGACTCTACACAGGGCAGGAGGTTACTGACGAGATGAAATAGGAACTTGGAGAAGCGAAGCGGACTCTCACAGTTTGGTAGGTATCCCGTTAGTCTTTTTCTTCGCCAAATTTCTTATATACCCGAATTTCCGGGGAACTTTCCTAATTTGTTTTTTTCGTATCAACCATCCTCGGGCTATTATGAACATTTAAAAAAATATGCCAAATCGGTCCAGCCGTTTTTACGTTTTGCACTTACAAAGAATTGAGATTGATTTTTATTATATAGATTTTCTCCAGAATAATAAAAATAATAACTAGTTCAAACAATCATGTGCATAGTCCAATTATTGACTATGTATGGTTCTGTTTTATATATTCTAAATATTTTTTGAAATATGTTCCATATTTTTTTTTTTTTAAGTTATTTATTTCAAAATATAACAATTTATCTAATCTGTCGACTAATTACCCTACTATTACTATAAAATCCTTTTCAGAAACAGAGGTACTTAATTCCTTGAAAAAACTAAAACCCAAACGAACGTCAGGATCTGATTCGATACCGAGTTTCCTGGTCAAAGACTGTGCACAAATTTTAGCTAAACCTCTTCAGACAATTTTCAACCTTGCCCTGAAATCTGGATGCTTCCCAGATAAGTGGAAAACTGCCAAAATATGCCCAATATTCAAATCCAGAGCAATCAACAATGTTGCAAACTACAGACCAATAACACTTCTCTCCAATTTTGCAAAGGGCTTTGAGATATGTCTCTACAATTCACTATTTCCAAACCTATCACACATATGACAAATGACCAACATGGATTCATGAGCAAACGATCAACGGTCACTAATCTGATGTGTTTCACTCAGGCGGCGAGTTCTGCACTTGACAATCATTCTCAATTGGACACAATCTATACCGACTTCTCAAAGGCCTTCGACAAACTAGATCACCAGATACTTCTGAACAAACTAAACTTCCTTGGCTTTGACACACAACTAATTAAAAATTTTCAATCTTACCTCCAAAACCGCACACTCTTTGTTGAATTTAGAGGACACACATCCTATCAATTCATCGCCTCAAGCGGCGCCCCACAAGGGAGTAACTAAGCCCCCCTCTTATTCTCATTATTTATAAATGATATTGGTAAAAATATCTCCAGCAACTTGCTGCTATTTGCAGATGATTTGAAAATATTTCGTAGAATTCAATCACTAAATGACTGTACAATTTTACAGGACGACATTCATGAACTTCTCCATTGGTGCACCGAAAACAAACTACCACTAAATGTCCAAAAATGCAAATACACTACTTATTCTCTGAGAAATGCAATCATTGATTTTCAATACTCCCTTAGCAACACTCCATTAGAGCACAAAGCACAAAATAAGGACCTCGGTGTTGAATTTGACCCGAAACTCAACTTTTCCCAACACTATAATAACACAACCTCCTCTGCAAAGAGGATGACCACTTATTTGCCGACGACACCCTACTGTACTTTAGTAGTAAAGATGTACATGAGTGTGTTGATACTATGAACGCTAGTCTTGAAAGGGTGTATAGATATTGCTGTGCAAATCTGCTAAAGGTGAACGCAAATAAAACAAAATGGATGTTATTAGGGAAACATAAAGAGCATAATAATGAAAACCTACTTCTACGATTGAATGACAGTGATTAGAAAAGGTAAAAAATTGGGTATTGACAGTAAATTAAAATTCAAAGAACATGCTAATCAGATTATCAAAACAGTAGCTTACAAAATCAACTATTTAAGAAGATGTTCCCCATATCACAGCCAGTGGTCTAAATTATTAGTATACAACTCCATAATCCTTCCACATTTAAATTATTGTTCTACCATTCTATTTTTTCTCAATCAAAATGAAATAAACAGACTACAAAAGATGCAGAATCGTGCTATGCGAATAATCTTACAATGTTCGAGGATAACACCGATAGCAAATATGTTGCAAACCCTTCAATGGCTACCAGTGAAGAAACTCTTCGAGTACCAAACACTAATCTTTATTTTTAAAATCAAAATTGGATATTCAGCTGTATATCTACAGAATAAATTAACTTATGTGGCTGACATACATGAGTATAACACAGGAAACAGAAACAACATAAAGGTTGAAAAATATAAAAAAAATAGTACACATAATTCATTATTTTATAAAGGAGTAGATTGTTTTAATGACCTCCCACAAGAAATTAAAGAGAGTGGTTCGATAAATACATTCAAAAGACGATTGAAGGATTACTTAATAAAAAATTAGTATATTATTGTGTATGACTTTTTTATGTAACTTTTTATCTATATGTATGTATGTTTAATCAGGCTGTTTGTATTTTTTCATGTTAATTTTATTTTATTTATAATGTGACAATGTTTTTATGTATTTTTAATCAGGCTGTTTGTATTTTTTCATGTTAATTTAATTTTATTTATAATGTGACAATGTATGTACTATTGTAAATGAATTAGTTTTTCAACTCAATAAAGAGATATATATATATATATATATATATAATAACACAACCTCCTCTGCAAAGAGGATGACCGGTCTAATATTCCGTACATGTAGAGATTTTCAAAACAAAGAATGCCTCACCACCCTATACAATGCATATGTAAAATCAAGACTGGATTACTGCTCTCTGATATGGTCACCACTCTACAAATGTCATATCCATCAGCTCGAGTCAGTACAGAGGCTCTTTATGAAGTATGTGTCATTCAAGACAGACGGAGTCTACCCTCCACAAGGTTTATTAATAAATGATTATTTTTTTAAGCAGTTTGTATTTTTCAATCTTAAGTATATGCTGAGGAACTGAATATTTTTACATACGCTCCTTGTTAGGTAATACTTTTCTGTAATTAGAAATTTCTGACAACAGTAGCGAAAAATCAAAATAAATCTGTATATGTCATTCATCCTGAACCACATGAGGACTACAATGGCAAATAAAGCAATATGACAAAAATAAATTTTATTCAATGGACTAAAAAAATTTAAACTCCTTCACCACTGGACTTTAAAATTAGGTATGTATGTAATTGGGTTTGGGTCCAGCAAACTACACCTTGTATTTATTCATTCATTCAGAAATTATCTCAGTACAATACTTACCTTCTCTCTTAGCTTATGTTCCCAAGTTCCTCCTTCGGTTTCCTCGTCCGAATCATATTCATACTTATTCTTTCCAGCCATTGCCAGCCTCTCGGCCTCTTCCCGTTTCTTAACCATATCTTGATATAGCAAATTGATCTTGTAATGATCTTCTGCCTTTTTCCAATCTTCCTCCGAAAGGTTCGTGGTGCCATAAGTGTTGACGGCATACTGCAGTAATCCGGGGTCGGTACGTGTTACTTTTGATAGCATCACAGGCCCTTGGTCTAAAAAGATTATGGAGTTTTATTGGAATAACTTTTGAAGGCTTAAAATTGTATGTGTTAAAAAAAAGAATGAAACATGTTATACTTCAATGAACAACTTACGTAAATAATCTTCTAGAGTATTAATTGGAAAATCTGAAAAAAATATTTGAAGGAGAATGATTGACAATATCATGGAGTACATTGTTTCGAAATAATTGAGGCCTAATTCGCTCAGCAAATAAAATAAACCAAATGAGAAATAAGTTTTATGGAAAATAAAAAAATGCAAAAAACTGTCTCACCCCTGCATCTCTTAAAAGAAAAAATAACAAATAGCAAAAGACAAAATTGAGAAAATGAGGTTCAAGACTCTGCACTGATGACAAATCAATCTATATGGAGTGATCATAGCTCCTTATAAATCTACTTAGACTGACTGAAAATCCCCGAAATATGGATTAGATGATGTAACGCGCAAACTAAATAAAATTAGATTTGTCGATCATAATTGGCTGCAGTCCGTGAGTTATAGTTCATTACACACGAATAGTGGCTTTTTGAACGAAAAGAGCATATATAAATGTTGTTTTTTATTTTCAATAGCTACTGAAAAAAAACTCATCTGGTAAATTCAATAAAAGTTTTATACAGATTAGCTTTCGTGTATCCATTTATTGCATAATTATATAGAGGGTGTTTTACAAAAGCAGGACAATTTGAAGTCGACTTTTTTCCCCCATATTTTTTATCAGAATAAATAATGGTTTAAAAAAACTAAAAAACACGCTTTTTATAAAAACATAACTGAAAAATAAATAAATAATAGTTTCAAAAAACTAAAAAACACGCTTTTATAGAAAACCAAACTAAAGAAATTTAACATAAATTTTAATAAATTTGAATTAAGAATAGTGTAAATTTTTTTAATAAATATAAATTAATAATAATGTAAATAAGAAAAACAATTATTTCATTTAAAAAAAAGCGTGTGGTGCTTTTTAAGATTCAGATTAAGCACCCCACGCTTTTTTTAAATGAAATAATTTTTTTTCTTATTTACATTATTATTAATTTATATTTATTAAAAAAATTTACACTATTCTTAATTCAAATTATTAAATTATTCTATTTTAGTTTGGTTTTCTCATAAAACGTGTTATTAGTTTTAAACTATATTTATTTATTTTCCAAATCCAAAATTTTTTATTTTTTTAAACTATTATTTGTTTTAATCTACTATTAATTCCGTGATTACTATTAGTAACTGTAATTATTTTCCAAATCCTTAATGTGTACAGCTGTATGAATAGTCAAATCTCGATTTTAGAAGTCATTCAAAGATTTTAACGTTGTCAATATATACAGTGAGCCGCCATCTTGAATTTTTCAATTTTCACGAAAGAATCATATTATTCGACTCCAAAAACCCCCACATACCAATTTTGAATAGAATCGGACCATAAACACAAAACTTGTCCACCATTTTGGAGCCGCCATCTTGAACTTTTCAATTTTCACGAAAGAATCATAACCCAAAACCCCACATACCAATTTTGAATGAATCGGACCATAATCACAAAACTCGTCCACCATTTTGAGCCGCCATCTTGAATTTTTCATTTTTACGAAAGAATCATATTATTCGACTCCAAAAACCCCCACATACCAATTTTGAATAGAATCGGACCATAATCACAAAACTCGTCCACCATTTTGGAGCCGCCATCTTGAACTTTTCAATTTTCACGAAAGAATTATAATATTCGACTCCAAAACCCCCACATACCAATTTTAAATAGAATCGGACCATAATCACAAAACTCGTCCACCATTTTGGAGCCGCCATCTTGAAATTGTCAATTTTCACGAAAGAATTATAATATTCGACTCCAAAAATCCCCACATACCAATTTTGAATAGAATTGGACCATAATCACAAAACTCGTCCACCATATTGGAGACGCCATTTTGTTTTTTTTTTCACACAAAAATTTCCTAATGCATTGTCACCGGAATTATGTACACCTGCCAAATTTCAAATCATTCGGACGTCTGGAAGTGGGTGAAAATCAAGTCCAAAGGAGTCGGTTACAAACAAACATACAAGTGAAGCTCATATAAAGCCTGTAATAAAAAAAAAGTGGGAATTTTTTCCCATTTTTACCACTATTACAGGTTATGTGAAAGGCATAATTAATTCATAAATTCGATAATAGATTTTTTCTGCAGACAGCCGAGCTAGTGTTCCACCTAGATCATTCAAACATGTTTGCAAAAGGTTTGTTTACAAGCTGTCAGATTTGAATTTAAAATTTTGTTAATTCAAAATAGATTATAGATATTCATCCATTTGAGTGCTGAATGAATTTAAATTTTCCCTATGATGAATAATTCGTTTTAAGGTGTGGAATTATTGATAAAATTTAATATAACATATAAACAAGGGAGTTATGATTAGGATCATTAGAGAGATACAATTAGGGAAAGATATGTTCAATTTAGAAAAGCCACGAACAATCAAAACATATTTATAAAACAACGAATCAATTTCATCTGAATTTACCAAAAGTTTGAATATGGACTACAGCGTGTCCATATTATCGCGAAAACACACTAGAATGGTGTAGAGATACTTTGGTACTACTGTCTGCAGAAAATATTCCGCTATTCCATACCCATCATGACCCTGCAAAAATGGTGAAAATAGGAAATTAATTTATACATATTTTCAGTTCAGTAGCTGATATAATAAGATATTCCACTCATCTCGACTAGTAGTTCTGACTATTAAAATCACTATCTCCCATCCATTGTAACTTTTTTTATACAAGACAACCACTCATGAGGTTCATCAGGTAATACTTAAGCTGAAAAAAATCTTCCTCTACGGATGTTTATGGCTTAAATGATACTTTCCTGAAAGAATCTCTAAACAGTTAACTAGAACCACTAACACTCTTGAGTGCTTCATTCAGGGTATATTTCCCAGATTTTGATTTCTTTCACATTGTCAAAAAGGCAAAAGGGGAATTAATTTTGGGTAAGAAATACAGGGTGTTCTATTTGAAAAACGTAGATTGACAATATTTTTGAAACAAGGCAACTTCAGTAACGGAAGAAAGTTTTCCTTTCAGAGTTTTTGTTATGGCTTTCAAGATATCAAAGAATTATGCAGTAAATAGACACTGTATTAACATCCTTCCGCCATAATATTAGGCTTATAGGAATCAACAAAAAATTTTTGTATAAAACAAAATAATGAATTCATTCTTGACTTACTTGTTGGTGATGTGACTGGCAAGAGTGGAGGATTTACAATTGGTTGCATATTGAAGACAACAGCAGGAGGTTCTGTAATGGTTTCCTTTTCACCCCACCGGCTTCTCCTTTTTCTCTTTTTCTCACTGCATTCATCCTAAAAAAACATTATTTATAATCCACCAATTCTAATCGACCCAAAAATATCAAAACATTTTTAATAAAATAAATTTACTGAGCTATCTGAAACAGTTTTGAGGAAAATCAATTTTAACTTTCAAGGATTAAATCAATATTTTTTTAACGTGTTTTTTCCTTGGTATAGTGGTAAAAAGAATAAAATACCTAATAAAAAACATTTTTAAAGACAAGCTTTTATTCAAGCCGTGTACTAAAACGTATAAAATAAGTTTAAGACATCGCTGACAAATGATTTAATAATTTTTTGTTGAATTATTTGGTTTTAAAAAGCTAGTCGCGCGAAGTGTTCACAAAAGTAAGTACCAATTAATTTCATTGGACAATGATTGGTTGGTAATAACTTGTCGAAGTATTAATTTTATGAAAATTTGTGCGCTAAGCTTTTTGAAACCAAATAATTCAACAAAAAATAATTGAATCATTGTCAGCGACACTTAAACTTATTTTATGCGTTTTAGTACATGGCTTGAATAAAAGCTTGTCTTTAAAAATGTTTTTTATTAGTTATTTTATTTTTTGCTTTTTAGTTAGTTCGCCTTAATCTGTTCATTTCTAATAGAGCATTGTTATTAGGTGTTTTGAGGTGAAAGAAAACATCATCTCCGGCCCCAAAAACTCCCACACCAATTTTGAATAGAATCTGACCATAATCACAAAACTCGTCCGCCATCCTGAAGTTGCCATCTTGAATTTATAGATTTTGACAAAAAATTAATAATCTCCGAACTTGAAAAACCCCACATACCAATTTTGAATAAAATATGACCATAATCAGAAAACTCGTCCTCCATCTTGAATTTATACATTTTGACGAAAATTTCAAAATCTCCAACCGCAAAAACCGCCGCATACCAATTTTGAATCGAATCGGACCATAATCACAAAACTTGTCCTCCATCTTGGGGCCGCCATCTTAAATTTATGAATTTTGACAAAAATTTCATAATCTCCAACCCCGAAACCCCCACATACCAATTTTGAATCAAATCGGACCATAATTACAAATCTCGTCCGCCATCTTGGAGCCCCGTTTTGTTTTTTTCTCTAACAGAAATTCCATAATGCATTGTCACCGGAATTATGAACACCTGTCAAATTTCAAATTAATCGGAACTAGTCCGTCAAAATTCACTTGCAAGATTTGACTCGTAACGAATTAACAAGTGAATCTAAATAAAAGCTTGTAATAAAATAATTAATAAAAAAAAACCTTTTAAAAACAATCTTTTATTCAAATACCCTAAAAAGTACAAAATAATTGCTTTGGATGTGTGACGTAGGTTATTCCGTGAGTTATAGATTCAAAGTTTTCATTTCGAATACAGATGCGATAAGCTTTCGAATCTATAACTCACGGAATAACCTACGTCACACATCCAAAGCAATTATTTTGTAATTTTTAGGGTATTTGAATAAAAGCATGTTTTTAAAAAAGGTGTTTTTTATTAATTATTTTATTTTGTGCTTTTTAGTAAGTACGCCCTAATCTATGCATTTTTGTTAAAGTCGTTTTTATAAGGCCTTTTTCCAGTAAGTTCTGAGCTATCTAGTTCTTCAACGAGGAGACCATCTAAAGATGAACTCGTCCGTCATCCTGGAGCTGCCATCTTCAATTTATTAATTTTGACAAAAAATCAATAATCTTCGACTAAATTCATAATCTCCGACCCCAAAAACTCCTAACACCCGCACACTAATTTTGAATCGAATCGGACCATAATTACAAAACTCGTTCGCCATCTTGGAGCCGCCATCTTCAATTTGTGAATTTTGACAAAAAATTCATAATCTCCAACCCCGAAAACCCCCACATACCAATTTTGAATAGAATCGGACCATAATCACATAAATCGTCGGACATCTTGAAGCAGCCATTTTGTTTTGTGAATTTTGTCAGAAAATTCATAATCTTCGACCTTGAAAACCCCCACATACCAATTTTGAATCGAATCGGACCATAAACACAAATCTCGTCCACCATTTTTTTTTCTCTAACAAATGCATAATGCATTGTCACGGGAACTATGAACTCCTGCCAAATTTCACGTTAATCGAACAACTAGAAGTGGGTCAAATTTAACTTGCAAGATTTGATGACAAACATCGGGACAGGTGAAACTAAAAGCTTGTAAAAATGGGATGATTTTTTACCTCTTTTTCTATTTTCACCTCAACTTCTCCAATAGTGGTTTTTTCGTTATCTTCCAAAACCATTTCTGGCTCGTATTTATCTTCAATTTTTGGTTTTTTCTCTTCTTCTTGCTTTACCAGCGCATTTTCTCGTTTGAATTGCTCTATCAATTGCCGGTATTGCTTATAGGCCGCCGATTCTTTATGAAATAGGTACCTACGAACATCCAAAAAGGTGCTCCAGTATTAAATCGATAGAAACCAGGTGCTTTGTGAGAGTTTTAAGATTAAGTGCCATTTTTCTGTCAAAGTAGATTTTGGAAAGGGCGTGCTTCTGCTATATAATGATTTTGTTTCAAGAAGTATTAAATTTGGAAATTATCATTTTTAATCCAACAGTTGCAATATGAATAAAGTATGCTTTACTCCTGAAACCATTCAGATATATTTTTATTTTTACAAATCAAGTTCTTTGCTAGGTGAAATAGAAATTGACATGCATTTCTCAAATTAAAGAATAGAAAATAATTACGCTCGTCGAAGGTTAAGTATATCAGAAAAAGCTGAAACCAATCTAGTTATAAAACAAAAAAATACAGAGAACTAGCAACGTTGCGGCCCACTCTTGTCTCATAGATGTTTCCTCAAAAGCGTCTAATCCAATGGACTGATTGGTATTTTTTTGGTTCCAATACATTTGATAATATGCCATAACCACCAGAAAAATTCGGAACAATCACCGTTCCCGTTACGATTATGTAGATTATGTTAAATTGATCAACTGATACTGATAGATGTGTTTATCCTCGAATTATCATATTCAATAAATTAGAGGCGTCTATAAATAATTCTAAATATTATATCACATCACTAGAGAAATGGTACGAATGAAATTAATGATGTCAAAACTCAATTCATGATAGAGGGTTGTTATTTTTAAAACCGAATCCTTATTTTTCCTACTAGTAAAAGCAATTAGTAAACCAAAAAGGAATTCAGTTGGAAAAAAACCCTGAAATATGTGAATTTTTGAAATTACATGAATTGTTGTGGATTGTATGCTTTGAAAAAACAACTTTTTGTTTTTCATTGTCTCAAATCATGTTTAAAGATTTTCAACTGACAAACCCAAGTGTTTTAATCTGATTTTCTTTTGAACTCCACAATGCCAACAAATGAAAAGACATTACTGATATATTAAATTTATTGATTTCTTTGGAAATATGACCTGGATAATCACGGAATCAGATAATCATCGGC
This sequence comes from Gonioctena quinquepunctata, assembly GCA_018342105.1. Lineage (NCBI taxonomy): Eukaryota > Metazoa > Arthropoda > Insecta > Coleoptera > Chrysomelidae > Gonioctena > Gonioctena quinquepunctata. Next base: position 433,442 of record JAFIRS010000308.1, read on the forward strand.
AACTGAAAGATAAACTTTAGCCACTATTTTCCATCATTCAAAATAACCTGTTGGAAGATATTCTCAACTGAGTATTGGAAGAAAGATTGCGAAAAAGATCGAAAATGTTTCCTTTTTTAATAGTAAATCAATTTTTTCAAAACTCCCTATGCTTTGCTAATATTATTTTCCATAGGACTCCGCCCCAAATAAACAACGGGCTTCTAGACACGACTCGATATGACACTCAAACAAATGAAAAAAAAAACAAAAGCATGCCCTTGACAAACTACCCACAACCTAGATTTATAATAAATGGACTTAATCCGTTATGTTTCTAAGTGATTCGCAGTGTGCTGCCTCGCATACCACAGATTTGGATCTTGGTTTTTTCGCTGACGAACGATGTCCTCGATACTATCTCCGCACTCGGCCACCATGCGTCCCAGGGACGCCATCGCCTCGTACTCGGGGGTACCTGGGGGGAAAACTTCACAACACGTCACTAAAACGCCCTGTTATTACCGGCAGGGATGACTACATCAACCAGGACGAATAGTTATCGAAATTGCGTACAAAACAAGGATATTTTTATGAGGTGGACAATTCATAAATGTACATATTTATGAGTTGTTGGTGAGATTTGAAAAAATGTGCCAATACTGTTATATTTCGCTGAAGTGTTTTTTATTTCCACTTAATTCAAACTTGAAATGTGTATTTATTTATAACAGCTTTCAGTAAAGAATCTCGTTTATTGAAATATGTAATTTGCCAACTATATTTTCTCAGAATTAATCTGACTTTTAGTCAACCATGATATTTAAAAAAAAAGGAGGCTATATTTCATGACATCTTTCTGGGATGTAAACTTCCACAAATTACATTTGGTCAGAAAAAATATATACAAGCATAGAAGAGCTAACTTGAAATTACAACATTTATAATGATCTTCATTGAAACAAATGGACAAACAGATCTACAGTCAGTTCCTTCTATAACTAAAATTACAATGGGCCTTTAAATCAGATATTGCACTTAAGCTAGTTCCGCCACAAGACAGTTGAATTAGGAAATTATTTTCGACGGAATCAAAAAATTTCAAAGTACTTTTCGATTTGAAACGCCAAAACAAATTTTTTTTGATGGGGGGCACTTGCCCCCCCAATCAACTCTAGAAAATTTCTTCGTTATAGAAAGTCGGCGACTCAAAAAGTTGGTGTTCCCGAAAAGCGCAAAAAAAAAAATTCAGACCCCCCCCCTCTCCCCTCACTAGAAATCATACGTCATGGGAATTTTTTTTCGTTTTTCGATAAAACTTCAACGGACTTTTTTGTAGTACTCTTTTTTAACTTTTTTTTGGGGGGGAAGGGGGGGGGATCGTTAAAATCGATGGGGTCAACTAGGAGGAGTTTTTTTTTCGCGTTCAGACCCTCAAATGGTCCCCTCTCCTTCTTTAAAAAGTCTCCTGGCACAATCCGCATTTCTCTACAACCCCCCCTTTAGGCTGTGCGCTTCCCCGTGGAATATTTTGAATAACGAGGGTAGTTTTGATTATATCTGTCAAACTAGATGGTCAATCACTTTGATTTTTTTTCACAATATCTGTGATATCCTGCTCTAGCTCCTCCTCGTTTTTCATAAACTTTTTAATTTTAGTACTAACGGTAGAATTAATAATGTGCGCTTCCCTGTGGACTATTTTGAATAACGAGAGTAGTTTTGATTATATCTGTCAAACTAGATGGTCAATCACTTTGATTTTTTCACAATATCTGTGATATCCAGCTCTAGCTCCTCCTCGTTTTTCATAAACTTTTTAATATAGTACTAACGGTAGAATTAATAATGTGCCTTCCCCTGGACTATTTTGAATAACGAGGTAGTTTTGATTATATCTGACAAACTAGGTGGTCAATCACTTTGATTTTTTTTCACAATATCTGTGATATCCTGCTTTAGCTCCTTCTCGTTTTTCATAAACTTTTAATTTTAGTACTAACGGTAGAATTAATAAGTGCACTTCCCGTGGACTATTTTGAATAACGAGAGTAGTTTTGATTATATCTGTCAAACTAGATGGTCAATCACTTTGATTTTTTTTCACAATATCCTGTATATCCTTCTAACTCCTCCTCGTTTTCATAAACGTTTAATTTAGTATAACTGTGAATTGATAATTGCCTTCCCGTGGACTATTTTGAATAACAAAGAGTAGTATTTGATTATATCTTCAAACTAGATGGTCAATCACTTTGATTTTTTTCACAATATCTGTGATATCCTGTCTAGCTCCTTCTCGTTTTCATAAACTTCTTAATTTTAGTACTTCCGTAGATTAATAAGTGCGTCCCGTGGACTATTTTGAATAGCGAGTAGTTTTTTAATATCTGTCAAACTAGATGGTCAATCACTTGATTTTTTCACAATACTGTGATATCCAGCTCTAGCTCCTCTCGTTTTCATAAACTTTTTAATTTTAGTACTAGGTAGAATTAATAATGTCGCTTCCGTGGACTATTTTTGAATAACGAGTAGTTTTGATATATCTGTCAAACTAGGTGGTCAATCACTTGTTTTTTTCACAATATCTGTGATATCAGCTCTAGCTTTCCTCGTTTTCATAAACTTTTAATTTTAGTACTAACGTAGAATTAATTATTTGCACTTCGTGGACTATTTTTAATACTGAGTAGTTTTGATTATATCTGTCAAACTAGTGTCATCACTTTGATTTTTTCACATATCTGTGATATCCTGCTTAGCTCTTCTCGTTTTCTAAACTTTTAATTTTAGTACTAACGTAGAATTAATAATGTGCGCTTCCCGTGGACTATTTTGAATAACGAGAGTAGTTTTGATTATATCTGTCAAACTAGATGGTCAATCACTTTGATTTTTTCACAATATCTGTGTATCCTGCTCTAGCTCCTTCTCGTTTTCATAACTTCTTAATTTTAGTACTAACGGTAGAATTAATATGCGCTTCCCATGGACTATTTTGAATAACGAGAGTAGTTTTGATTATATCTGTCAAACTAGATGGTCAATCACTTTGATTTTTTCACAATATCTGTGATATCCAGCTCTAGCTCCTCCTCGTTTTTCATAAACTTTTTAATTTTAGTACTATCGGTAGAATTAATAATGTATGGCTTCCCCTGACTATTTTGAATAACGAGTAGTTTTGATTATATCTGTCAAACTAGTGGTCAATCACTTTGATTTTTTCACAATATTTGTGATATCCAGCTTTAGCTCCTCTCGTTTTTCATAAACTTTTTATTTTAGTATAACGTAGAATTAATAATGGCTTCCTCGGACTATTTTGAATACAGAGTAGTTTTGATTATATCTGTCAAACTAGGTGGTCAATCACTTTGATTTTTTCACAATATCTGTGATATCAGCTCTAGCTCTCTCGTTTTTCATAAACTTTTTAATTTTAGTACTAACGGTAGAATTAATAATGCGCTTCCCGTGGACTATTTTGAATAACGAGAGTAGTTTTGATTATATCTGTCAAACTAGGTGGTCAATCACTTTGATTTTTTTTCACAATATGTGATATCCTGCTCTAGCTCCTCCTCGTTTTTCATAAACTTCTTAATTTTTAGTACTAACGGTAGAATTAATAATGTGCGCTTCCCCGTGGACTATTTTGAATAACGAGAGTAGTTTTGGTTATATCTGTCAAACTAGATGGTCAATCACTTTGATTTTTTTTCACAATATGTGATATCCTGCTCTAGCTCCTCCTCGTTTTTCATAAACTTCTTAATTTTAGTACTAACGGTAGAATTAATAATGTGCTGTTTGCCTATGCATGTCCATATGTTACGTGTTAATTGAGTCAACTTCAATTATATATATCTCGGGTTCGGGATGGTGAAACTTGTTAAAATTTTATAGAGGTGTTGTTCACATGTTAAACAATACGTATGCCAAATTTTAATAATTTCCTAATTCAACTGGCTCGTGGCGGTACTACCTTAAAGTTCAGAATATCGCAAATTATCCATTTAGACAGAGCAAAATTTGAAACTATACAGCAGGAAGAGAAAGCATGATAAATGGGTCCTATAGTATTGTTACGAATCCACTATGCCAGTGCAGTAATCACCCCCCAACCGCCCTCACAGATCCCAAGAAGGCAGCGCGCCTGGTTGACGTCACACCAAACAATCAAGGATTCTGCAGTGAGCACTCGACGTGAATATTCTAGCATTAATGAACCTATATAAGCGATGACAGATGCGGCAAGTCAGTCAGTTAGCACTCAATATTTTAGTAGTAAACTGTAATTGAGTTAATATTGTCAGATTACATTATTGTGTTGTGCAAATAAACGGGCATTGATAATTCAAGTATTTTAATGAAGACGACCCACAGAGTTTTGTAAATAGTATTTTACATTCTTATGCTTTGTGAATTGTCTTTTATAGTAATTATGTAGGTTGTGTCAATTAAAAAAGTTTGTTGAAGAATCTTATTTTTATTTATGACCTGATGAATAAAAAACATACTTATAGTTGTATTTCATGAACACTTTTTTTATTTATACTCAATTGTTCATACAATTACTTTGTGGATAATCTATTGGACAGTGAACATAAGTTCTTCTATGACTTTGTTTTGGAGGATCATCTATAGCTTTATAAGTTTTATTTTGACCAGGAACTAAACTGCAGTTATCTACTGAAAACGGCTGTGGATAAAGGAAAATTATAAAGGTTTTAAATGATATTTATTGGGGCATTAGATACTCCAACTTTCTATCAATTTCAGTCAACAGAGGATATAGTCCCTGAAACATTTTGCAGAGATATATTTAACATACTTTTCGAGAGGCGAATACAGAATATTGCAAACTCTTGAACAATTAATGTTGTTCCATAGCCAGAAAGATGCCAAGAAGCTATATTACTTTTGGTGAAATTGATTTGTAAGGGTAGTCTATAATTTTGAATTTATACAACTTTATATCTGAAAATAGACATTTTCACACAACTCTGATGGAGTTAATGAACAATTTTCAGCTCAATATTTCTGCCTATATATATTTTGAAATCATCCCTGCCTTGACTTTGTCCCCGTTATGATTCAATGAGAGGACAAATTAAAATGAATCACAATCATTCATCTACTGCCTTGAATACCTATAAATATGCCTAAAATGTATGCCACGAAAAAGGCAGTGTTTTTTGTATATATACCTTTCTTAAGAAAAAAAGGAATAAATTGTAATTCAACTGGTGATATTCTAAATATAAATATTTTGAAGGTGTAATAATGCACTTAAAAATACAGTATGTATTTCTTTTTTTTTTTTCTGCGACTTTGAATTTGTTTTCCTTTTCTTGAGTGCCTTTTACTTTTGATACACTCTGTGTTTTTCAATTTCAGCTTTTCAACAGCTATTTGACAAAATTTCAACTTTATCCAACTCCTCACCAGTTTTTATCTCTTCAAAATCTGATATCTAGCTGGAATCTTAAATAAACGAAAAAACCTTGAATATCTTCTGAAAAACTCAACAAACAAAATCTACATATTCCAATTTAAAATTAAAACATCTACACGTAAATGTGCAATGTCATTTGATCTAGGACATTTCACAGTATATGAAGAAAGATTATATCATGCACAATATAAATGTATTTTAAATGTTATACAAGGTGCACATAATTGATTTGTTTGAAAATATGAACAGGATGTTCATAAAATCAGATGTGGAATCATCTGCGACTGAAAGATAAACTTTAGTCACTATCTTCCATCGTTCAAGATAACCTCTTGTGGGGTATTCATGTTGAAAAGGGAAACATTCTCAATTGAATATTGAATAGAAAGATTTTTCTGTGAATTGAAAAATCCACGATAAAAATGAAGTTATTTTTTGTGAATGTCTAACAGAAAACAACTACTTCCCCAGCTAAAGCCACGCTGGACATTGAACTACATCTATCAGACCTAGTTCAATGTCCAGCGTGGCTATAGCCGGGGAAGTAGTTGTTTTCTGTTAGTCATTTACAAAAAATAACTTCATTTTTATCGTGGATTTTTCAATTCACAGAAAAATCTTTCTATTCAATATTCAATTGAGAATGTTTCCCTTTTCAACGTGCACATAATAGTTTGTAAAATTTGTCGATTAAAATATAAACTTCTTAATGCAAAAAACAAGTATATTTTCTTGTAGTTTAACTTGAGATATCATGAAAATTAAAAGTTTTGTGTTTAGGTTATTAAAAGATATACTAAAAAATAAAGGTTAGTTTTGAGAATACCAAATTTTCAGAATTCTTGACCGAGGAAATTAATATTTACTAATATTGAAGTACCGAAAAATTAATATCAGGAATTGTGAGTAAATCAGAGGTACTTTTACTCTGCTAGAGTAGAAGTGAACTTGACATACATTTCATAATATCAGTTCAGATCTTGATGTTTTTAGGTTTTGAGAAAAAAATACTGTGCCATTCAGTATAAAAGTGAGTTTTGGAGTATGGGTTATGACACCCACAATGTCACTTTTACAGAATTTACAAGTTTTATAATTTTAATAGTCAAAATAAACCACTTTCATATTTCCCACTTTTTAAGATCATCTTTCTGCAGAATCTTAGGTTTTGGAACACGTTCTTGTGTTGAGTTTTTCTGTCTATTTTCAATTTTTATAGATAACACTTGAGATCTTAAATTTCTGGTAGTATATCTAGCCTTCATTATTTCTTTGTTGCTGAGATCAATTTCTCGATATATTACATGCCCACGAAATAATTTGGGGATTTATTTTTTTATTTTACTGTCTTACTTAAAAAAAAGGTACGGATAAAAGAAATTATCTCATAATTTCGAAGTAAAATCGGACAATGAATAACTAAAAACATCTTGCAAATTTACAAAGTATAAGTATTCAAGGTTTTCAGTTGAAATTACTGCTCTGCTGTAGCCAAAAGAAATCCTTATTCGTAGTACTTTAGCAAATGGATGGGGGTTTGTATAAAAATAATTCACCAATTGAAAATAACCATCAAGAAAAGACAAATAGTCGTTTCAATCAAAATTTTGTTCAACATATCACAATTTACAAATAACAATAGATCATTTTATTACCTGCATTCATATCTTTTATTTCTGAACTATGTCCGATCCCACCCATGATTTGAGGTGGAGGAGGTGGCACACTCATCATGGAAATTTGGCTGATGGGCGGTGGCTGGTTGACGAAAGTAGGCATTTGGGACTGCATCCCACCCCCCACGTTGTGCATCTGAAGCAAGGGAGGGGGACAGTTCATGTTGATATTCATACCCATGCCGGGTGGTGGTAGAATAGGCTGTGCCATAAGCGACGGAATGGAGTTTGGCAATGTAGGGGCGGTGGTAACTATAATGACAGTAGACAGTTACAGTTTTTATGATCCAGGTGGGAAAAATTAACACACAAGTCACATGAGTAAGCAATGATGTGACTAATTCAAATTATCTTTTTAAATAAACTTTATTCTACCAAAACTCATTTTCTTTTCTTTTCCTCAAACAGTGTATGTCACTCTTTATTAGCAAAAAATATGCTCTGACAATAACATTAAAATTTCATATACAGGGTGTTAGTGAATAAGTGCGACAAACTTCAGGGGGTGATTCTGCATGAAAAAATAATGACAGTTTGCTATATAACTTTTGTCCGCAAATGCTTCAGTGTTGAAATTTTTCCTAAAAACTGACTATTTATTTATTGCTCTGAAAACGGTCGAGATATGCAAATGAAATTTGGTGAGTTATTGCGCATTTTTTGACATGCAATTAAGAATTTTATGTTCATCATTGGCGCGCATACGGGTAATGATCTCAATTTTTTTAAAGAAAAAATGGTATGCCACTGAGATATTTCAAATTGAAAATCATTTTTGAATTCCTTGTTCAATTTGTGACCAAAAATCTTTCTTGCCTTTTTTTCGTATGGGGCGCCATTTTTATGCAAAAAAATAAAACACCTTAACGCGTATTTTTCTATTCTTTAATACATTATCAAGAACTATCTAATACAATAACATTAAACCAGAACAATAACAGAAAATAACACTAATAAATAAATAGGCGCAAAGCTACAACAAATCTTCAAAATGACCTCCCTCAAATGTGATACAAGATTCAACTCTTCGCCTCATTGATTGTCGTATTCGCGCAAATATTCCTTGTGTATTTCTTATTGTCTCACAGCCCGCTATAATTCTATTCCTAAGGTCTACAACATTTTCGACGGGAGTGGAATAAACTAACGACTTAAGAAAACCCCAAAAGTAATCTAGAGGATTTATATCCGGAGATCGAGCAGGCCAATGTTCCGTACCTCCCCTACCTATCCAACGATTTGGATATACTGTATCTAAGTGATTAGGTACAATAATGCTAAAATGGACTGGTGCACCATCATGCATGAACCAGAAGTGTTGTCTCAGCTCTAGAGGAATTTCTTCAAGAAGAACATGTAACTCTTCCTGTAGGAAGTTAAGGTGAGAGTCGCTTGTTAGTCGTTGTGGGAGGAAATATGGACCAATTAAATGATCAAGTACCCCAAGCCATACATTTAGTGAAAACTGATGCTGAAAATGAGATTCAAAGATTCCATGTGGATTTTCCTCAGCCCAGAGGTGATTGTTAAACTGTCGTCCAAAATTAGCCTCGTCAGTAAACAAAACGCCATTTAAAAAATTAGGAATTTGAGCGATTTGATGAAGAATCCAATGGCAAAAAACTAGGAGCGGAAAAAAGTCTCTAGGTAGTAGAGCTTGCACACGTTGAATATGAAACGGATACAATTGCTGTTCTTTAAGAATTTTAAATACAGTGAAGTTGCTTACATTCAGTATGTTGGCAATTTTTCGAGTATTTGTTTCTTGTGACTCCGCAATTAACTCGAGAACTGCTTCTTCTAGTTGCACAGTTCATACTTGTCGAGGGTGCCTGCAGTCAGCCGTTTGTTTCTTAAATGTACCATTTTCGCGCAAACGTTGGTGAAGACGAGTAATTATTGTGTGATGGGGTACCCTACGTCCTGGATACAACTCAGCATACAATCGTCGAGCTTACCGACCATTTCCATTACTTCGACAATAGACAAAATGCATATCTGACAATTCCACATTTGTATAATTTTCCATTCTTTTCGATATAAGAAAAATTAATTACTTATTATCATTAATGTTATACCAAACTAATAGCTTAAAAATGAAGGAACGCTAATTTGACATTTTGTTGAAATATTCGTATTTAACAGAATGTTGATAGTAGCCTACTAGCATCGCTACTAGATAATGTATTATAGTAATGACAAATACGCGTTGAGATGTTTTATTTATTTGCACAAACACAGCGCCCCATACGAAAAAAAGGCAAGAGAGATTGTTTGTCACAAATTGAACGAGGAATTCAAAAATGTTTAATTTGAAATATCTGTGACGTACTATTTTTTTCTTTAAAAAAATTGAGATCATTACCCGTATGCGCGCCAATGATGAACTAAAATTCTTAATTGCATGTCAAAAAATGCGAAATAACTACCTTTTAAAACTCACCAAATTTCATTTGCATATATCGACCGGTTTCAGAGCAATAACTAAATAGTCAGTTTTTAAGAAAAACTTTAACATCTCGGAAAATGAAGCATTTGCGGACAAAAGTTATATAGCAAACTGTCATTATTTTTTCATGCAGAATCACTCCCTGAAGTTTGTCGCACTTATTCACTAACACCCTGTATATAACAAATAAAAAATAAAATATAATAAAATAGAAGTAGAAGCGGAAAGCACTTAGGTTTACCACAAGGACAGGAACATCATAGCAAAACATTTTGAAGGGCGTAGTTATTGCTGTTCTTTCTAAAATTATTCAAATCCTTTCATTCCTTGAGATGGTATGGCCTTATGTAAAAATTAATTAACTATTTCTTGTATTAAAAGTATGCATCTGGGATAAATATGTCAACTGGTCACTAAAATAATTTTAAATCTAATATTTTATACAGTTATAGATGTTGAAGGTGAAGTAGTGTGTTTAATTTCATAGTTAATACGCTTGTTCATGTATATATGAAGATCGTCACTTTGATTGATGGTAGTTTTTAAAGATTGCTGTGAAACCAGGTTCAAGAACAAAGTTATTTCTGGTCACGCCCAGTACTAATATGTCAATATTATGAAAACAACAAGACTCCAAGAAGACTAACAGCTCATCAAAATGTTTAATAATACTGTATATATTAAAATGTAATATTTGTATTTTTTTAGTCAAGCACCAACTTTCATTACAAATAAGTAGTTAAACAAAATTTTAAAAGCAAATTTTCCATTTGTTTCAGACTCTGGGAAATACTGTGTGAAGTTAAACCCCCAGTACTCTGAATTAAATTATGAAAGGTTCAATACATTCTAGCAAATTCAAGAGTAGAAACAAGTTTCATAACAATATAAAGTAACCAACCTTGTCCAACTACAACTGGAAGAGTCACAGTCACCGTAGAGAAGGCAGGTTGTTGAAGAATTTGTGTACTAGCTGTAGCCTGCAATCCTTCTAGCTGATTTGGAGGCGGTAAACTATGTATCAGGATATTTTGACTTGTCGGTACAGCGACAGTCACAGTTTGCGCTTGTGGCATCACCGGTATTGTGTTCTCTTGCATCTGTGGTGGCGGCACAGATTTATTAGGAGGTGGTATATTCATGTTTTGTATGAAATCCTGATCACACATGTTACCTTCATTTGGTGTCGGAATAGCCATCAAGTCCAACGGTTTCGGGTTAGGGATTTTATTCAACAGAAGGGAACTTGGAGTCGGTATATTTTGTACTTGAATAGGGGCAGGTTGAGGAATATTCAGCGCATTCAAGGGTTCTGGCTGTGGTATATTTTGTACTTGTATAGGGTTCGGAGCAGGAATCGTAGCCAGCTCAACTGTGGGCAAGCAAGGGGGTGGCACTGGTGCAATGCTAGAGGTTACTAGAGGCTGAGGCAAGTTGACAGTAGATATAATTGGTTGCAAAGGTGTTGACAGTAAAATATTTTGAGCGGGTCCAGCCTGCGTCAAAACTAAAGTATCTCCTTGAACGATTTGAGGAGAGGGGACATTCAATAATACCGGAGAAGCAGTTATAACCGTTTCTGTAACTGCAACCGGTTCGGGAATGTTTTGAAAAGTCACAATAGGCTGCGGTAACACATTCTTCATTAGAGGTTGGCCGGTCATGTCTTGAGTACTGATGGGCACTTGAAAATTTGCTTGAGAGAGTTGTTGTTGGACTAATGAATTACTGAAAGAGGTATTTATTGTTATTTTAGGCTCGAAGTTGGGAACTTTTTCAGCTGAAAAGCGAGAAATGCGCTTTTGAATGCGATCTTTGGGTGAAGGGGACCGACGTGCTTTTCTTTTATTGGATTTGCTCCTGTCATCACTGAAACATAACAATAAAACAAAAATGAATACTTCTGGATTTTTCTGTTGAATTATTATCATCTAAATGTTTTCTTGGAAAAAAATCAATGTTTCATTTACACAAATTCAGTACTTGAGATAGGCTAAGTAGAAAATATTCTTCAAGAAGCATTTAAATAATTGTAATTCATATTTGGAACTCAAAGAGGTGGTATTTCTTAAGCAAGTGATCATTCACCTATTCTCTCAGCTATGTAATTTTAATGCTTATCATAATCATGTGGATAATTTTTATGAAAAATAATATAGAAAGGAACATATAATTGAAAGAGATCCCTTGGTTTTTATCCGAATGGAATAATCCTATAAATAGAAACAAAACTTCACCAAAATCTAACAAAAACTACAAAACAGCTGAAATTCTGGATGTAGGTAACATTTAAATGTATGAAGTATCCTTTAAGAAATTTTTTACTATGCGTTGGCCCTAAAAATTAAAACAAAAATCCAAAAATGCTCCCAATTTTTTTAAGCTACAACTCCAGAAGTATTGAAGATATGAAAAAATGTCTTGTTATTTTTTCTACAAAAATGTTTCTTATCAATTTTGCGATAAATCATGTCGTTAGGGAGATAAACGCAATTTTCCACTTGTACTCTAACGCCCAGTTGAAATTGAGCGGAAACGAAAAATGGCCCCAATTTTCATATAACCGGACTAGTCAGCTGCTTAAAAATGTATGAAATGTAGAAAAAACTCCCATCTTTCACATGAGACTAATTCTGAAGTTCATACAAAAAACAATCATAATACAAAGAGTGTTCAAAGATTTCCGATTAAATAACTGTGTATGAGTACACATTTTGATTAATAAATTCGTAAGGAATCATTGCCACGTTAACTCCTTGGGGCTTTGAGCCCTATTCAACCAGATTAGTATCGGTTTTGTTGGAAGAAAGTATTTTGACATGTAATTCGGATGTATTTTTATTGATAAAGAGTAATCTTAAATTTTGTTGTATAGTATTTCTAATCCCAATTGGAACGACATAAAAAGTTTCGAGAAGGAATTCTCTTCCACACGACTGAACTTTTTTATGATTTTACCAGGAACGCTTTGAAAGTAAAAACACTGGTAGTATATAAATTTCCTATTTGCCGGGCAGTGCATATGTAACCCTCCTCGTAGTGCTCCTATTTTTATTGCCGTTCCAATTGGGATTAGAATAACTATACATTTAATGATTTAATCAATAACACCCCTTATAGAAAAATAAGTAGTAGTAAGTACAAAGGGGAGGCATGTTATATGCAAGGCGCAAGGAAGTAGAAACACCAATCAAGATAAGATCAACAGAACAAGTACGTGATCTCATAAAAAATCCCGAGTATACTACACTTGAGTAACCAGTGAGGACCCAAAAAAACTAAGAAAAAAATTCATAACTTTATGCCCTTGCATTATAGAGTCTGGTGTGCCACAGGGTACAGTGCTGGGCCCAATTCTCTTCTCTATCTATATAAATAGTATAACTAACCTACTTCCTGAAGGCAATGTAATCTGCTATGCTGATGACACAGAACTATTATTCCAAGATAAGTCATGGAATCATGTATTCGAATAAGCTGAAATTTCTTTAATTAAAGTTAAACAGTGGGTAGACAATAATCTATCAACTCTAAATGTATGTCTCAATATATATGCTTCTCCTTCACAAAAAATAAATTTCCTGAAAATAAAGTCCTGATAATACACAAACAAAATACATTCACAAATGTAACTGTACACAATAAATTACATCAAGCTCTCAAACAAAATACAAAATAAGTTTTTTCCACACTACTTTAAAATAGTTTAAAATGGAACACCACGTCGAATACATTACTACAAAAATTAGAAAACTTTATTATAAATTTTAACAATTGAGACAAATGTAATCGAGGAAAATGCTTTTAAAAGTATGTAAAGCATAAGTAGAATCTGTATTAAACTATGGCTTGATAATATGGGGGGGGCAAGCTGCCAAAGTTTCATTGAACCCTTAAAAATTGCTGAGAAAAAGATACTCGAAATAATTTGGAATAAACGAAAGGGTGAAATATGCAAGATGCGATAATCCGGATTAACCCTAGATTTAATTAATCCGGATTATCGAGTCTCTACTCTATATCATAAGCAGGTTAAGTGTACATATTGTAATTTTTTTTTAATTATGAGATAACTCAATAAACATTGAAATATGGCTTTTTGAATGACATTTGAATTTTTTGTATATGTATTGTACTTTTTGAATTATTTTAGATTCCTGGAGATATGTGCAGAATCCGACTTGTATCAAGAAATATGCAAAATACTTTCTTAGTAGCAAGGAACAGCGGCTGACTAACCAGATTATATAAAATTGGGTGCCTTTTTCGTTTCCGTGCAATTTCAAGCGGGCGTTCGACTACAAGTGGAAAATCGTGTTTATCTCCCTAACAACATGATTTATCGCAAAATTGATAGTCAACATTTTTGTAGAAAAAATAATGAGCTATGACTTTTATGCAAGACATTTTTTCATATTTCCAATACTTCTGGAGTTGTAGCTCAAAATATGAAAATTCGGAGAATTTTCGGAATTTTTATTTTATTTTTAGGGTGGTGGCATGGTAAAGAATTGCTTAATGGATACTTCATACATTTAATACTTGAATCCAGAATAGGCGAGATCACTAATTTCTGGAAAAAATAACACAATGTTAGAACAATGAGAAAAGTAATTAGATTTAAAAAAAAAAATCCCAAAGAAATGTTCCTGTTTGAACAGTGCGGAAACCGCGCCAGGATGTGACGTAACAAGTTCAAAACTATCGACTCAGGAAAATGCCAAATCAATGGACTTATGACGTCAAAAGAAGCGGCAATAATGCTGTGATTGAATGTCTCACTGAATTTAAGGGTTTTAGAGCAGTGTTTATTCGAATATTACACAATATCTTATGGGAAAAACTATGCATACATAATATTTTATCACTATAATTCAACTTCAAGCACATATGAAGCAAATTTGTGATCTCGCCTATTATAGCTTTTTTGAAATTTTTGTCAATATCTCTATTGATTGGATAAAAAGAATAACGTGTCAATTTTCCAGTTATTTTTAAGAAATTAAAAAAAACTTGTTTCAATTACAATCCCTTGTGCATCTTTAATTAAAAAATGTTTAGAGGTACCTGTAACTTTTATCAAATCGGTCCTTCATTTTGTTGAGATTTTTTGCCTTGGAATCCAGCTTCTTTGATTCTTTGATCTGTTTGAACTGATCTAAAAATGATCCATCATTGGAGTAAATGTTCTTCTGACTGGGCGAGCTAGCATTGCTTACACTGAGAACAGAGGATAAGTAACAATACAGTAACTGAATAATAAATTAATAATTGGTACTACCTCTTAACATTTTGCTTCACATCAACTTTACTTGCTTTTTCTTTAGCTTCAAGTTTGGCCAGTATCTCTCTTTTCTTCTGTTCTATCAACTTTTCTTGGTGAGACATTTGCGCAAATCGGTCATTTCGAGTTATCTTATTTTGGAAATTATCCACCGGTTTTTTAGACATTTTAATGATTAACACAACACCAATGATAAATAATGCCTTCTATACTTTACTAGTTAACTATTGAGGGTATTTGTCTCCATTTTCTATTTACAATTTGACTTGACACTTGACTTGACATTCAGATTCAGTAAAGCCTAAAAAAAATCGAAGTCATAAGCTACGTTTTATTGCACAGAACTATATTATAGGTCTGTGTGATTCAGTGGAAAATGGTTTGGATGTTTTCCATTAAAAGAGTAATGGCAATAAACACTCACATTTATGTTATGTATTTCTCAGAAAAAACATTTGTTTCTGATGGTTTTGAATAGTTTTTCGAAGGATCGACTAATTTTTTTCTTAGCTTTCATCTCCTGCTGTATTTGTTACCGGTGCGCTGGTGTCCTGATCATCGCTTTCTTTTTCCATCCTTAAAATAATAAAAAAAAAACTATTTTTAAATTTTTTCAATATCGAATATCACAGATATAAATATTCTAGCGATATCTTTCTTTATGTTTGTTTGAACAGCAAGTTGATTATAATGGTATACATAACATTTTTGTTTTCGAAAATATGCAAAAAAAACAAACTCAATAATATCAGTGTTGCATAGGTACCTACTTTTTACTATGTATTTACTTTCACTTTTAGATCACAAATCACTGTTTCTACTAAACTGAAAAATGAAGATCTAATCTTACCTTGTTTGAAGAACAAATGTGAAATGTCCCTTTCTTTCAAAAAACAAGTCAAATTTATATAATTTTTCATTTATGTCCGTTTTCCGACAAAAGACAACAATTTTTCCACTTACTCTCTTTGTTCTTTATTCTTACCGCTCACCGCCTGTATCACTAGCGATTTTGGCGTTGTTAGTGTTTTTTTATTACTTAATTTTAGGTTTTAGGTTTTAAGTTTGAACTCTACAATGACTTTGTCGATAAGAATTGTTTCTTTGGACAATAAAGCATATTTAATTGATTGATTGATTACCGATAAGCCGCCTCGTACTATGAACACGTGTCGCAGAAGTTAATTATTTTCCGTCCTGCTTTGCCGCCCATTGATTTGGCCCCTGTGATATTTGCACAAATTCGGCATATAGTCGGCGTGGTACTGGCGGTACATATATATTTTGAAAAGCAATTCTCAAAATAACCCGAAAACTTCAAGAGAGATTTGAAATTGTGCTTATTTTAAAAAACCAGGATTTTGGAAAGGGAATAGAGGGAATTTCCAATATTAATTTTGTAGTTAAATATTTTGGGCAAATAATTTCAGAATGTTACATTACTGACAAATTCGAAATTTTAGTTCATTTATGAATTGCCAAAAACGCAGGAAGGCCAATTTAGTAATTTGCCTTTTTTAGAACAGATATAACATCTTTTTTCTTCCAGGAGGAGATAAAACCCAAACCATGGAAAATATATCCTGATATCTCCACAAAAAACATTCAGGGTTAACTTTATGTTGCTTCTACAAATTCCGGATTCACAGCGTAGTTGGATACGTTTGGTGGCGACGTCAATGATTTGTACGTCGAAGTAATAAGATGGTGCCGTTAGAAGGCGCTTCCGGTTTTGATGGCATTGTATGAAGTATTTTATACAATAATGATGGCAGTTACTAAGTATTATTACCCTGAGGTTGCGAACTATTATTACCCCGAGGTTGCGAGCTGTGAATCGCTTACTCTGCTGTTGAATACACAGAACTCAAATACAGTGTTTAAGTTCTGTGGTCGAATCACAGAACTAGTTATAGTTCTGTGGATCGAATATGAATAGTGAAATACGGGAGTTCCACAAAAGTTGACAACTTCAAAAACTTCTACCTTTCCAATTGTAATAATTTTATCAGGGTTGTGTAGAGAATCACAAAATGAATATGCTGGATGATTCATTTTTAGTACCAAAATGTTTATATTTTTGTATATAAAGAACTTATATTAATACCGAATGCTGTGTTAATAGAGAGTTATTGAAACGTCCGTTCTATAGTTCTTTTAATAAAGTTTTTTTATTTGACATATACGCATGCGCATTGTGTCCGACTTTGAGGATATCCTCAATCAAAAATACAGGCATCCCTTACTTTATTTAAATAAAGGCCAAGAACGTTTTATTAAAAGTTCCTTTATTTTGACAGATTTGTTTTTTTTCTGTCATATATCTGTCGCCAGTTGAAAATCTAAAGTTTGTTAAGCACTGCTCGTCTATATATTTTCAAAATCAAATAAAGCAGGTTTATTTGGTGGTATATTTTCTTCCCCAACAATATTGTGAAGAATTAATTCGTCCAAGTGTCACTTATGCGTCCAACTAACGAACAATAGTGTGATTATTTTCATAAGCTTATTTTTCTAGTAAATCAATGACTGAAGAAAAGTGGAATAACAGATTGAGATTCACATTCGAAGACGATATAATTTTATTACGTGAAGTTGTTTCACATAATTTGACGTACTTGTCAAAATAAAGCTTGAACATAAGCATCTTGGAAGAAGTTTGGAGCAATAACACCCTTTCGAAATCGCGTTAGAGGAAACTTTAGTAGCGGATCTTTTAGTAAAGTCAGCGCTTATTTGTAAGTTGCAATAACTCTCTATTATCTCGAGTGTTGGTGCCTATCCCAATCTGATTCGTTTATTTGATATGAGCGAAGAGCGTTCGGAATCAGGGGTTAAAAATATTAAATTATATACTCGGAGCTCAGCCTAGGAGAGATTTCCACGATTTACTGTTGCGTTCCAATCAACAGAACTGCTTCCAAGTGTGCGGTTAGCAACAAAGTTTTCTCAAAACACACACAGAGTCGTGATAAGAACGTGCAATCACTAACTATATATAATTTAAATGATCATATCAACAGTCTGGGTTCAGTATTGCTTAGAATAATAAAGGAAGAGCTGGATAAATGCGCGGTAAAGGAAGCAAGGTGCAATAATTACAGAGAGAGAGAGAAAAAAATTAGGCTAGGAAAGATGACAAGAGGATGCCACGTGGGAGATGATTGTCCACTTTGTCCAGTATCAGTATATGTTTGTGTTAGTTCTGCCGTTGATAACGTGCATTGCACGATTTAATTATACGTATTGTGAATTGAATACATAATTGCCACGAGCAAGACACATGTACTCACCCGACAAAGCCTCTATTACACTTAATATGTTACGTAACAGGGGGGGAGCTGGTCAACTGCACCAATAGAGAAGGAACGACCAAGAAACCGATAGAGAGAAAATTAGGTTATGTTGTAGCATGAAGACAACATTTTGTTTTCCAATATAAATAATAATTGAATAATAGTGACGATGTCCGTCTGGAAAAAAGCTGCGAAAGCTTATCAGAAAACGCATAGGGAACGACACCAACCCGAAGAGCGAAAGCACCTAGGACTTCTGGAGAAGAAAAACGACTACATTCTCCGGGCAAAAGATTACAATGACAAAAAAGCCACATTAAAAGTTTTGCGAAAAAGAGCATTGAATAAAAACCCAGATGAGTTTTATCACCATATGATAAATTCCAAAACTGAAAATGGTGTGCACTTTGACAAGGAAACCGAGCCTGAAGATACCCCAGAACAAATACAGCTGATGAAAACACAAGATTTGAAATATATTGTAACAAAAAAGACTATTGAGCTAAAGAAGATAGAAAAATTACAGGCACAGTTACATTTACCTAGTATTGATGTGATCAGCAGAAATAACCATATTTACTTTGACAAAGATATAAAGAAGGAAGCCGAGAGAAAAAAGTTACAACTTCTCATGGAAAAAGAACTTCCAGAGGTAGATGAGCACTCTTTGGTAGAATCAGCCAAAAAAAGAAAATCTTTGTATGAACAATTGGCAAAGAGGATAAATAGGGAGAGGCAACTCGCTATAATACAACAGAAGATTGAAATATCTAGAGCTGTAGAAAATAAAAAAAGTGTATTGAAACCGAAGAGAATCAAGAAGGGAACTAAAGATAATGCACCAGTTTATGCCTGGAAATATGAACGGAAAAAATAATGTTTGTAGAAATTTTGGTATATTTACAATAAAACTGTTTACATAAAATGTTCAGGAAGTACAGATTCATCCTTGAAAACGTCCCTTGAAAGGAGTCTCCCAGCTGTATTCCATATTTCCGCACCATCAATACCCTTTGGTTCTGCTACTTTTGTGAGTAAATCGTGGAAGTCCAATTTACTACCTTTTTTCAATGGTTTTGCATAGACTAATGTTTTGCCAAGTTTTTCATAACATGGCCTTTCAGATTGTCTCAATATTTTTATTGGTTGACCCATGGCCTTTTCGAGTGTTCTTATATTGAATACTAATTCTTGGAATTCCCGAGGCTCTAGAGAACATTTGTGATCTGATCCCTTCTGATTCTTATCCAGAGTCAAGTGACGCTCAATTATCTGGAAAAGTGTGATTTTAGTTGTAGATAGATAGATCTCTTGCTGAGGAATTGACATTGCCAATTCCATGTCTGTTTGTTGTTATTTGCTCTCACGTTTCGGGGATTAATGAGCTTTACAAATGGAATTATGATCAATTTTGCTCATATTAGTAATATCAGTTCTACTGTTAATGGTGTCAAGATTTTTCACATGAATCATTTCTAGAAATCCCCGTTTTTTATAACGTTATGTTTGGTGTTGAAAATTATCGTCTTTTCGTAATTAAAATTAATAATGTTGGTTTTTGTTATAGTTGTTTAGGGCTGTTGATCAGTGTTTTGCATATTTATGTAATTTTAGAAGATTTTCTAGATATTCAGATGTTTGCAATTATATACTTGAATGTGTGTTGGGTCATTGCATATAATTTGATAAATTATGTGGGTATTTACATATACAGTGAGTTTCGAAAAGTTTGCACCCTATGGGAAACTTATTATCCATTTGTCAGAAAATTTTATTCTTGATAAAAATTGGAGCATTGCAGAAAACCTGCCTTTGAGTTGTCAAAATTCTAAATTTCCAAAAGAGGTGTACAGGAAAGAACAAAAAATTTGAATTTTGGTAAAGAGTAAACTTTTTTTAAGCATTTTGGATGCCAATTATAATCCTGTCTCTCAATGCTTTGGTCATTTTGCTATCGAATTCACATGTAGAAGCGAATTTTTTCAAATCCAACAAGAACGATTCGAAAGGTTCTTGTTCTTTCTGACAGCGTTTGTAGAATTTATATCGTTCATATATAATATTTTTCTTTGGTGATAAGTGTTTATCAAATTCTTCATAAACTGACTTTAATGTTGTACTTTCATAGTCCAGACCAAAAGTGTTGGAACAAATCCAGTGCTTCTTCTCCAATGCAGTTCAAAAACATCGCTACTTGTACATCTTCAGATTTCTTGTGTAAACTACTAACTTTTAGATATATCTTAAATTTCTGTTTGGATGATTTCCAGTTTTCAGCAGCTCTCTCTCCAATATCCAACTCATTTGGTGGCTTCGCTATAGCTGTAACCTCTGTTGACATTTTGATATTCTCACCCTTCTATGGGTTTTATACTGAATCCTGGGTTCTTCGCAACCTGACACCATGTTGTGATTTGTGAATCTTTGTGAAGAACTTAATGAATTACAAGTACTTTTTCAAATCTGTTTTTATTATTAATATTAGAAACATACAGGAATTAGCGAATAGGCTGACAGCACATACCATAACACCTTATTTTCGACATTATCAAAAAAGTTTATTTGGAAAAGTTGTTCAGAATTAGAAACAATATTCAGATTTGATTTGTTTAGCATTAATCAATTCATTCATTTAATTATTTTCTTCCATTGCACCAAAAAACTAATTAAAATTTAAACCATTTTCAACAAACGTCAATATTC
Organism: Gonioctena quinquepunctata; assembly: GCA_018342105.1. Classification (NCBI taxonomy): domain Eukaryota; kingdom Metazoa; phylum Arthropoda; class Insecta; order Coleoptera; family Chrysomelidae; genus Gonioctena; species Gonioctena quinquepunctata. The sequence continues at coordinate 454,293 of JAFIRS010000308.1, forward strand.
TAGTACAAATAATAAATTGGACCAAATTTTGCATTAAAATATTATTATAGTAATATGAGGCCTAAGGTGTATATGAGATACTAAGTAGTACTCTTTATGAGGCTAGATTCATAAGAAATGGAAACACATTTTTTTTGTTGTGTAGGTGACTGTGATTTCAAATCTGAATATTGTTTTTCTACAACAACCTCGATAAATGTTCATTTTATAACCGTAACTTCAATCATAAAGAAGCACATTTTGTACAGAATTTTATTTTTGCATCGGTTGCTAGGCAAGTTGCTAAGCAACAAATGCAAAATGGAATATTTCGTGTTAGGTCTAGGTTCACTCTAAAATCACGACGACTACGGCTTGTCAAATTATGACGTCCAGCGACAAATTGATGAAATGTCAGCAGATCGTTTCTGTCAAAGTTTTAGTAGGTAACGAGTAATTTCATGGTTGTTTTCTATAAAAACTATTAATTAAAATGGAAACTGATAGTGATATTGACTTAGATTTGACAACTCCGAACATAATAGAAGCAGCGAAGGTAATAACACTGAATTTATTACCGGAAACGTCGGAGAGTGTGTATCAACGCGCTTATAACCTTTTTTTGGAATGGAAGGTAGATCAAAAGACAAAATCGTTTTCCGAGAACGTTTTAATGGCTTATTTTGGCGACTTAGCCAAAAAATTTAAAAGTTCCACTTTGTGGTCACAGTTCTCAATGCTGAGAACGACTCTTAGTATCTATAATGATATAGATATTGCCAAATATTTGAAACTGAAAGCATTCCTCAAGCGGCAGTCTATCGGCTACAAACCCAAAAAGTCAAAGATCTTTACAGCAAATGACATCGATAATTTCATTGAACAGGCTCCAGATGAAATATATTTGGCAACAAAAGTAAGTTTTATATTTCCATTTGATGAAAAATATGTTCAAGTGAACTAATTTACATTGTAGGTTGCATTAGTTATGGGAGTAATGGGTGCATGTAGAAGACATGAATTACATCAAATGAAAATTACTCATTTCAATGATCTTGGTTCAGCTATTTTAGTAACAATACCAGACAGTGAAACCAAAATAGTACGAAATTTTACTGTAAGTGGCAAATTCTACGAAATTTATAAAAAATACGCAAATCTTCGCCCTCAAAATGCTAATGGTCTATGGTTTTTCATTAATTATCAAAAAGGAAAGTGTACCATTTAGAAAATAGGTCTGAATAAGTTTGGAGCTATGGGAAAAGACATTGCCAAGTATCTAAAATTGCCAAATTACGAATTATATACTGGGCACTGCTTTCGCTGATCCCCCACAACAATTCTTGTTGATGCTGGAGGTGACATAACCACGTTAAAACGCCACGGTGGCTGGAAATCTACTACAGTCGCTGAGGGATATATTGATGAATCGAAGAAAAGTAAGCTTGCCAACGAATTTAGAAATGGAAAATCGCGAGAAGCCGTCTACTTCAACGTCGACAAATTATCAATTTTGAAAAGAATTAAGTATTCAGCAATCAAGTTCTCCAAATATGATATTCAATAATTGCACATTCAACTTCAATTAGATACATACCTACATTTATAGGCTTCTATTTCTGTGTACCTATTAGAAATAGCAATAAAGAAAATATTTACATATTTCTTCAATTTATATTTTAATTCTGATAGAAAGCCCATAAGCGGCGAATTCGGAGTAATGAAATATCATCAGTTCATTTCTTTCAAAGTTTTTGCAATGTATGCATGTATTAAACGTGAACGATATGTTGTCATAGAAAAAGTATAGTATGCAACTCGCAACAAAATGGCCATTTTGCACTCGTATGAATTGCAGCACTTACCTTCGGCTCGTGCTGCAAATTTCATACTTGTGAAAAATGGGCATCATTTTGTGCTCATTGCATAATATACTATTCTATGTAATTCTAAACAACTTTTCTAAATAACTTTTTTGGTAATGTCGAAAATAAGGGTAGTTTGCTCTTGATCAAAATTCTTATTTTTTGTTCTACCCTATACACCATTTGAAAATTAAGAATGCAAGTTTTCCGCAATGCACCAATTTTTATCAGGAATAACATTTTTTGACAAACTGATAATAAAAAAAGTTTCCCATATGGTGGAAGCTGTTTGAAACTCGCTGCATAAACTGTTAATCTTGATTTATCGTTACCTCTTTCTGTAGTTTTCAAGAAGTGATATTTAAAAAAAAAAACTAGTTCTTGGAAAGGGACAATGTACACTTTTATATAGAAATCATTATATTTTTATTAAGCCCATGTTATTAGAAATTGAAAAATCCATGGTAACTAAAACTGAATGAAATCACACAATTTTCTTTGTTTTTGCATGTAGAACTGGAAGATAGGAATGCTGCATTTTAGTACATTTTCACCCCTAAAACTTTGATTGAGGCCAAAGCACTTTTTTTTAAGATTGAGCAATTCTGTCATTTTCAAATTTTACCTACATTACATCCTAAGGCAACTGCAGCAGTTGAAATATGAGTACCCAGTTCATGTCCTGAATATCCAATGAAGATATCAGAGAATTGAGATTTATACAAATTGATCACGTTCAAATTGATATCTTCAAAAGGTGCTGGGTAAGAAGAAACACAGTGGAGGATGGCGAATTTCTTGTGGTACTTTGATACTAGATTATATATTTCTTTCACAGTGTTGAAAGATTGCATTCCTAAAATTGAACAAATTTGTCGCTTGGGTAACAACAGCAAAAGTAAATGGCTCTTACCTGTGGATATAACCAAAGGAACATTTTTTCTAGCGGCATTTTCAATCAATAAAAAATTATTTGCGTCCCCAGACCCAAGTTTGACAAAAGGGACATTTATGTTGACAAGAAAATCTAGAGATTGTGTATCCATTGCTGAAGCTGTAAATAAAATTCCGATATCCTCGGCATACTCTTGTAGTGCTCTGAATTCATTTTCGCTGAACTCTAAAAAGGCTTTATGTTCTCCATAAGTTAGTCCAAATGAGTGACTAGACGTATAAGGTCTATCTAAGGCTTCTTTGTTGAATTTCCCGTGAAAATCGGTTTTTTGGAATTTTGCACAATCTGCGCCACATTCCTATAAGAAAAAAAGGGGCAATTTATATGCATAATCTGTCATAATCACTGCAGTAGTAGTATTTATTCTTTGCCAATTTTTCACAAAATATAAAGTCAAAAGATGATTGAATAAGTATATAAAATGGGTCTGAAGGGATATACAGGGTGCAAAAGTTTTTAGGAGGTGATTCCTTGTCGAAAATTAAAGGGGTTCTTTCATGTAAACAAAAGCTCTTAGGCCTTTCCTTGAAAAGTTACACACTTCCAAAAATGAGAAAAAACATTTTTTTCTTGAAATTGCTAAAGAATTGAAGAAATGGCATTTTGTGGGCATGTTCTGCCAATAAAAAGGCGACCTATGAATATTTTTTTAATTTTGTTTTGATCTTTTAAAGGGGTGAAACATGCAACCCTTATTCCATTTTTTACCAGAACTTTTTAACGAAACAAAATTTCTCAATTTAAAAATATGTGTTGAAAAGAAGGATTCATTGCAAAACTTTTTCAACTCTTGTGCTGTGTCCGTAAAAGCAATAGTTTCCTAATAAAAAAATATAATACAACATTGTGCATGCACGGATCTTCTGTAAATGGAATCGAAAAAATCTAGTAGGTGGCTGTCACGTTTTGTTTGCACAACTTGTGACTTCAATCGTATTTTAAAATCGGAAAAATCTAGTAGGTTGCTGTCAAGTCGCTTTGATTTCTATGTGGTTGTTGAAAGTTGGATTGTGTCTTTTGAATCTTCAATATGAACGCTGAAATGGCCGATATGGATTTTATGTATGGTTGTGTCAATGGAAATTCTTTGGAAGCTAGACGGCTCTATGCAGAGATATACCCTCAGCACGTGATAACTCATCACACAATTTTTGCACGTCTTCACCAACGTCTCTGTGAAAGAGGGACTTTTAAAAAATGAACAACTGATTGTGGTCGTCCACAAGTAATAAGACCGGTGGCACTGGAAGAAGAGGTTCTCAATATGATTGAAGATCGTCCGGAATTAAGTACAAGACAAATTGCTAACACACTTAATGTTAGCAATAAACTAATCTGGAAAATTTTAAAGGATCACCAATTGTATCTGTTGGATCTTGAGTGGACTGTATGATATGGAATGGAATTGCTTCTTTTCTAGTAATAATCACTACACGAAATTGAAAAATGATTTATTGCTGTGATTTTTACAAGAACTTAAAGCAAACATGTCTAGCTTGCAACCCTAGTTGATACATTCTGCCTGGTGCATACCATAACATGTGGCAACTGTCTTAAAGATATAAACAAACCACAGTGGCGTAGACTTGTCACAATGGCATAAACAGTATCCTTACCATATTCAACGAGTCCAAGAAAAGTGCTTGGACACTTAATGTTAGCAATAAACTAATCTGGAAAATTTTAAAGGATCACCAATTATATCCTTACCATATTCAACGAGTCCAGGCTCTTTTGCCTCGAGATTTTCCCCATTGACTATACTTTTGTCAATGGAGTCTTCAAATGATTACCCAAAATGCTCAATTTTTAGAAAACGTAATATTCACTGACGAATCCAACTTTTCAAGGCAAGGGATTACAAATTTCCATAACAATCATCTATGGGCCGAAGATATCCCACATGTAATTCAAGAAGGTTGGTATCAATATGAATTTTCACTTAGCATGTGGGTAGGAATTATTGGCGAAAATATTATTGGACCGTATTTTCTACCGTTAAGGCTAACAGGTGCAACCTATACAAATTTTCTCTAGGAGCAGCTTGCCATTTTACTTGAAAATGTTCCACTAGCTATTCGACCACGAATGTGGTTTATTCACGATGGTGTGCCTGTCCATTTCAGCATAACTGCTCGTCAGTACTTGGACGACATGTATCCAAATCGTTGGATAGGCAGAGCAGGACCTCAACCTTGGCCTCCCAGATCTCCAGACTTAAACCCCTTGGCCTTTTGCATCTGGGGTCACCTGAAGTCCTTGGTTTATACGACCCCATTGAATGTGTGAAAGATTTAAGGAATCACATCATTGCAGCCTGCGAGACAATCCAAAACACACCAGGAATATTTCAACGTTTGTGGCAGTCTATGAGACGAAGACTTGATTCCTGTCTAATGGTTGGAGGAGGTCATTTCGAGCAGTTTTTATAATTCCGTTCCGTTTGATCTTGCTGCCTTTTTCTTTGTTGTAATAAGCATAATTTTGTTTTGTTTGTATTTTTAATTTGATATTCTATTGAACCAAAACATGGTACTGGTACATGCCTACATTAAAATGTGAAAACAAGCGGAATAATTTCAAAATACTACGATTGAAGTCACAAGTTGTGCAAACAAAACGTGACAGCCACCTACCAGATTTTTTCGATTCCATTTACAGAAGATCCGTTCATGCACAATGTTGTATTTTATTTTTTTATTAGGAAACTATTGCTTTTACAAACACAGTTAAAAAAGTTTTGCAATGAATCGTTCTTTTCAACACATTTTTAAATTGAGAAATTTAGTTTTGTTAAAAAGTTCTGGTAAAAAATGGAATAGGGGTTGCATGTTTCACCCCTTTAAAAGATCACAACAAAATTTAAAAAACATTCATAGGTAGCCTTTTTATTGGTAGAACATGCCACAAAATGCCATTTCTTCAACTCTTCAGCAATTTCAAGAATAAAAATAAAAAATTCTAATTTTTGGAAGCATGTAACTTTTCAAGGAAAGGCCCAAGAGCTTTTGTTTACATGAAAGACCCCCTTTAATTTTCGACAAGGAATCTGCACCCCCTAAAAACTTTCGTACTTATTTGGTAACACCCTGTATAATAAATTGAAATAAATTTAAAATTCTTCAGAAAGTATCTTTATCTCAGTTATTGTCTCAAGAAACACCACAGTCTTTGTTTTTGTCAATGGTGTTTTTTCACAAGTTCAATAAGTACTGTCTTCCAGATTGTTTCCTCTTTCCATTTAATAAACAAATAAACACAAGAAACAAACCAAAAATTAGTTCAGTACTTTTTATAAACATGTCATTTATTAAATATTATAATTGAATTATAATTGAACCTTCCCAGTTTGGAAGGTCTCACTCTTATGATTGTAATTGAGACTAAAACTAAAAGTATAAACGCTCCTACTGATGAAGATTTGAGACAGTGACCAACCAATCAAATCAAAAAGCATTTATTATAACCAACCCTATGTACACAGTCTTGCTGAACAGAGGATATAAATATATAATTAATTTTGTTCAGCATCAGCTCAGGTACCCCTAGCTCTCCCTTTTGGTTTGGGAGCGTGAATTCCCATTCCTCCAGTTCCCTAACCTCGCATATGCGAACATATTTTGGGCAGTAACACCTTGCTCTTCGACAAACCTCCCTGCTGGTACACACGGTGGCCAGATGGGTCTCCCAACAGATGTTGGTTGATGCTCTAAGACAATTACCCCTGATTTCAAGATGAATTATTTCAGTTTAGGCCTCTTAGGTTAGGATGAGCCCTTTATGCCTAAATTGTAATTTTCTTTCTTCGCGGGGTTTAGATATTTTAGTGCCCGCAAAAGCCATTTTTATTTAATTGTTTGATTTACCGGAAAAGTTTTATTGAAAACAGTTTTTGTATGTGATCTTTTATATTTCTCATATAAATCTAATACTTGATAGATGACTCTATGCTTTCCAGACAGTGACCAGTTACTAGAAATAACGTGTATATATCTGAATCCAAGAAACAGGCGTAAAAATATTTTATTTAATTTTGAAAAGTTGTTAGATACCTACATGCGCGTATTGTAGACCAGGGCTGAAGCCTTTGAAAATGGTAAAAAGTGAAGAAAAATAATAGTAGGATGAAACCCATTGGTAAAGGAAGAGAATATGACAAAAATGAAAGGAAAAATAATTTACGGGCGAAAACTACGAGTCCTATGGAAAAAAGTTAAGCGGCAAAGTTGTAGGTGATGAAAAGATCTACAACTTTTGTATCCACACTTTTTTCACATAACCTCAAAATGTATGTGAAAAATTCAAATAACCCAAGTTTTTGGTTTTTTATTTTTATCTTTTACAAAACAAATTTTTTTCTCACGAAATTTAGTAAAAATCTACCTTTTTATGTCCCAAACACAGTGTAATTTTTTTGATTTAAAATATTAATTTTTTCTCCTTATTTGAACTTAATATCGAAAAAGCACCCTAATTTTCAATCGAAAATTCTCCCGTCAAAATATCAGCTTTTTTAAAAAAGTCGGTGGGCTTTTTGTTCGTTGAAATCTTTACTTTCTGATGGTATAAAAAAAAAAGTACATTACTATGGCAGAAAATGCAAAGAAACGAAAAAAAATTGATTCCGAATTTAATAAGACATCTACAATATTTTGAGAAAGTTGTAGAATCTTCTTTAAATTATATGCGTAGATGCCTATTTATTGCTATTTTAAGATAACTTATATATCTGAGTGACCAACGAAAAATTTTAGCCCATCAAAAGGTATTTCATAGAGAAGTGGGGAAGGGGCTAGGAGGGCCTGGGCCTTACTACCTGTTATTTCTTTGCATTTTCTGAGAACATTTACCATAGTAATGTATATTTTTTTACACCATCAGAAAGTAGAGATTTCAACGAACAAAAAGCCCACCGACTTTTTTAAAAAACCTGATATTTTGACGGGAGAATTTCTGATTGAAAATTAGGGTGCTTTACTTTATTTTAATAACACAAAAATAAAAGGTGATGCATATTGCCATTTTAACAAATTTCGTTTTCGCCCAATAATGCCGTTAGATGACGAAGATTTTAATAGTGTTGTCGACTGTGGACTGTGTTGTTTACCAAGTAACAATTAGGTATAAGTTGAACCATCATCTCACAATGGCCGTGTTTATGCGGACAAGTTACAATTAACAAGTAGAAAGTTGTCCAACTTCTTACTTTAATTGAACCAATTTTTTTTCTAATGCGCAACTAGAACGAAGATGACCGTGGATTGGTCTGTGCGATGACGAAAGATAACCTAACTTTTATCAAATAAAATATTCTGGTTTGTTTTTGTTGTGGGTTGTAGTGTCTTTTGGAATTTTATTTGCATGTTTGTGAAAATATATTGAAAACATTTTAATTGATGATGTTATTTTAATTCAAATTATTAATCGAAAATTTAGGGTTAGTTTAAACGGCTCGGATCTGACTTCCTTTAATTGTTAATTGAATATGTGCATAAATGCCATCATTTTCATTACTTGTTAGTTGATAATTGTTACTTGGTGTTGCATGAATCCACCATTTATTCAGCTCTATAAACATCCTAAAAATGATTGCGTCTAATTTTATTTTATTTTACGGTGTTATAATAAACTCACCATAAAGGCAGAATGCCAATCATTCCTTTCAATTAGTGAATGAACTCTGTGATAATGATGCAAAAATAGTCCCTAATGTTTCAGTGATGAACTCTCTTATATATAATTTGGAACAATTAATTTCCAAATGGCTTACTTTTGCAGTTTTTATCAATTGCTTTGCAGTACTCAAATCACCTTGATGATTCTGGCCAATTTCAGCAATGATAAATGTTTTCTCAGAACTTCCCCATAAGGTGTTTAATTCCATTTTATATAGATTTATTTTTTGTCTGGACCTGAACAACACAACTGAGTGCATTAATTAGAAGACACGATGGGGTAGAGAAAATAGACCGAATAGACACGAATGGCTCTGGAGGTTTCGCGGGTTTTTTAATGTCTCTGCATCGTATCATGAAGTGGTTGTATAAGATTTGCGTTATGTATTGTGTTTACATCTGTTATAGTTAGTCAGAATTACTAAAGGTAAGTCCCTTTCAACAGTCGAAAATGAATGATAGCATTCGTAATTAAATTAATTGAAAAAAAATCAGACAATGGGATTTTATATGTAGCCTTTATGACATATTTTGGTACGCCTATGTACTGTTTACACATTTTTTTGTTCAAGTGGAAAGATACTTTGTTCTTTCAACAACTCAAGTCTCGCAAAAAGCAATAAATCATTGTCTAAAATAGGAATATAACTATGAAAGCAGCAGAATGGTAGACCCTAGCAAAAATTATAGTACTCTAATTTTTGACTCTACGGCATTTGGTCACAGAATATATTCTGTGCTATGGTGGAAAATCTATGGTCACAATTTGCTCTTTTGGAGGATGGCTGATAGGTGGCTCCTACTGCAGTTTAACATTCTTATTTTAGACAATGAATTAGCCTCAGTGAGGGAAGGGAGCATGGCGCAGTGGAAGACCGTCCGATTTCGAACCGAGGTCCCGGGATCGATCCTCGGCCAGGGTAGAGATTTTTAATGTGAAACAATATATTATAAATTTCGTAGCCTAGCCGAGGAGAGTTCTCCACGTTCCAATTAACAGTGCTGCTCCTGAAGTAGCGTATGGAGTTAGTAACACAGAACACATCATTAAAAGTACGTGCAATCCAAAGAGAGTAAACGTTATCTGAATAGGAGGTACTAATAAGCTCTAGCCAATCAGAATCTTGTAGCATTAACGCGTCATAGTGACGTACATGGTCATGAGTACAGGTGGCCCGCGTAACATGGCCCGCGTAATCAATAGCCTGTAACTCTCAGACACCAGAGTGCGGAATCCGCTAGTCCGCCACTGTCCAGTGAGAAGGATGGCCATGACATGTCCATATACGTCACTATGACTCACAAATGATCTTTCATCTCTTTCTATTAGTGTCACCATTGTCTTATGGGGAATAGACTCTCCTACTCAGATAAAGTTCACTCTCTTTGCGTGCAATCACCAACAATAAAAAGTTTACATTATGCACCCATCGGTCAAAGCCTCTAATTGCGGGGTACGCCATAGAGAGGGAGCTGAACAAGTGCGCGGAAAGAAAGCAAGGTCCAAGGAACAGAGAGAGAGCCTCAGTGATAGGTTCACATCTTTTTATTATAAAGTGTTTTTCTACTATGTATTTTGTTCCATAACGAAAAGAAATAGAGAATATCCTCAACATTGGAAAATATGGATTTGTATTTGCAGGAATTGTAATTGTGGTGATATGCAGAATATGCAAATTGAATTTGAGAAAAAAATTGGAAATATACTACTTTTGCGAAAAACTAAATTAGAAAAATAATTCTCAGAAGCAGATATCACAAATACTGTAGAGTGAGCCATAATATGAGATAATTCCAGATAAACTTTCAATTTCTATGATGCTATGGTTATAGAAAAAAAAGAAGAAAAGGTATACGATAAAAAAGACGAAACGGTATAAGATAAAAAAGAAGAAGTGAGATGGATAGAGCTCGTCCAGTATTGAAACGACCGTTTGGTAGGTAGAGAGGGGGAAAACACGATTTGATGTGGCTGCTTATGCTACGGCGAATCTTCACCAGTGGCTTGTCATTCAGCGTTTGGAAGGTTAGGTTTGTTTGATTAATAAATAGGTAGTGCAGTATTTATTCAACTTTGACAAAAAATTCATAATCTCCGACCCCAAAAACCCCCGCATACCATTTTTGAATAAAAATCGGACCATAATCACAAAACTAGTCCGCCAAAAACTACGTCTCGTGTTTCGCCTATACCAAATAATTTGGTACGCCTATGGAGTTTCTATTAATAGCCACAGTTAGACAATGGCTCGGGCATCTTCGAGAAAAATTGGTTGTTAGGTGGGGGAAGGCCGTTTCAATACTGGAGGAGCTATATCAACAGAAGTTTTTTCCTAAAACTAAGTGTGGATTCATATATGCAGCACAAAATAACAATTATCAAATAACAATTATCAATTAACAAGAATTAAAATGTAGCATTCATGCACTCAAAATAACAATTAAGAAATAAAAAGTAAGCATGCGCACAAGACGGAGATCCGAAGCATTTAAATTAGGTAATCCTACCCTTTCGAAATTCCATGTCCCCTCGATAATAAGAAACAAGTGAAAATTCAAAATGTCCAATAAACAATATGAAACAAAAACAATACCTCAAATATTAGAAAAAGTGAGGTTATTTTCATCATCGGTTTGACCAATCCGCGGTCATCTGCGTACTAGTTGCGCACTAGAAGAAAATTTCGTTAAAATAATGTAAAAAGATAAAAGTTGGCCAACTTCTACATGTTATTTCTTAAATGATAATTGTTATTTGTCTGCATGAACATAGTCATTGAGAACTATAGAGTTCAACTTATATTGCTAAATGTTATTTCTTATTTGTTATTTGATAATTGTTATTTTGTGCTGCATGAATCCACACTATAATAATGAAAATGTTATGAAAAAAATATCGTTTTTATGTTAAAAAATCTACGTCGCAATTCAATCAACTGAAACTCTGAAATATGCTGATTGGAATCTTCAATGAGTAAAACAAGTTAGTTAAATTTCAAGAGAGAAATGGTGTGAAAAGGATGTTATTTTTTATATTGATTTGGTGGATTTCAATCTGGGTGGGAGCACTAAGGAGAAAGTGAAGAAAGCAAAGTTGAAAGATATTCATTTACCCGATATTCTGTAAGTCATTTTTGATTTCTTGGAAATTCCATACTCATCTACACTTTTACAGATCTTATGAAAAACTCACCACCCCACCCGGAGTTTCAGCATCCCCACCTACCCTTATACGACTCTTGGAGGATAATATATCCCCGATCTTCGGTAAATCATTTTTGATTTCTTGATAGTTCCACTTTTACGTACACTTTTACAGATGTTATGAAACGCTCAGTTTCAGCTTCGCCCGGATATTGCAAAATTCTTTTTTGTTTTTGTGAATGGAGTATTGAGTTCCATAAATCACACCATTGAATGTATTTTAATTCATTAAAAAAGTAAACAATCTAAATGTGTTTCATTGTCAACTTTGAGTTGTGAAAATATTCGTGATCAGATTCATCCACTTCAAAAAATTTCAAACTCAAGAACTAGAAAGTCGAAACCTAGTATCGACAAAGATTATTGTTCTACTACTCTACTCTTTGGTATCGATTCAGGTACCAGAGGTGCGTTCGATTATTAACTCCATCGAGGATAATTGACTAAATAGCGTTCGAAAATCGTAAAGTTGTGTATATTTTACCATTATATCTTTAGACAATGATTTTACTATAAGACTGTCGTTCGAAAAGACCGAGTATTCGCTACCGAGTTAACTCTCGTAACTCTACAAAATAGCTGGTTTATTTAACTCCAAAATTGACACAACTCTGGGGGACGGAAAACCTCTTTATGCTGTGTCTCACACTCTCACAGCCAACCCAAGATTGGGATTATTTATGTGAATGTGTTTAATACTGTTCACTGATAATAGTTGTAATCTTGGAGATACATATGGTCTGCCGAGTTCATACTGTCCCACTCGAATTCTTAACCTAGACAATGCTAGGACCTATTTTTAATAAAGCTGCTTCGAAACCATCACATGACATTCGAATCTACCATTGTCATCCCCTACTATAAATACCAACATTGAATTTATAATTGGCGAACAAGATTCTAGAAAAGTTATCTGCTATTGTCAACAATATTTTCCTCCGATTTTCATCAACTTTCATTGTTCTTGCCATTTTTCGTTTTTTTAACAATATTTCCGATGTCAGAACCTTCTGACATCCATGCTTACTAAGATGTCTAAAAACCCTGGTGAATGAACTGATTCGATATTGTTTAGATTTTTGAGGGGACACCACCTGTTACTTCAACAGAGCTTCTTTCTCTGTGGTAGATGGCACCGTCCAAAAATGTTTGTCTATATTCTCGCTTAATGTCAGAACTTGATTTCTGACATCTGCAGCATCTTATATGAAATTATTTTCAGTGTTTTGTTGGTATCTATGCGTTTTCCATCTCTTTGATATGAAATCTTGCTTAGCTTATTCCTGAGCTTGTTCTTTAAAAAAACCACTCGTTCATTAGTGCGCGAGGAATTGTTTATTTTCAGGTAGTGTAGTGTGTAAGGATACTTTTTGTAGAATGGGCCACATTTGCATTTTCTGTGTACAGTATAAAGCCGCAGATTCGAATTTTCGCCTGTATTTAGTACCAAAAGCAAGTACAAATCTTGACGAATTGACTAATAATGATATTTCTATAGTTCATTATATTGTATGCATTGAATTTTATATTTTCTGCAATTTAATGACAATTTCATTTCCAATTCTCCGCCTGTCAAAATGCAGTTAACCTCAAATTCAAATCGTACAAAATACGAGAAACAACACGACAGTGCTTTCTTTTTGCAATATTCGGGGGCTTCTAATTCTAGCTTTGCTATTGGTGAAGTTTGACAGATGTCTCTTTTAAACCAATAGCAAAGCTAGAATTGTATCCCGCGCACAGTTAGCCTCAAAATGAAATCTGAGTAAATAAATATACCCTGTTACCGAATTGAAACTAAATCGAAATTGGCGCCATCTGACACGCTAGTAATCTCTATTATCAAGTAGGCCAAGTCGATCCCAAACTTCTACAGGTATAAGTGCAAGCACCAGGGTTTTTATACATCTTAATGCTTACTCACCTATGAAATTTCACATCCAGCCTTTTTTTGTATCTAACTACACAATTGTAGGCTGCACACGAAGAAGGCATAGATATTTAAGAATGTTTATTACTTGTCAAACAGTTCAGAAACACTGGATAAATTTATAAAAAACTTTCAAAATACCACACGAAAACACATATAAACAATAAACGAAACCAATGTTATGCCTGAACTCATTCTGTCCTTTTTCACAGGTTCTGATATTCAGTCCATACAACCAGTCTTTCTTACAACCAGTCCATATTATTTTAATGTCTATGATAGTACTCAACTCCAGAGTAAATTTAAGAAACCTTCAAAAACTTTACTCTACTCTAGGAGTCTATAATCGAACGCAGCTCTGTAGAGTTGCTCTCCCGACTGACCGACGCTGAAATTCACAGAGTGGCCCAAATTATTATACATGAATTCACATACATTTCGTATACAGGTTGTCAATGTCTCCGAATCAGCTTATTTTCAACGCACTAACATGAATCGATGTACCCGTCATAAATGTGTTTTGAATAAATTCGTGATCAGATTCATCCACTTCAAAGATTTCAAACTCAAGAACTAGAAAAGAAAGTCGAAACCTAGTCTCGCTCCAGGAACCTGTAGAGTTGCTCGACTGACCGACGCTGAAATTCACAGAGAGGTCCAAATTATTATAAAATACATGAATTCACATACATTTTGTTTACAGGTTGTCTCAAAAAAGTCAATGTCTCCGAATCAGGTTATTTTCAACGAACTAAAGTGAATCGATGTACCCGTTATAGTTGTGCCCTTAAAAATGATTGAGCTCTTGTACACTTTCACAGATGTTATGAAAAACTCACCACCTCACCTGGAGTTTCACTTTGTGAGGACAAAAATGTATTTGAGAAGTAGGAAAAAGAATGTCGAAACCTGGTTTCGATATGCATTTAATCACTCGCCTGGTTGGGGCCCTCGAAGCTTCGCTGCTCGGGCGCTCAACATCCAGGTTCGTGAATAAATGCTACGCTTGACTCACTTGTCCTAAAAATAGGTATATTTAGGACCTTATAGCCAAAACTAAGACACGTATCTATTATTTCAGTTTTTATACACGATTCCACGGGAATTTCTACAATAGGGAAAACGCATGTGCCTCTTTTCTAAAGTATTTTGATTTGCACATACAGATTACCACCTAGCAGCAACAAACTGAGAAATTGAAATTTTTTTTAACTTTTTTCATAATTCGAAATTGAGAACGCCAATGTTTTCATCGCATTCAAAAACGCACACCTAGTGCCTCTGATGGACGTATGCATCGTTACTTCACACAGTTCCAACTTTAACCACTAGTTGCTTCGAACTGTCAACCACAATTTAATCTGTCTTCGTTTATATGTTGTACTCATATTTTTATCATCATTTTATTTCCAATCCTCACTGAAATATCACATTGAAAGTGGAGTTGAATTTATGTTTCGTTTGTGAGAAATATTATTATCTATCAATATTCCTGAAACAACCACAACTGGCGCTAGTGTTTGGGGAATAGGTGCAAGACATTCATGGGAAGCAGTGTTGACAACAGCTCTCGGCAAAATTACTGACTAAAAATAATCATCTTATCTGGGTGTAAATTTTAATATGCCTCCTTGAGATTAAATGGAATCTCTTGTTTCTAATATTGCAACAACAGTATAGTTTTTAACCTATTTCTCAAACCTGTTTTTATTAAGTTCTCTTAACACACTTTCGGCATTATATAGCGTTTGGGAATGGCAATATTAGCATTAAAACAAACAGAATTGCCAGCATTTTTCAAATTGAAAACGTTTGCCCAATATTTTTATCTGGCAAATCAAAATCTTGCTCTAAATGGAATGACTTCTTAACTAGAATGACTTCTCGAAACGTATAATTCTTGTTGAATTGTTTAATTGATGATTTTTGCTCATATGTTTGCGCATATTTTGGTTCCAGAACAATAATAGTTAATCTTACATACTAATGTAAAATTTTAAATAAAAAGAATAAACATCTCCAACTACCTTGGGGTCAAAAATTGCATCCTATCTCAGCTCTTGTAAAGATTCGTGAGCAGATTATCGCTAGATATATTTTTTCATTTGGAGAAAAAATAGAAAGAAAATAAGTCTTCGATTTATGTGACTTATGTAACATTTTCATTTGTGTAAAACTTCTTTGAGATAATATCGATTAATAAATGTTTTGACAACTTGGCCAATTCCTGCTATACTACTGGCATTGTTTAAAGAGGAAGAAGATTAAACAATAGAGAGTTATTGCAACTTACAAATAAGCGCTGGCTTCATTAAAAGATCCGCTATTAAAGTATCCTCTAACGCGATTTCGAAAGGGTGTTATTGCAAAAAACTTCTTTCAAGATGCTTATGTTCAAGCTTTATTTTGATAAGTACGTCAAATTATGTAAAACAACTTCACGTTATAAAATTATATCGTCTTCGAATGTGAATCTCAATCTGTTTTTCCCTTTTTCTTAAGTTATTGTTTCACCAGAAAAATAAACTTATAGAAATAATCACACTATTGTTCGTTAGTTGGACGCATAAGTAACACTTGAACGAATGAATTCTGCACAATATTGTTGGGGTAGAAAATATACCATCACCAAATGAACCTGATTTATTTGATTTTCAGAATATATAGACGAGCAGTGCTTAACAAACTTTAGATGTTCAACTGGCGACAGATATACGACAAAAAAAACAAATCTGTCAAAATAGAGGAACTTTCAATGAAAGGTTCTTGGCCTTTATTTAAATAAAGTAAGGAATGCCTGTATTTTAGATTGAGGATATCCTCAAAGTCAGACACAATGCGCATGCGTATATGTCAAAATAAAAGAAACTTTATTAAAAGAACTATAGAACAGACGTTGCAATAACTCTATAATGCTACTGGCAAGGCTTTTTATTCCTGGCAAATTGGCAACCCTGAAGGGAAGGTTTGTTGCGGTTTCGTTCCGGGGTGTCAGTGGTGTAAAACACGACCTGTAGCTTCGGTGCTACTCAGGTACTTACACGGCAAAAAGAAAGCTGTAAGTGTGAAATTGTTCAGCGCAAACGCATTCGCTAGGAAAGCAAAGCAGCCTTTTTGGATGTCCGTCGACGATTCTATCGGCGTATGGAGTTGGTAACAAGGCCTACCCAGAACACTGTGAATGATGATACATTCTATGTTTGTGGAAGTCCCGCCGTCATAGATGTTCATTGCAAAAATAAATATGGAATGCAGGATTGCCTAGAGCGAGTCAAAGCTGCATTCCGTCGATACAACTTCTTGTCTTCGCCGGTTAGAGGCCGGATGAGAACGGATTTCTCGCAAGGGGGTATGTCCATATTGCGCCGAGTGGAAGCAGAAGGACAGAAAATGAAATGAGAGAGAGAGAGAGCTGCCTTTTTTATATTGCCAAAAATGTTTTGGAAGTGTCAGAATTTTTTCTTAATCACCAAAAAAGGCTAGATGGGATTCGATTTGAGCATGTCTCGTTAAAATTCGTTATGGTAACGTCGTAAATTACTTTTGAGATGAGTGAAATTTCCTGGAACTCTTTATAACAAGTTGAATTTTCCGACTTCCATTGGCTTAACCTGCAGATTTTTTCAGTCACCCAAGAAAAACTTGTTGATATCTTTTTTTCGAATATTTTATGAGGGACGGCCGTTACTTATTTAAAATGGAACTGGAACCACAGATAATGTCAAATTCTAATTTGAATTTACTTCCTGAAACGATGTTTTTTGATATATTTTCGCAGCCCGGTTACCCCATGAGCCATTATAAAAACTCGGAAAATGACGAAATTAATATGTTGAACAATAATAATAATATTACCAAGTCGGAAGTGAGTATGAACACCATCGAAGTTATTAATCCGAATGTCACGCATTTGGTTAATTTCCCTCTGAATATGATGCCACCACCACCCCACAAAATGGTCAATTACAATAATAACAATAATACTGTTAAGCGATATCAGCCTAGAGAAACAACCAGACCTAGAGATAATTACAGGCCTATATCACCTAAAGGATATGACAGTGATGAGAGCTGTGCTTCTCATTCCTCAAGAGAAACACCACCAGATAACCGTAAGTATTATTTATTTTCAATTACCAGAATGTATTGCCATACAGAAAATAAAACCAGGGCCGGCTCCAGGTGTTAGGCCACCCTAGGCGAGAAATATATTGGCGCCCCTGTCCACCTCACAATTATTTTCACCCCTTGATTTCCGCTTACGCTAAACATGACATGAAACATAGGTTCTAATCTCTCGTCATACTATTGAGAATTAGTCAAAGAGCCAACTAGGTTTTACAGGTTAACACGTTAGTGCCGACATTGTACATTGTATTCCTCGACAGGAGCCGTCGTGGTCTAGGGGTGGCCCATCAGTAGGATTATTTTGTATGATGCCTGGAATCTTAAGGTGCATTTAGTCAACATCACTTTTAAATTGTGCTTAAATATATGTTAAAGTCGAAAGTTGAACCTGTTATATCAAATGGCACTATTTATACAACAATATTAAGTTTATGCTAAAAACATGTGACCCTGAAAATCCCAAATTTAAGAATCTTACAATTATGCTAAAAATACAGAATACGAATACATGTTCCAATTGGAGTAAATGATCGTACATCTCTTTGGACATTCTCATAAATTTGAAATGTTGATCGGAAATACTAAAACTTGTATAAAATAGGTTTTATACATAATTATTTTTACGCTTATGTTTATGACAATGCTTGTGCTAAAGTTACGTTTATGTTGACTAAATGCACCTTTAAGCTTACTAGGTAGGTCTCTTTTATTTGCTTTATGGCTTTAGTATAGATATAGTATTCTGAATGTATCACTGGTCAATAAAAGAGGAAGTTATCGACTGATGAACTCGAGAAGTGAAGTGAACAGATCTTTATTCTTCTAACGAAAAGTTTATTCAAATCATTTATTATATAAAAAATAATTAAAAAACCTTTTTAAAGACAAGCTTTTATTCAAATGCCTTAAAAAGTGAATAATAATTGCTTTGGATGTGTGACATAGGTTATTCCGAGCATTAATAGCTGTGTCCAAAAGTCATAGTCGAACATTCTCTTCTTTCTCTGAATGCGGACCTTCTTTTTCTCAATCGACCAACAGTCTTTTGAGTTCCAAATCACTTCTGGCATTGCTCAAATACTCTTCTGTTCTTTTGAGTTGGGTAACTGCTCTTTTGATGGATGAATCCTTTTCTTGCAGTATCTTACTAGTTAAATTTACCTGGAAATTTGGGCTCAAGCCCAAGTGCTTCTGCCTTGGTTTTAATGCCACTGGAGCCTCTAAGATAAAAATCCTCCGAGATTTCTTCCGAAGCATCACAAATACTTGATAAATGATATTGCATAGGAATTATGCATCAATTCGACTGGACCATTGTGTACCACTCAGAGGTTATACAATCAAAGACGTTACATGTCGGAGTAGAACCTGCCATCAATGTGTCGATTCTGAGAAGGATACATAAGTTCGTTGGACCACATTAAAAAAGGTAGTGACTTGCAAGCAGCATGAAGCTTCATCATTAACCACAAGGTTTAAAGGATGCGAGCAGCATGGAATATAGAACGCAGGGTAATGAGTGAAGCAGAAACTGCGATAACAAAAATAAAAGAATGGTTGGACTACAGTCTATTGTCACTAAATGTGCAAAAAACAAAGTTTATAGCCTTCGGCTTTACTCGGATAAATTTGCCAATGTTCACAAACTTAAAAATTCATGACTCAGGTTGTACTAGGACTGTAAATGACTGTAAATGCAAACACAAGGTAGAAAGAACGCAATCTCTTAAATACTTGGGAGTATTTGTTGATGAAAATTTAACTTGGAAAACACATGTTTTGTATGTAGTAGGTAAAATAAGAAAACTAATATATAAATTTTATGAACTAAGAAATGTGATACAAGGAAAGATTCTTAGAATGGTTTATTACTCTCTTGTTGAGTCGGTGATAAACTATGGCCTAGTGGTCTGGGGAAGTGCCTGTAAGACAGTATTGGAACCTTTGTTTGTAGTACAGAAATATGTGATTAAAGTAATGTATTTTAAAAAAAAGCGATTTTCAACCGAAATCTTGTTTAAAAACTATAATTTTCTTACATTGGAACAACTACATGTTAAATCAATAATCAGGTTTATGCTCAAAAGGCCTTACTATAAATTTGAATTGAAGCATCAATTAAACACGAGAAATGCATCTCAACAAAATGTACTACTTCCCTCTGTCAAGCACTTAGCCATGCAAAAGCACATACATTTTACTGGTCCAAAGGCTTTTAATGCCTTGCCCCTGCAATTGAAAACACAAACATACAAAAGAAATAAGCTCAAGATTGATATGTGGATTGAAGAAAGCGGGTTTAAGTTTAATTTTCGCTGAGTTTAATTTGATCAAATATAGCTTTAATTTCCTTCTAATTCGGATTTAGACTTAGTATAACAATTTTTCAAATTTAGAATTTATAGTTAGCTTAAGGTAGGCACAATTTAAATTTAAATATATAATGCTTGAGAGATTTTTGTACATACTGGAGAATATCTCTCAAAGTACGTCATCATTTTCAATATACCTAGATATAGATAATATATTCATTAAGTTAGGAGTTACTGCACACACAGTTTGTTATATTCTGTCGTGCAGCTCATTGGATATAGAACATAATGTAACATAATAATGTAACCTAATATTGTTTGGTGTTCTATATTATTAAATATTATTATTATTATTATTATGTCTAAAATCCTTCTTTGAACACCAATATCCTTCCCTCTCATATTACTGCCATTGTCATAACCTTATCCTCGAATATTCTCAACTGATAATGACATAATAATAATAATATATGTTTATTCATCATAAGTGTGCTTGTGAATAAACAGGTGGGTCACAGAAGTACTATTAACTACTTGTGTATGTGATTTTCATAGTAAAATAATTACATTAAAATGAGTAAAATTTGGTAAAAAAAATTGTAAAAAATGGTAAATATGGGAGAAAATTGTGGGTTTGCCACATCCAGGTAATATATTACATCATAAATGGGGTTTATGGTCTTCTCATTGAGATTTTACATATTTATATTGGAGGGTAACACACAATCGAGGTAATTTTCTAGTCATGTGTTTAGCTGTGGTTAACAATTTCGATCTATCTTTGGCAATCCATTTTTTCAGTTCTTTTTTAAACGTTCGGTAGTTTTTTATATCTTTCAAGTCGTTTGGTAATGAAGCATAGATTCTGGGTGCTAAATAATTGGTATTTCGTTGGCTGATAGTTTTTTTGCAACGTGGGAAGAAAATTTCATCCATTTTTTGAGTATTGTAGGGGTGTTTCTGAAGAGTGAGTTCAATTTTTCCTAGTTTTACGAATATAATTATTTTTTGACAAAAAATCTGTCTTACATCCTTTATTTGAGATTCGCTGTATAAAGAGTTTGTGGGAAAAGATGCCTTTTTACCGTATATTATACCTAATATTCCATATGATAGTATAGACTCTATTAGGGAGAAATATAGTGTTTTCAAATGTTTTATGTTTAGGAAATCTTTGAGGTGTTTAAATTTCGATAAGAATTTCTGAATTTATTTTGTCTGTAAGTCCCACCTCATATGGCGAACAACCGTTTCACCGAGATATTTTGTTTTTTCCGATTCGGGAATTTGGGAGTTTAATCCGACATTCAAAGGCCCTAAATTGGGCAGACCATTTGTATATGACGTAAAGGGTAAGTAATTCGTTTTCTTGTAATTTAGTGTCAATTTATTCATTTGTAACCAGTTTGATATATTTGGAAAATCGATTTCTATTTTTTCTTTCAATTTTTTCCAAGTTGGAGCTGTATATGATATGGTTGTATCGTCGGCAAAACTGATGATTTCGCCGGTAGTATTGAGAGAAAGCATACTGTTCATATATATAATAAATAAGAGTGGGCCAAGGACAGTTCCTTGGGGTACTCTAAAAGTAACTGTTCTTGCTGTACTATAAGTTCCTTCGAACTCCCCTCTCTGTTCCCTATCAGATAAGTAGCTTTTGAGAAATTCGTAAGTGTTTCCCCTAACTCCTTATTTTTGGAGTTTTTCAAGAAGATTTTTATGTCACACGGTGCCAAAGGCTTTAGAGAGGTCTAGAAATATGCTGATTATAGGATTTTTTATGGATTTATAAATGTCATTCCGTATATAGTGTTCTCTGTAGATCTACCCACTCTATTTTTTTAAGGAAATTACTAAGTTTAATTTTTATTAATTTCTCATACATACTATTAATAACGCAAAAAGTTATACAAAAAAAAGCGGCCGCGCCGCCCCTAAATTTTGTCGTCTAGGCAGCTGCCTATATGGATGAGCCGGCCCTGATTCTGGCAATTATGTTAGAACCTAGTAGCATAACTATGAAAAGTTTGGACTCTGCAATTTCTGGGGTTCTATTGTAAGCACTTGTATGTCCTTTGAAATAGAGCAGACCAGTTTATAAAAATATTCTTTGACATATTCCTAGGCCTTTAACTTCGTAACCTGAAAAAAGCAATAGGATCCAGGAAAAATCTATTCAGATAGTTTCCAAAATGTATCTTCTATTTTTATCAACATCATCAGTGAGCTAGTTCAGAATGGAAGCAACTTGATGGATGTTTTTCGTGCAGAAATAACTTTCAATCAATAATTCTGTGACTGTTTCAATCTGTCCGTGAGATACCTTTTAAGGTACCAGTGATTAAACTACATACACAATAATCTGTAAACTGATCAATTGTCGAAGAATCTCTGTGGATTTTGTCTTGTATCTGCTGAAAAAGAATTAATCAGGAGTCAAATTCCATCCCACAAATTTGACTATTGAATTGCTCGTGCTATGTTTGAGTTTCTAGATCATATAGTATTTGTGAAATAGGACCTACGAGCAGTTGCTTTTTCTATGACTAAGGCTCGTACTAAGGCTAACACTAATAATGTCTTTGATTAACATGATTCAAGTAATTAGTAGTAACGAATCCTAATATAAAATATTGACATCCGAAAAAATAATTATCTTTTGTAATATTTTTTCAAGGAATAAAATATTATAACAATGCGAGAAGTGGAGTGAACAGACTTAGTGACCAAACTGTAGTTTTTGGTAAATATAGCCAAAGTTCCCCAAATGTATATCATTCTAATGTTCAATGTCCATCACATATTCAACATGGTCCTCATAATAATGGACACTACAACAAAAATAGGTACAGTTATATGTTGTGTGTCGTCCGCTTCCACTAATATTTGTTTTTCTTGTATTTTTGAATTTATAGATGTAGATGGGATATTTAACATTTTTTTTATTGGTGCATGCATTTTTTGTTGTATTGTCCTGGTAAGTAATGTGCTATGTTACTTTTATTATAAAGGATGCCCTTAGTGAAACATAAAACGATCTATGATTTCTTGGAAATTTGAAATTGCCTTTAAGAACAATTTCTAGATCAGATCAGAACTCCTCATTTGCCATGTTGTGGAGTTTTATTCATTATCCCAATTTCAATCACCATTCAAAAGTGAAATATGGTTGAGATCTGATTGTCAATGACTGAAATTATTTAGTTGTGAAACATAGGTACGACTTTCGAATTTGAAAGACAAGTGAACATTTTCTCTTTTCCTTATAATTGTGGGAAAATCGCTATGAATTACTTCTGCTTGGGAAATAAATTTGAAAGAAATAAAAAAGTGATTGTGGTTTCCACATCTGAGTTTTTTTTTCACATGAAATAAAGAAGCAGCAAACAAAATATTTCTTTGAATCCATATACTCTTCATAAAAAGTAATTCTACTAGGATACCTGTCTTGAAAAAGCCAGTGATAAATACTACCTCAGTCCTTGGTTTTGAAGTGTCACATTCTGTTCCTTAAATAATTTTGATTCCTATCAAATTTGCCAGTAGTTACAATTTTGATGTTTGTGGAAATAAATATACAGAAATGTATATATTTTGGTTTTATTCCATTTCATGACTTTTCAAAAGGATGAATCTAAATACCAATTCAAATAATGCAACTTATATCAACAGATCTGAAGTATATAGCAAACATCAGTTTATATTTTTGTTTCATCAGTATTTTTTAAGTACTAGAATAGGCGAGATCACAAACTAACGAATTTGCTTCATAGGTGATTGAAGTTGAAATATAGTGATACAATATTATGTATGCATAGTTTTTTCCAAAAGATATTGTGTAATATTCGAATAAATGCTGCTCTAAATCCCTCAAATTCAGTGAGGCATTCAAACACAGCGTTATTGCCACTTCTTTTGACGACATAAGTCCATTGATTTAGCATTTTCCTGAGTTGCCAGTGTCACTATTTTGCGGAACTTCTGAGAAAATATTCTGTTTCATCCTATAAATAAAACAGAACTTGTGTAAGTTGAAAAAAAATCTAATTACTTTTTCCATCGTTCTGGACATTGCGGTATTTTTTCCAGAAATTAGGGATCTTGCCTATTGGAAACTCCAGCATGGTTAATTTATGAATATTTTTTTTTTGAATTAATTTAATTTAAATAGGAATGTCCTAATATACAAATATATATATATATATATATATATATATATATATATATATATAATACCTTTAAAATAGTTAGTATGAATAAAGCAAAAAAATCAAATAAATTTAATTGAAATCACAATTAAAATTTACCTTATGTAGTTTGTACCTATAAAACATGCCAAAACAGATTACTTGTAAAAAACAAAACAAATATGCACATATCAATGATTACTGTTGACAAATGAGTAATAATAATTATCAAATACAAAACTAAAATAATATTCTCACCATTACACTTATGAGATCCTTCACAATCAATATTGAATCACAATAGCCCAGGTTCTTATGTATCTATACAATGTCACGAAGTGATTCTATATAGGTTATCAAATTGTTTTTAAAATTTGCAGAGTTAGTGTTTTTCACTTCATATGTTAGGTAAAAATCCCGCTGATGCTTCGGTGATTCTCCAGAAACCACACGCATAGATAGATATAGCTTTATTCAAAGAACTGTACGTATACATCATACAATATTTAAATACAATTAGGTGAAACGGCGTCAAAAGTAGTGATGTTTAGTATAAAGAAAAACTAACATCAGAGATGATCCTAAAAAATACAAAATAAGTATTTGACAAGAAACAACTACAAAAACGCGCTAAAAACAGATATGTTAAGATTGTAGAAATAAAACAAAAAAAAGAAGAATTGTTTTACATTGAAATCACAATAATCTGGAGTCTAGCAATTTGTCTACACTGTACGGTTCTAGCTTAATTAATAATTCCTGTACGCGATGTTTGAATTTTTTAAGACGGGGTTCGGTTTTCAGTTCCATTGGGAGTCTATTATATAACTTAATGCATAAATACATAGGGGTTTTTTCTGTTAAAGTTAGTCAGTGGATTGGCGTATTTAAATCGACAGTTCTTGTACTAGAATTATGATGTGATTTAGACTTATCGAATTTTTCCCTATTTTTGTACTATAAAAACACTCTGTGCTTCACAGCTCTCTCACCAGAAAATGATACCAAAGCCCAATAGAGAATGGAAGTTAGAAAAATACACAGTCCTTGAAGCATTTCTATCTAAATATTTGGCTGTGATTCTGAACGAGTAACACACCGAGTTTAATTTACTGCATAGTTCGTTTATATGAATCTGCCAGTCAAGATTTTGGTCGATATGATTTCCTAAGAACTTTGTGTTATTATCTAGCGTCACATTTTGTGCCAGAATTTGTATGTCCTGCTGTTTTTTGTTACTTATGTTTTTGGTTGTTGTAAAACATATGTAAGTTGTCTTTTCTTTGTTTAGAGCCAAACGGTTTTTCATGAGCCAGTCTTGAGCTTTTTTTAGGCTATCGTTAGGCTATACCTAACATTTCTTGGAATGACAATCCTACCGCTAATATATTTGTGTTATCAGCATAATTTATGAGATGAGTTTTGTCATTGACAATTTCTGATGCTAAGTCATTGATGTAGAATACGTATAATAGAGGACCTATCACACTTCCCTGGGGTACTCCAACTGACCTTCGTCAGAAAAGTGCTTCATTCCATCTCTGACTACTGATACTTTTTGGAAACGTTCAGACAGGTATGATTTTATCCTGAGTGCTGGGCCCACGATGAATAAATCCTGTATTTGCTTTGAGCTTTGAGTTATAGAGATTTTCGAGATGGAGAGGTTAAAATATAATGTACAGGGAAGTAGTTGTTTTCTGTTGGATATTACAAAAAATAACTTCATTATTGAGATTTTTCAACTTTCAGAAAAATCTTTCTATCCAATTTTCAATGTTTTCCTTTCAACATTAATACCTGTCAAGAGGTTATCTTGAACGATGGGAGATAGTGACTAAAGTTTATCTTTCAGTCGTAGATGATTCCACATCTGATTTTATGAACATCCTGTTCATATCATCAAACAAATCAGTAAATTTCGAGTTGTGGAGGTTTTTTTATGGAGGTTTGACTCTACTTATTCTTTTCATTTTACTACAATCCCAAAGAAAGTGACTCCTAGGCAACATATAATGTTGGTATTGGAGTGCTTCTTTCAATGACTATTTTATTCAATTCCAATCTCTCAATGTGTCATTTTAGATGTTTTTAATTGGATTCGGAAGCATTGTCTTTTAAGATCTTCAAAAGTTTAATTCATTTTTTTTTCAAAAAAAAAACATCAAAATTTCTTATTTTGCAACAAATCTCGCAACCTTTAAAAACTATATCACACAATCCCTATATCGACAAGAATCTCTTGAAAAATTCATCAATATGAATAAATTTTTTTCTTAACATAATTTTCAATAATCTTGTTGGTATCAAGCGTGAATAAAAAATGATCTTTCACAAAATCACAAAATTAATAGTTTGCAAGTAATCTCTTGCCAGTTTAATTAATTTATAAATAATACAAATCACAACTACAAATAGAATTATCCCATCTAAACATTAATTTAATCCTGCAATAGCTCTTTCTCGATATCTGCAAGTTTCCACTGATGCTCGATTATTTCCAAAGCCTCCCATTCTGCTTTGAAAGGTACTTTAGGGTCTGCCGGCATTCCCGAGGCAGCACCAGTCATTTGCATCTGTTCTTGCATCTGCCTGCTCTGGTCAGCGGCATTATTTTCCCCCAGAACAAGAGTATAGATGCTTCTCAACCCGAACACATTAAGAAAATACCACGATGCTGATGAAACCCAGCTGGCATCCAAATGTGACAATTCTATACCGCGCTGAAGCATAGATTTGAACCTTAGTGTCAATGGAAACGGTACTTTAGTAGTTATGAATCCCGAAAACACCCAATTTATCCATCCTCCTATAATGATCATTGGCAAAACATTGGTCAGGTTGCCTTTCAACATGTCGGTCATCATTGAGGGGTCTGTCATCATGTTTTGAGTAACTGGAGGTCGTTTTTGCATTAGGTAACCATCTTCCTTGTTGAATGCTTGTTTTCGCATCAAGAATGAATTCTTCGGGATGTATCCGCAGTTTTCCCTCAAGGCTCTTGCTCTTAGGATCAATTGTGAGTCTGCTAGTTGTTGCATCTCAACTTTCTTTTGACTAGACAGGAGGATTGAAGCATAATGTCTCAGTATCCCCACTAGGAACGTGATTACTACTATGGGCAAAAACACCCAAAATCGGATTTGGGGATCTACGATCAGATCGTCACTCATTGTTTATTTTTGGGTGAGCGATTGACTTTATCTCTATATGTATTTCTTCTCTCCTTTAATGTGATATTGTTTTTTACAAATACTCCAATTTCTAATTTGTAATAAGAGAAGCCAGTGCAAAAATCGTGCTTTGGCTCCTGGTCTAGATCGACATTTGTCAAATGTCATTACTGTCACTGTCGTTTCTGTCACTTGTCTTGTCGAGGCTGATTTTGGATCATACATGCTACGCTAGATACGGCATCGTGTCCCTTCTGAATTATTTTGATTTGCACATAAAGATTACCACCCAGAAAGCTCAGCGTCAAACTTGGAAATTGAAAAAATGTTTAATGTTGTTCATAATTCGAAATTTTAAACGCCAATTTTTTCATCACATTCATTCACATTCTGATGGACATATGCATCGTTATTTCACACAGTTCCAACTTTTATATTTGGTTGCTTCGAACTGTCAATTATAATTTCATCTGTGTTCGTTTATATGTTGTAAGAAATATTATTGTCTAGGAATATTCTTGAAACAACCACAATTGGCTCTAATGTTGGGGGGAAGTTATTCGAGTGAAGGTCGAATGGAATTCGAATTAAGGAGCGTCTTCAAATTTGACAAACTTTTGGAATTTGAGAAATTATTTTAACAAAATATAATTTTTGAGGACCGAACTGATGCAAAGAAAAAAAATCATGCATGTTCCCTATTGTTTGGTATTAGAGGGGTAACTCTGTGAGTGGGTGAAGGGGTCTCTGGCGTACTCATTGACGTAGCTTCCAGACGAATAGCTTAGTACGCTGAACCCCCGCAGACCCACAACAACAATTAGAGTGCCGTATCTAGCGTAGCATATATGATCTAAGAGGCGGATGCTTTCTTCTGAGCAAGGGTTTGTTCGTTTTTACGTTTGTAACTTCAGTTCACATGTATTTCTTTGGCGTTGGACCCACATATATATTAAGTACCAATATTGATAATAAAGACAGCAAATGAGAAGCCTAAACAAATGAAGCATGACCATTGCTTGGACCCTTTCTAATCGGCAACGTTGAATTGATGGGCATGAGCGAAAAATGAAGGCGTGACATGTATTGGTTGATGTTCGATTGCCATAACTACGCGCTGCCAATATGAGAAGGAAAGACATATAACTCGACTTCACTTTCATTGCATTGCTCTTATGGCCAGTTATCAATATTCGTAGTTAATAATATGGTCCTTGCTTCCTGTTGGCGCATTTTAACAGCACACCGTACTTATTCAAAGATTTGCATATGAATTCAATTTTATATTACGGATTGTAGAGTGTCATTTATAGGATAAAACCATTCAAAATTCATACAATTTGTATTGTATGCAGTTCATTGCAACACTTCAACCAGTTGAAATGGCGATGCTGGTAAGATGGAATCAGAGCGCTTGCGCGCAATATAAATTGTGAAGTTTATTGGCGACACGAAATTTCTCAAACGCACCTTTAGAGGTGAATTTGAAAGCTGCCTACGAAAAACACGACATTTTGTACAGATTCGAATGTTTTCCGATTGGCTTGTGACTGAAAGTTCTCACTCAACAACTCGAAACAATGCGTGATAAGCATGATATGTCATTTGAATAACAATTTTTATTTATTTTCTGTACAAATATACCGAACGACGATTGAATAAAGTGATAATGGTTAACGGAGTGGATAACTCTAACGCACCTATAAACAATCGTGTATGCAGTTCCGTCTATGAGTAGCAGTGCAATATTTTTTCGGTGAATTCTAGTAAATTTCTGATGAGTGAACAGTCAATTTTGGACAATCTAAAATACATGTTGAAGCTGCTTCACACACTTTGTAATTTTCGAGGCATTGCAGTAATTTCTAGTGCACGCATGCGTTATGATTTTACACTTCATAGCATGCAATCATATATTTATTATCTACCAATATTGACTCATGAGAACCAATGTGAACTAAGTGAAGTCGATACTGTTCGAAAACCATTGCGCATGCGTAAATTTTGAATTATGACTCATGACAAATATTTAAGGTTAGGTTCTTTATTTGCCTTTTCACGAGTCGATACGGATAATGGACAGCACGGGTTATTACCCTTATTATCAGTGCAATTAAATGAAAAATTAATTGATGGTGCTTCATTAGTACATACATCAGTTGTAGCACATAATTGTATACAACTACAACGATTGTTGAAATGCCATAGCCGCCAATAAGTGGAAAAAAATTAGAGCTTGTAGAAACGTTAGGATAATGACATTCATGTTAGATTTACATTAATTAATATATCAATAATGAGAAAAATTAAGATAAATAATTAAATACAAATTATTAATACTAAAGCTGGATTTATAGTTAGACGGACTGTAACGTAGACGCACTGTATACGTAACAAACGGACTGTAAAATATTATTGAATTTATAAATCGACGGAACGGAATTTTTGCGCATGGGTAGAAGTGATAGTGATATTCAACATAACCTACACATTATACGAATCATAAACAGCCTGTGTTGGTTTGGATTTGTATTATATTCTAAATATTTATCTATGCTTCGTTTTCTGTGTCACAATGAATTATGAAATACATGAAGGTATGCTTCTTGGTGCCGTCGTGGGACTGTTGTTGTGTGCAGTAGCATTGGAAAAGTGTCGACAAACTCGAAGAACAATAATTATGCGACAAGACGTTACAAAACAAGACCCATAAACCGTAATAGAAAAGTAGAGAATGCCTACAATAATTTTTTAAAGATGAAGACTGCTGATCCAGATCAATTTTTTAAGTATACGTGAATGACTGTCCCAGTATTTAATGAATAATTACGTCTTGTAAAAAACATAACACATAATTCTTTATTTTGATTGGCCGGACGCCAGAAACGTAGTGTAAAAGATGAAAGTTGGCCAACTCTTCCGTTCCAGTCCGTTTCACTTACGTTATGTCATGCGTTTACGTCCATTTATAAACAAGAGTACATAAAATCTATAGTTGATCTTTTTGCAGTGCGTCTACGTTTACAGTCCGTCTAACTATAAATCCAGCTTAAAGATGAAAACAGGTCTTTGCTACTTTTACCTGTAAAAAACATTCATCATTTGAGGTTATAGCACAAACTATTACATTCACAATTAAATGTATCAGTGCGAATTTACACGATCCAATAAATTGGTCAATTTTGTGACCTTGAATTTTATTGATAGGTGTAAACAGAAAATTGTCGTCAATTTGCACTTGACCAATAAATTGATGAGTTTAGAATCGGTTCTAATTTTTCATCAATTTTTAGTGACAATTTGCAGTAACTTTCGGCCATGAATTGGATGCCTGCTAGAACAGAGATTTTCAGGTTATATGTTATTATTTACGCGATTTCACATACCCTACCCTAACCGCGAGAAAAATGATAGTGCGAAAAAAAACTAATTTACGTTGCATTACAATCGCAGCAATGTGCATTGCTGAATATAAAAGAAAGAGATGTAGAAGATGGTGGATTAGATCTTGGATTGAGAAAAGAAGGAAAGGAAACTTGACATTAGTTCACGAAAAATTCCTGAGTGCGGTTCCTAATCAATTCAAGGGATATTTAAGAATGGATCAGAGTCAATTCAATAAGCTATTGAATAATATCAGGAACTTTTCCTATAGTTGAACCATTTCTTGTCAGTATGTTGGTATTCCTGAGTGAAAACTGTTGCCAAAATTGACCAATAAATTGTCAGGTCTAAATATAACCCATATTGGTCAATTTTATTGTTCAATTTATTGATCAATTTTATTGGATCGTGTAAATTCGCACTCAAAATTACCCGTGGAAATGATTCATTTTTTACAGAACTGATGGGATCAGGAAGTGAAGTGAACAAATATATATATATATATATATATATATATATATATATATATATATATATATATACTTTATAAACATGGTCAATCAGTTGGAATCGACCATCTCCTCGTCCACATCTTTTAACCCACAAATCACATTTAGCACACTTAGGAACAATTTTTAGATGTTTTTTTTCGTTGATTTAATTAGCTTTCGACTATATTCGAGACAAGACTTTGGGAAACTAATAAATTAATATACCGGGTGTCAACGAATCTATTAGACAAGTCATAACTTCTAGAATATTAGGTGTATCAGAATGAGATTTGGTATAGGTAAATGGTATGTGAAGAGGAGAGTTTTCGCATTTTCACTTTCCATTTCACCGGAAATGGCTCCGGTTTTGAATTTTTAAATGAAACACCCTGTATATTGTAAAAAATTTTGATTTCTGAGACAATTCTAGACCAGAATGTGACATTTTAAAAAGTTTTTACGCCTACTTCATGTTTTTTGAGTCACTTTTAATATTGCATCTAGGGGGTCATGATCGGACGTAAACTAATCTGAGGACCTCAGGTGATATATAAATAAAATTGGAAAAATTACATTTTCGTGTCTAACTATTATTTTTCAAATGGCGACCCTTTTTTGACAAACACTTTCCGAAAAAAGGATTTTCTGACGAATCTAACGATACTAATTTATTTGCGATTGGATTAAAAATAAGAGCATAAATTAAATATTACTAAGGAAAATACTGGATAATGATTTATTTACTTTTGTCCATGGATAATATTTTATTTACTTTCACTGTAGTACATTTTCAAATTGCATTCCTTCTTGTTCAAGACACATTTCAGCTCGTTCAATTATTTCTCTCAACACGTTTCATAACATTTGAGGCGTTATACTTCTAAATGCCCGTAGAATTCTTTCTTCTAAGATGTCAAGAGTGGCTGGGGCTGTTGCATAGTAAACCTTTTCTTTAACATATCCCCAAATAAAGAAATCGAGCACAGTGAGATCCTGTGAGAGGGCAGGCCACCGTACTGGACTTGATTATTAAAATGCTCCATTAAGTAATTAAGAACTTCTCTGGGATTATGAAGGGGGTGCTCCACCTTGTTGGATTGCCGTAAAACTGCTAAAGGTAGATTATTAAGATGATCCTCGATTTCATTTTGAAGAAAACCTGAGTACCTAACCCCTGTTAACTGACCTTGAAACAATATTGGACCAATTATTCTGTTTCCAACGATACCATCCCAGTCATTGACGCCAAACCTTTCTTGAAAATTGCCCTCTCCCATTGCATGTTGATTTTGTTGGGCCCAGCTTATTGAACATAATATTTGTAAATCGTGATTCATCGCAAAATAGAATAAAGTTGATAAAATTTGGGTTAACTCTATGATTTTGAAGCAGCCAATCACAAAACACTACCCGTCTATCGCCATCGTCAGCATACAAATGTTGATGTTATTTAAATGCTCGATATCCGTGCTTTTTCAGTATTTTTCTTGCTGATTCGTGACTTATCTGCATTTATTGACTAATTTCTCTTGAAGAAACCGTTTTATCAACCTCAACCATAGCAAGAACGTTAATCTTCTTAGTCTCTTCATTTATGATAAACCTCTGTTCCGCCTCTCGATTTCCTTCTTGCCTAAAACGATTCTCAACATACGGAAAATACTGATGGGCTGGATGCCGATTGGGATATCTCTGAGCATACAACTCAGCAGCATTCCTTGAATTTCTATGACATTCTCCAAATATTAACAACATCCACTTTTTCACTTTGAGTATACATTATTTTGAAGAAAAATTAAACTGAAATTTAACGAAAATTACGAAACTTTTACTGTCTGCTCATAAAGCTTATGTCACTGCCATTACCTAAGTGAGTGTTTTGTTTTCCAAAGAAGACTTGATAAAAATAACTGCAAAATATTAGTCATCATAACTATCCATGGCACACTCAACAAAAGTAATAAAGTATTTTCCTTAGTAATATTTAATTTATGTTATTTTTAATCCAATCGCAAATAAATTAGTATCGTTAGATTCGTCAAAAAATCCCCTTTTTTCTGAATGTGCTTGTCAAAAAATGGTCGCCATTTGAAAAATAATAGTTAGATACGAAAATGTAATTTTGCCAACTTGTCTTATTATTATCATACTAGTCACTAAAACTTTGCGCTTGTAATTTTCTGACATCACCTGAGGTCCTCGGATTAGTTTACGTCCGATCATGGCCACCTAGATGCAATATTAAAATTGACTCTAAAAAAATGAAGTAGGCTAAAAACTTTTTAAAATGTCACATTCTGATCCAGAATTGTCTCAGAAATCCAAACATGTAACAATAAACAGGGTGTTCCATTTAAAAATTCAAAGCACAAAAAATTATCTAGAATTAATAGGCCTATAGTGAACATGGAATTGGGTCATTTTGTTAATTTGTATCCCCTTCTGTAACTCTATAACAGTTGCAGACGAATGAGAAATATACAGTTATTGCAACTTACAAAAAAAGGATATTTTCATATAAAGTATTCTCTAACGTAATTTCAAAATTGAACTATTGGAAAAAACCTTTAGGTTTCGATTTAATAAGCAAAAACGAAAGTGGCACATCTCTACCTAATAAATTTGTATTTCACAACAGGGTTCGTGTACCTACTGCTTGAATATTTGCTTTTATGCACTTTCATTTTGGATGAACAAATAAAACTACAAAATGTGACTGGTCAGCAGTCTATAACAAAATTTAGATTTTCGAAAAAATAACCTCTGAAGATTGGGAAATTTGCTGCGGATAACAGCACGAATAGGGAGAGATATAATGTAGACTGTCTATCTTCGTCATTATTTATAAATAAAACTAGAAAAAAAAATTAGTAACATAAAACGTAAACTGGCCGCCACTGTCGCTCCACACGTCACAATAATAGCTGCTATCTCTCTTTTATACATTGTTTCCCCATCTCATGTCCCTTCTTATAATCATAACAGGAGCACAGTTTATAGCTATAAACTGTGACAGGAGTAAGGTTTCACAAAGTGCAACTTGAAGCATAAGAGACAGGACCGGTCTTTAAATTTTATGTTATGGACACAAATGTGTCCCATATTTTTCCAATCGAAATTTGAAATATGGTGCGAAATATGTATAACGTATTTATCTCTGAAGTCGATTATTCGATAATAATACCACTGGAACGTTTTATTGAGATGAATTAACATTCCATCTAGATTCTTGAGGTCGACTTACAGTTTTATATTTTGGAATTCAACCATTATCCGATGGGTATTTTGTGAATAAACCTAAACAAATTTGTGAGGGTTTTTTGATACAACATTAAATATATGCATTTTCAATTTTATTTTCAATATTGCAGAAATTATGTAAACAGTAATGGTACGAACAATTCCACGACGAATGTTCGCCAAAAGCATAATACACATCACAAAAATAGCATGGATTGTATGATAAAGCGAGCTCATGGGTTGGTGGAAAGATTCAAGTCCAGATCGGAGCTCATGAGGATAGATCCAAATCCCCCTGGGTTGTTGAACGGAGGGCCGTGGGACCAACTGAATCAGGCCATTTGGGATGTATTCAGTAGCAAAGCACAAAAAGAGGAAACATATGAATGTAAAATAAGTCTATGGAAAAATATTTTTTTATATATTAGGGTAAGGTTTGTACGAGTTTACCAATTTGATTTTCTACGACTTAATCTCAGATAGATTTTCTGTTGATGGATCATTTTTAGTGATGACATTAAGAATGAATTGAAAAAAATTAAATGAAATAACTGTCATCATCTCAAAGTTCTGATTTGGTATTCAGTTGCATACAGTTACTTCTGTACTGTTACAGTGGAATATTCCTTATAATCTTTTAATGTGGGAAATAATTAATCTAATCATTTTTTTTCAGAAATGTTTAAGTAGTTACGGCTTATTCATGGTAGGATCAACCATGACTGGATTTGGATTGGAGAGTAGCGATATAGATATGTGTTTGTTAACAAAACCATGCACAAATGACCCAAGACTGGATGCATTACATCACCTGAATTCAATAAGACATCTTTTGGTGAAAAATGGTAAGGCATTTGTCAGTATTTCCAAACACAATAATAAATTTAAGGGATGTGATGTATATTTGAGGAAATCAATAATTAAAGTGAGAAAACACTACAATTTATAGCTTTGTAGTTGAGTAACTTTATTTTTTATTATTATATCTGAAATGTGATAGATTGCTTTTCACCATTTCAGAAATGACAGTTGATCCGGAGTTGATCCTAGCTAAGGTACCAATTCTAAAATTCAAAGACAAAGAGACTGGGTTTGAGATAGATCTGAATTGTAACAACTCGGTGGGCATCCGAAATACTCATCTTCTACATTGTTATGCAAAATTGGACTGGAGGGTCCGTCCTTTGGTGATCATGGTGAAGCTTTGGGCCCAAGCAAACAACATTAACGATGCAAAAAATATGACTGTGTCAAGTTACTCATGGGTGTTGATGGTTATACATTATTTGCAATGTGAGTTGGGTCAAAAGTTGTAATTTGACAAATATTTTTGTTCTGGGAAGATAGGTATGAGATCATAAAATACCTGAATATTTGTTTACTGGCTGTTTCTCAGGTTTCAACATTCCACAATCTGAGGAAATGAAAAATGTATTTATAAACATATAATTTACAATTTATAACATAGCATATCAAGTATTTTGCAGTTTGGGATGATAATAATACTTATAAAGAGAAAAAAAAACAATGTAAATGTTAATATGTATATAGGAAATTAAATACTTGAATAACCTCAATCAACATGGAATAACATAGTTATTAAGACAGTAGTTATAAAGTTGTGTTGTTTTCTAGAATTTTTATAAATTTTGGGTAATAGTTAAATATATATTCTCTGATCTTAAATGAAAATAATTTGATATTTGTTTGTTCTTTAATCGCAGTGGGTAACAAGTTGAATGTTTTAGGTAAGATATAGGTTATAAATCTTTGACTTATGTTTTTTTTTTGCACAATAGGATTTGAAGGTGGTTATTGAATGTATTTATTGTGAATTTCACAGTATCAGTCTGGAAGTGATATTTTTGTTTGGAGGCATATTTACAAACATTGAGAAAATAGAGAGACCTTATATTAAAGTAGTGTGGTGGGCTAACGTCTTTTTTTCTTGTGACTAATTTTCAGAATGTCATTTTGAATTGCAGGGAATTCGTGTAAAGTTCCCCCAAACTTGTATACCTTATTGAAAGAGAGATTCCACTAATGCACTATATATGATTAGTAAAAGTTTTGTTGGCAGAAATTCTCTTAACTGATAAAATTCAAATATTAATTTCCTAACTTTCTTTGATAATATAATCAATGTGATTCTACCATTTTAGATGTTGGTCAATCATTATACCCAAGTACTTTATCTAATTTTTTTCTTTCATTTCTTCCTCAAGTCCCTCAACTTTGATACAATCAAAGTCAGGACTATTTACATGGGTAATAGAAAAGGCTAGATAGCGAGTTTAACTTGTATTCAGAGAGAGTTGATATGCATTTACCCAATGTTAAACTGCTTTCATTCCATTTTGTGTATCATCTGCATAGGAGATGATTTTGGCATTGACTGTTAATTGGAGTAAAGAGTTTATGAACTCTAGAAATAATACAGGACCTAGTAGTGTACCTTGGGGAATACCAATTTGTATTGTGTACATTCAAAACGGCACCTCACAGGCCATAGTGATGTAGTACATTGAGGAGTGTGGTATGGTTAACTGGATCAAATGCTTTGCCAAATCTAGAAAAACTGCAACGGTTTTTTAATTTTCCTCCAAGTTTTCCATGATTTCTTTCACTAACGAAAACTGAACTGATATTTGTGAAGTTCTTGTTCGAGTTGAAAAAGTTCCTTCAGACAATTTTCAAATAATTTTGTGAACTTGTTAATTAAGCTGATGGGTCTATATATTGAGATGTCAGATTTGTTATTAGATTTGTGGATGGATGTTATTGACGATTTACATTTTTTGGGTATGATACGTGTAACATTGGAGTTAGAATGCTTTTTTATATGTAGATTTGATGGTTTCAACTGTAATGCCATTGTTTCCAGGTGAACTATTACTTTTGATTGACAATATATGGTTTTTATCTCTGTCTCAGAGACTGGATGGAGAAACATAGTATTAGGATTGGAGTGGTTTTTTTCAGTAAACATATTTATTCCTATACTTATAAAATAATTGTTACAGTAGTTGGCTAATTGTTTTTCATCTTCAAAAGTGTTACCATCACTATTAACAATATGCAAATCCTCGGGATTTATTTATCCCTGTAAGTTTTATTTTCTAATTCAAGCTCTGGACAGTATTGGTTTATTAATTTTATTTTGAGTTCATCTCCATGTCTGATTGACTTAACAAGGCCTTCGGTTATCCAAGGTTTCAATTTCCCAATAAAAAAAAACATTGTTGATTTGGATTGATCCAAGTACTCATTGAATTTTTTCTTGGAATTTATCTATGGCTATTTGTGGGTTATTTTTGCTTAAAACGGGAGTCCAGGTTTCATTACTGATAATGGTTTTGAGTTTATTCAGATCAATTTTGTTATGAGTATTTTTTTCTATTCCTGATTAGTTTTGGATGTTACATCAATCATGACTGGAAAATGATCTGTAATATTGCAGGTCAGGATATAAGTTATATTTATTATTCATATCGTTTAGTTTTTTTAGAAATATATGGTCTATACAAGTTGCAGTTCCTTTTGCTACTCTTATTGGTTTATTTATATATGGTTCCAAACCATATTTGTTTACATTAACATTATTTTCGTCTAAGATATCTATATTGATGTCTCCTGTGAATAATTTGATGTTATTTTACCGCTGATATAGTTTTAGATATGCATCAA
Organism: Gonioctena quinquepunctata; assembly: GCA_018342105.1. Lineage (NCBI taxonomy): Eukaryota > Metazoa > Arthropoda > Insecta > Coleoptera > Chrysomelidae > Gonioctena > Gonioctena quinquepunctata. The sequence goes on from JAFIRS010000308.1 coordinate 492,506, forward strand.
CTTCCTCAATAAATGAGATACTTGGGTTTGGTGTATAAAAAGCAATAATACCTATTTTACACGCTTCACTTGTATGTTTGTAACCGACTCCTTTGGGCGCGATTTTGACCCACTTTCAGACGTCCGAATGGTTTGAAATTTGGCAGGTGTACATAATTCCGGTGACAATGCATTAAGAAATTTTTGTTTAAAAAAAACAAAATGGCGGCTCCAATATGGCGGACGAGTTTTGTGATTATGGTCCGATTCGCTTCAAGATTGGTATCTCAGGGTTTTCGTGGTCGGAGATTATGATTCTTTTGTCAAAATTGAAAAATTCGAAATGGCGGCCGATTATGGTCCGATTCTATTCAAAATTGGTATGTGGGGGTTTTTGGGGTCGATTATGATTCTTTCGTGAAAATTGAAAAATTCAAGATGGCGGCTCCAAATGGGGGACGAGTTTTGTGATTATGGTCCGATTCGCTTCAAAATTGGTATCTGAGGGGTTTTTGGGGTTGGAGATTATGATTATTTTGTAAAAACTGAAAAATTCAAGATGGCGGTTCCAAAATGGTGGACGAGTTTTGTGATTATGGTCTGATTCTATTCAAAATTGGTATGTGGGGGTTTTTGGGGTCGAATATTAGGATTCTTTTGTAAAAATTGAAAAATGCAAGATGGCGGCCGAGTTTTGTGATTATGGTCTGATTCTATTCAAAATTGGTATGTGGGGGTTTTTGGGGTCAGAGATTATGATTATTTTGTCAAAATTGAAGGATTCGAAATGGCGGCTCCAAAATGGCCGCGAGTTTTGTGATTATGGTCCGATTCTATTCAATATTTGAGAATAATAGTTAAAAAAAATTGATAATAATAATAATAGTTTGAAAACTAAAAACACGCGTTAATAGAAAACTAAAAAGTTGAAAATAAATAATAGTTTTAAAAAACACGCTTTTATAAAAAACCAGACTAAAAAAAATTGAAAATAAGAAAAAAAATTATTTTATTTAAAAAAAAGCGGGGGGTGTATGATATCAATAATTATATATAGTACATTACACACCTAGGGCAGTAAAGTAAGAAATGTCTCGGATCAAAGGTAATTGTTGGCCGAGGCAATACCATGCACCCCATGCTTTTTTTTAAATAAATTTAAATTATTGATTGTTTGATTCATTATACATAAAGGATTTTTTTTTTCAGTCAGTATCCTATGGTATTTTGAATATTGCACTTTGTTGTGGAGAATAACCGTCCGATGAATTTAATTGATTGATATTATTGTAGGTGGAGTAACCCCTCCCGTACTGCCCTGTCTCCACGGTCTAATTCCAGAGAAATTCTCCGACAATGATAATCACTCTATGGACGTACAAGAAGACATAGCGAGTATCAAAGACTTCAAATCAGACAACGTAATGACAATAGGTGAACTTTTGATAGGTTTCTTTCAGTATTATTCCATGTACAGTTTCAACCAGTATGCCATATCTGTCCGTGCCGGATCGAGTCTTCCAATCGACGAATGCCGATTCATGAAGGCCCCTAAAAATGATCCTTACCAGTGGAAGTACTTGTGCATCGAGGAACCTTTCGATTATACCAATACGGCAAGGTCAGTTTTTGATCTGGACAGTTTCAAACTCATAAAAAATGTCATCACCTCGTCGTACGAAGAACTGGCGGCATCGAAGAAGCTAAATAACGTATTGCCGGTAAGTTTGAAGCAGGATTTCAGATGATACGATGATAGATTTAAAGGAAATGTCGAGCTTTAGTGTAAGAACCGATCACATTCCACAAAAAATCTTTTTGAATAAATATATTGAGAAACGTTTTTGATACGATTTATTACAATGGTGGTAGAGATATTTTTAGTGATATTTTGAAGCCTATTTCGGTTGAGGATAAAGCAATGCGCAAGGCGCGAGGCATTTCTTTTTTTGTGTTTGTTCTTTCATGTGTTCAAATCAACCATGGCGGTTTATTGGGCAACATTGGAAAATACCGATTTTTGGCAAAGCTGCTGGATGACTCAATTTTCCTGAATTAATATTTTTTCTCATATTAACATTCGGTGTTTTGTTTGTTCATAATATTTAACGGGTGTCACCTTTTCGTCTTTTCATGCATAACACATTGAAACATTTATTTTTTATATATGATCTATGGCAGACTATTTTTGTAGATCTTATTGCTTTTTTTAATACGAAAGTCAAAAATATTTCAACGCAATATTATTACTTTTTACATTGAAAGCCAAGGATTCAAAGATTTTTCTCGCCGAACATTTTTCATGGAAATGTTTATAACAATTTTCGTGAAAAATATATTATATAAATTTATTGGGAATGACTTCTGAAATCTTAAATATTTAAGTGTTTTTCTATGTTGCCTAATAGAAAGACATAGCGATGCTCTTAATGGTCTGATATTTTTTTAATATGTATTTATAAGCCAAAAAAAATAATATAATAAATGAAAAACGCCAGTGTTGAAATATTTATAAAAACTCGACACGGCCAAAAAACAGTATTAGGTTATCTTTCTTGTTTGTGTTTGTACTATAATTTTTCTTGTTTATGAGCGTTACGCTTAAATTTTGTGAGCTCTTAGCTTGCGAAAATTGCAAATGATACATATCAATTAACGGGTGAGAATTCCCAGTTTACCTTGTAAGCAACGATTTCAAAGAAATATATGTATAACATTGAGATTGTTTTTGTTAAATGTCGAGATTTATATCGTTGCTTTTTTTTCAGTAGCATAATTTCTTGATGTTTCCAAATATATTGGTGTAAATATTTCATAAAAAATGTAGTTACCCTCTTTCTTGCCCTTGTACTTAGCGTTTACCCTTCACCAAAAATAAATATGAATTGTAAGAAATCCGTCATTTTCCCATTGTACAGTAGACAATATAGAGAAGAGGGCGACTTTGAATTGAGATTATATTATTTTTTGTGATTTGATATATTTGATCTCGTAAATGGTGATAGGGTAGTTTTTGGTGCTTCGAAATCATATTTGGTCGAAATGATTCTTGTCCAGTGGCATGGCAGTATTTGAAATATAAATTTACTCTAAACATTTAAAAATAGTCACCATGTGCCAAAAAGTTTATGTTAGGGGAGCAAATGTTGAAAGTTTGTGATTATTTTGGATGATCAAATATTGAACATTATTTTTGAGCTTGGGATAAATTCAAAACAAAGATGCCTTAAAAGTGTTTCCAGCTTTTGGTTCACTACATTTTGAACTCTTGAATTATTCGCTTATTTCTATGGGCTCAATAATAATTTTGAAAACTCGTTGATAAAATTATTTATCGATTAATCATACAAATCAATTTCACAACAATTATGTATATTAATTTACCAATTTTGATTAATTTGTACTCAAGCTCTTATATCTTATAAATTTACCTCGTCATGTTCCTTGGGGATTTAATAATTTCAGAAGAAAAATAGAAAAAAAAAGGGTTAAAAAAGTATATGGGAGTTTGGATACATTTTGCAGAAGTTGACCAGGTGCAAAAATCATTTTTTACACAAAACATTTTCGAGATTTATTTAAAGACTTCCTAACTCTGTAGTTTGTAATTCTAAATCTCATATGAATTAATTAGACAATATTTAAAGTCGGATACAATAATTGTAAACAATAATTCTTGTAATATTTGAAATATATCACTTGTGAATCTTTTTGTTGTCCAGACTGGGAAAAACTTTTTTTCAAGTATTGCTCTAATATTTTCCACAGCAGTATTTGAAAGAATGCCCCAGTATTTCTACTAAATGATAGGTTAAGGTGAAGATGTTACTTTTTGTAAAGCTTGAGGAGTTTATTTTTAATGATTCAACTCCTTTGGCTAGATTAAGAGATTGTAACAATTTATTCAATAAAGTGGAAACAAGTTATTTTGTATTCTTTGCTTATAATGTCCATTCAATTATATGCTAAGAACTTAAAAATATTACTTAAACTAAAACCTTAAAACCAGAATATCACACTCGGCTAGTATCAGATTTGATAGAGTTAAAAGTGGTTATCATATGAGAGTACTGTAAGGGTCTTTTCCACCTTCAACCTGATCTTGGCGCGTTTCTATCAAATTCGGAATTGCCTTGGGCGCCACCTTCTATTATAGTGGGAAGGCCACTTTGCTCCGGGTGAAGAAATTAAACACTTCAGGGGTCAGTATAGTATTGACTAACACAACTGGGCCAGAAGGGCAAACTTCAATTGCCCTTTACTGGGTTTCGAATCTGGGTGCTGACTGCGCAATAATTTGGTCTACTCAAAGCTCTAAACTAGGTAAGCCCCAAAGACTAAATAAGAAAGGTGAACATACTCTAGAAGTGGAAAGGGGTCATTTATAACTCTCTGCTGCTGGGTTTGTTTAATTTCTTTAGAGAATTTATTCCCCCTTCAACCTGATCTTGGGCGCGTTTCTATCAAATTCGGAATTGCCTTGGGGGCCACCTTCTGTTATAGTGGGAAGGCCACTCTGCTCCGGGTGAAGAAATGAAACACTTCAGGGGTCAGTATAGTATTGACTAACACAACGAGCCAGAAGGGCAAACTTCAATTGCCCTTTACTGGGTTTCGAATCTGGGTGCTGACTGCCCAATAATTCGGTCTAGTCAAAGCTCTAAGCTAGGTAAGCCTCAAAGACTACATTAGAAAGGCAAACACTCTAGAAGTGGAAAGGGGTCATTTATTATTCTCCGCTGCTGGATTTGTTTAATTTCTTTAGAGAATTTGTCCGAAGTGATCTGAGATGCCATTTCAGGTTATTCTACTATTGAACTAATCTTTATATTGAAGAGGGAAAACATTCTAAATTAAACAGAAAGATTTTTCTGTGAATTGAAAAATCCATGGTAAAAATTAAGTTATTTTTTGTGAAAACATTCTTCTTTGCCTCATTCGTCTATATGAGTTCTTAATAAAGACTGGAATAGAAAATCAAGTAACTATCTGAATGAAAATGCAATTTTTCAATTTCAGATTTATTCTTTTGAGTTAGGTTCCTTTCGGAATATCTATCAGATGTAGTTCAATGTCCAGCGTGGCTTTGGCCGGGGAACTAGTTGTTTTCTGTTAGACATTCACAAAAAATAACTTAATTTTTATCGCGGATTTTTCAATTCACAGAAAAATCTTTCTATTTAATATTCAATTGAGAATGTTTCCCTTTTCAACATGAATACCCCACAAGAGGTTATCTTCAACGATGGAAGACAGTGATTAAAGTTTATCTTTCAGTCGCAGATGATTCCACATCTGATTTTATGAACATCCTGTTCATATTTTCAAACAAATTAACCTTTATAATTTGTTATTGTTATCCACACAGGATTTAGAAGTGTAGGTGACTCTTGTCCATTTCTTGATTGCTAAGACTGCATTGAAGTTATCTAGGATACTTTTAAGATCTATACTGAGCCTGCCACAAAATATGTGAGATTCATTTCATTAAGTAGATTGAGCATATTGTAATATTTTTCCAAAACTTCATCGGCATCACTAGATGACGATTTGTACAGACTAATTATTACACATTTGAAGTTGTCAATTTTACACACTCGAACACCCTTTCTTCACATAAGAAGTCCAACTCTTGGAATTGGGTATTTCGGCCGAGGCAAATATGGCGGAATCCCCATGGAGACCTGGGTATCTGCAGTAGTCAGTCACAAATCTATAATTTTTTATTTTGCAGTAAGCAAGCAATAGATCTGCTTTGACATAATGATTTGAGGGCATTTTTGAGGGGAGTCAGAGAACTTCCAAATATATCTACGTTGATAGAGTTAAAAGTGGTTATCATATGAGAGTACTGTAAGGGTTCTTTTCCCCCTTCAACCTGATCTTGGCGCGTTTCTATCAAATTCGGAATTGCCTCGGGCGCCACCTTCTGTTATAGTGGGAAGGCCACTTTGCTCCGGGTGAAGAAATGAAACACTTCAGGGGTCAGTATAGTATTGACTAACACAACTGGGCCAGAAGGGCAAACTTCAATTGCCCTTTACTGGGTTTCGAATCTGGGTGCTGACTGCACAATAATTCGGTCTACTCAAAGCTCTAAACTAGGTAAGCCTCAAAGACTAAATAAGAAAGGCAAACATACTCTAGAAGTGGAAAGGGGTCATTTAGAACTCTCTGCTGCTGGGTTTGTTTAATTTCTTTAGAGAATTTATTCCCCTTTCAACCTGATCTTGGCGCGTTTCTATCAAATTTCGGAATTGCCTCTGGCGCCACCTTCTGTTATAGTGGGAAGGCCACTTTGCTCCTGGTGAAGAAATGAAACACTTCAGGGGTCAGTATAGTATTGACTAACACAACGAGCCAGAAGGGCAAACTTCAATTGCCCTTTACTGGGTTTTGAATCTGGGTGCTGACTGCCCAATAATTCGGTCTAGTCAAAGCTCTAAGCTAGGTAAGCCTCAAAGACTACATAAGAAAGGCAAATATACTCTAGAAGTAGAAAGGGGTCATTTATTACTCTCCGCTGCTGGGTTTGTTTAATTTCTTTAGAGAATTTACATTTAAGAATTTGATTGAAGTGATCTGAGATGCCATTTCGGGTTACTCTACTATTGAACTAACCTTTATATTGAAAAGGAAAACATTCTCAATTGAATAGAAAGTAGTCAGCCACCAATCTATAATTTTTTATTTTGCTAAGCAAGCAATAGATCTGAAAAAGTCACAGTGGAAGGAGGGATTATTGTTTCACTCATATCAAACCTAAGCACTCAGTTGAGGGAATTCACATTCCTCAAATGGAATATGCTTGAAGCACAATATCGAAACTCGATTCAATTTTCTTTTCATTTGACTAAAAATGAGAACAAAATTAATGTGTCTAGGGATTGAAGGAAAATAAAAAAGACGATAATTTTTATTTCATTTAATTGATCTCAAAATAATTTTAAAGGCTGTATAACAATCTGCTTGGAGGAAGTGGACAAATCAATTGAAATTAAATGCACTGAACAGTTGTATTACAAGCAATGACCCGTCGGAATACACGTTAAATATGTACGAGCCCCGTATCTTGAAATTTAACCATAACCCCGATATGCCAGAAATAAAATAAAAATAATGTTTAGGCAAGTTTCATAGTTTGGTTATAATTTACCAATAAACTTACGCATCCATGAATGCTGACAGAATTATTTCGCACACAAGTCAATATCCTGACGAGTCTCCGATAAAACGATCAACTTTCACCAACAAAAGAAACTTATATTAAATTTAAAATAAACATACGATATTTGAAGAAAAATTAGGAATCGGTTAGTCACAGTGGTGTGAAAACGTCATCTACAGGAAGAACCGAGCGTTGTCATCTCCAGGGGAATTGTTAACGCAAGTGCCACATCTCTTCGTGGCATCCATTAACTTCTCTTTCTTTTTTTTGTATGTCTCGTTTTGATTTCCGTAGTCGACATCTTGTGACCTTGTTTGTTGCGTTACTGACAATTTGACGATCAGATCTCATTCACTTGCAAATTTTCAGAAGACCGCTCCCGCGATTCTAGTGTCATATTTCTTCTGAACTCGATCAATAGGGCTGGGAGAACTGGGCGCTAGGCTGGTAGAAGGCAGACCTAATAAAATTATGATTGAAATAATACTTTTTAAGATGCACAAAAATTCAAAATGAAGAAAAATGTGTCACCTACACATTGGTTATAATAATCATTATTATGCCTTGTACTTGTTCAAAGAATGAATGTTGATGATGTATATTTGACCAGGGCTAAAGCCTTTGAAAATGGTAAAAAGTGAAAAAAAATAATAGTAGGATGAAACCCATCAAAAAAGGAAGAGAATATAACAAAAATGAAAGGAAAAATAATTTACGGGCGATCTGAGGTCGGGAAGTGGAAGGGGGTGAGTTTTTAAGGGTAAAAAACGGTTTATCTCGATTCCCGGCAAAACTACAAGTCCTATGGAAAAAAGTTAAATGGCAAAGTTGTAGGTAATAAAAGATCTACAACTTTTATATCTACACTTGTTTCACATAATCTCAAAATGTATGTGAAAAATTTAAATAACCAAGTTTTTGGTTTTCATCTTTTACAAAAAAAAAATTATTTCACGAAATTTGCTGAAAACTCACCTTTTTATGCCCCAAAGACACTGTGATTTTTTTTGATTCAAAATATTTATTTTTTCACCTTATTTTGACTTAATATCGAAAAAGCACCCCAATTTTCAATCGAAAATTCTCCCGTCAAAATATCAGCTTTTTTTAAAAAATCGGTGGGCTTTTTGTTTGTTAAAATCTCTACTTTCTGATGGTATAAAAAAAAATACATTACTTTGGTAAATGTTTCAGAAAATGCAAAGAAACGAAAAAAACTCAAATCCGTTTTTTTTTAATCTGTACAATTTTGAGCTATTTATTAAAATTTACACTTTAATTACTCGAAAAATATAAGATTCCATGTTACATTGATTAACAAAAAAATTGCAAATCGAAATATACTACTATAATTAACAACCAAATAAGTTAATATTTAATAATAAAGTTAATATTTTGAGAAAATTGTAGAATCTTTAAATTATATGCATAAATGCCTATTTATTGCCATTTTAAGATAACTTATATACCTGAGTGACCTACGGAAAATTTTGACCATCAAAAGGTATTTCATAGAGAAGTGGGGAAGGGGCTAGGAGGGTCTGGACTTTACTACCTGTTATTTCGTAGCAGCTGTAAAAACCTAAATCGGGAAAGTTTGTCGAATCTAACGATGAAGAAATGCCATCAAAGGGACAAAAACTAATGGATAAGTGATTAGAATTCAAGATAAGGTATTTATAATAACAAGATTAATGTATTAAAAATATTATAATGAATAACGTAATAGTATAAAGTATCTAAATTCAATAGTACGATTTACATGTAGGATATTTATATATTATGAGATTTTCTATGACATAAATGTAATTAGAATTTAATAAATCAACTTTTTTACTGAAAAAAATTGCAGCAGTCACATTTTTCAGATGAAATCCCCTTTAAATCCTATCTTTAACTATTTTCGCATGTTTTTTCAATCTTTATGTTTTATGGATTTGGAATTTTTTTGTTTATCAATGTAACATGGAATCTTACGTTTTTAGAGTAATTAAAGTGTAAATTTTAATAAAAGCTCAAAATTGTACATAATGATAAAAAAAAATCGGATTCGAGTTTTTTTCGTTTTTTTTTGCATTTTTTGAGAACATTTACCATAGTAATGTTTATTTTTTTACACCATCAGAAAGTAGAGATTTCAACGAACAAAAAGCCCACTGACTTTTTTAAAAAAGCTGATATTTTGATGGGAGAATTTTCGATTGAAAATTAGGGTGCTTTTTCGATATTCAGTCAAAATCAGGTGAAAAAATAAATATTTTAAATCAAATAAATCACTGTGTTTGGAACATGAAAAGGTAAGTTTTCACCAAATTTCGTGAAAAAAATTTTTTGTAAAAGATGAAAACAAAAATTTGTTATTTAAATTTTTCACATAAATTTTGAGGTTTTGTGAAAAAAGTGTAGATTATATTACCTACAACTTTGCATTTAACTTTTTTCCATAGGACTTGTAGTTTTGCCGAAATAAAGATAAACCGTTTTTTTACCTTTAAAAACTCACCCCCTTCCACTTCCCGACCTCAGATCGCCCGTAAATTATTTTCCTTTCATTTTTGTTATATTCTCTTCCTTTTCCGATGAGTTTCATCCTACTATAATTTTTTTTTGTTCAAAAAATTATCGACCCTGGTCTATATGTTGTATTTCTATAGATTTCATGTTAGATCAGTCCTTTACAGAATACATAATTAAAAATAAATACTTGAAAATCCAATTTAATTTTAAGTATGTCTTTGGTCTAGTTTTCCTAAAATGAATGGTGTAATATCTATTTTTTGAATAATTTTGTAGCTGATTGTACATTTTGAGATACAACTGAGTTGTAGTGATTATAGCCAATCAGGTTATTGATTGATTTATTAATTGGGCAAACCGTTTCTAGTGCAAAAATTATTTGCACTGCATTGCTAAAAATATCAACATCAACACTACAATGGAAAGATGCTATAATAGTTTTTGAGAAATTGAACGATGCAAGATTAGAGTCATATCGATGTTCGATCTTTTCAAAATCTGAATGGATAGTTTTGCGAAGATATTTTTATACAGGGTCACTCACGGTCGATGGTTAAACATATACAGAGAACGGGACATAGGATTATTTTGAAAATTCAGTTTTTCTTATAATTTTTTCTGCTCTATCGATCTGAATTCTAAAATATATTCAGCGCTGCGGCGTTTCCGCTTACATTGAAAAGTAGCAACAACTTTAATATTTTAAATGACACACCCTGTATATTATTGCATTTTTCACTTTGCTTTCCGATTTTACACGCTTTATATTAGCTCCACTTGTATGTTTGTTTGTTTGTAACCGACTCCTTTGGACTTGATTTTCACTTTGACTTCCAGACGTCCGAATGATTTGAAATTTGGCAGGTGTACATAATTCCGATGACAATGCATTAAGAAATTTTTGTGTGAAAAAAAAAAAAAACAAAATGGCGGCTCTAATATGGCGTACGAGTTTTGTGATTATGGTCCGATTCGCTTCAAAATTGGCATCTGAGGGTTTTCGTGGTCGGAGATTGTGATTCTCTTGTCAAAATTGAAAAATTCAAGATAGCGGCTCCAAAATGGTGGACGAGTTTTGTGATTATAGTCCGATTCTATTCAAAATTGGTATGTGGGGGTTTTTGAATCATAATCTCCGACCACGCAAACCCTCAGATACCAATTTTGAGGCGAATCGGACCATAATCACAAAACTCGTACGCCATATTGGAGCCGCCATTTTGTTTTTTTTCACACCAAAATTTCTTAATGCATTGTCACCGGAATTATGTACACCTGCCAAATTTCAAATCATTCGGACGTCTGGAAGTGGGTCAAAATCGCGCCCAAAGGAGTCGGTTACAAACAAACATACAATATAAAGCGTGTAAAAAATGCACTTCCCACCAATTTTGTATCTATCATAAAATTTTGAACAAAACCCAAAATTTCAGCTTTCTATGAATCCAAATACCGCAGTAATAAATATTTAATTGAAGCTATGTTTTGCGCAAAAACCACTAGAAGTATAGGAAAGTTTTATACAAAAAAATTTTTAACAAAAAATTAAACCGACAAAAAAATCAACTGAAAAGCAAAAAATAAAATAAATCGTCTTAGTCTTAATGATAATTGAGCTCCTAAACTAATGTGAGTAACTGATTTTGATTCGGCGCCAAACAAACAATTATCGAAGATCATTATATTACTTTGAAGAAGTAATCAAAACGCCGCTATGCATCTCCCTGCCATCATTTTACGCTTTACCTAATTCAATTGCTAGTTTGTTTGGCGCCGATTCAACATTAGTTACTCACATTAGTTTAGGAGCTCAATTATCATTAAGACTAAGGTTTATTTAATTTTTTGCTTTTCAGTTGATTTTTTCGTAGGTTTAATTTCTTGTTAAAAAGTTTTTATGTTTCAATTTTTTGTGGCTGAAGTCTACTAATTACTACCTACCTAGCTTACTTCAACTATTAACTGTTAAATAATATGAATATCTACTTTAACTATTTATTGTTATATGATATAAATTATTTTTGAAAGTTCTGGTTAGTTGATTCCAGCACTTTGTATATAATTCCATCCTTTCATAGAATGTAATGATTGTGACTGATGTCACAAGTGAAAAATCAATCATCCCCTATTTTTCTACCCATAGGGGTGGATTATTTCATTCCAAATTGGAATATGATCATCTATGAGGTATACCCTATCTAATAAATAAAGAATCATCCAAATCGGAAAACCCACTACAAAGTTATGCCTGAGAGAATCGGTTAACGGACCAAAATTCAGAGGGTGAACGATCAATATCCTCCATTTTCTACCCTTAGGAATGGATTTTTTTGTTCAAATTCCAATGTACTTCGAAGTACACCCTATCCAATGAAAAAATAATCATCGGAATCGGACTTTTCTGTGAAAAATTATGCATTGTCATACTTAAAAAAAAAAATATGCCTCGTATAGAGAACCTCCTTTTTGGTTTCGTCGGTTAGAAATAATCGAAAAGTACTGAAAAATCGAAAAATGCAATAATTTTAAATGAGACACCCTGTAGGTCTCGTTTAAAATTTCAAACTTGGTACTTTTCTAACGTCTTAACCTACCATCGACCGTGAGTATCTTACGTGAATAATGTAAATTTCGTTTAGCTATCAAATCATTTATGTAATAAAAAAGTGTTGAGGGTCCAGTAGTGTTCCCTGTGGTACTCTGCTATTTATATCAACTGCTGCCAAAAATGTTGTTTCAACAATCTGACTTCTACCTATCAGGTATGAATTGAACCATTTACGAATAATTCCATCAAAATGATGATGGTCGTTTCCAAACAAGAAACTTTGGTTTTCAAACGATCCGAAACCAAATAATTCAGAATTTAAAAACAGAGATCATAGATCGAAGGTCATTCGACTAGTGAAATAATCAAAGATTCTCACCTATCCCCTTGATACGTCGAATCCTGGGACAACAACCCGTCCATCTGCGACTGATACTCGGCCATGTAAGGATCCTGACTGAGCTCGGCCTGAGACAACCCCGGCTGGCTCAGGCTGAAACCGGGCTGCGACAATCCTGGCTGAGACATGCCCTGCGTCAACTGCAAGCTCTGGCTGAACGGCTGGGTGTGGTCCTGGCTCAACCCTCTGCCCTTTTGCCTCTGCGGGGGTTTCCTGTTCCGTGGGTTCTGTTGTTGGCGAGCTTGCAGTGCCTGCTGGTGTTGGTTGTAGAATCTTGGGGGTATGTGGGCCATGTTCATGAACATGCCGACGGGTACGGGCAGGTTCATACCGGCTTGGGCACGTTCCGGAGAAATGTAGCTAATGGGGTCGTGCGTGCGGCTGAACATGTCCAGGGGCATGCCGCGGGTCGGGTAGTTGAACTGTCCATTAATGGGTTGACTGGTGCGGTCGTAGACAGAACCAGGAACCATCGCTTCCCGAGCATCGAACATGGAAGTGGTCATGAAATGGGAGCCAGGGTTCTCGGCGTTTATTAGCTTCTTAGGCTTGGCAAATTGAATGAGGGATTCTTTGAGGTTGGTTAGAGGTCCTTCGCAGAGTACTTTCTGTTCTTTGTAGAAGGAGAGGAGGTGGTTCCACAATGGCTGTTTAGATAACACCTTTGGATTACCTGCAAAAACGTCATTTTACAATTTAGACTTGTTGTCAAACTTTTGCATCATAATTCAATTCATCCAAGTTTAAAATATGTTTTTTTTTCAATACTGGAATGTTATTGTCAAGTCTCAAGGTCCATTTTAAATTTATTACTGACTAGCTTCAGCCCCCAGCTTGTAACGATATATCTGTTACATAGATGTGCTCAGAAATTCATTCATTCACTTCAATCAACAATCCCTATTGAAAATCTTAGCGACATCTAACCGTGGGCAATGGAACAGTCATTACGGCTGAGAAGAATGTGAGCGAACGCAGTCATTCTGACAGCACGATTATGTTAAAAAGGAATGAACATGCCATTCTCGTCCCTTTATCGAGATTGCTGTAATTAAGATAACTTGGTTCTGAAACTTGTCGGCCATGATTGAATGTAGTAGAATATGTTCATGTTAAACTATAAATGAATTAGAGCATAGAGCATTTTTCCTTTCTTCTACGAAAGTAATTTCAAATCAGTGAAATATAGTGACATCAGGCAAGGTATGTAGAGTTATTTTTGATCAATTAAGATATAAGCCATCTTGGAATATATTTTTAATGAGAACGTCAGATAATTCTTCACAAAGAAAATGATATCACAAGTCATCTAAGTAAATTGTTCAGTAAACAGCGATTAGATTTATTTAGGTCAGTCTGATAATCAATTACAGCGCCGTTCAATATATATTTTTTAAGGAGTTCAGTTAGAATCATGGATGCCACATGTGATATTATATCAGATTGAATAAGATATCTGTGTTCAATCTTATCTGATTAGATTGCTTCCTCTGACAAGGCTTTATTGGGATTTAAAGAGGGTTACAAATATATGATATCACTTACATTGCATTTGGTATGATATAGTTAAATATATATTTTTCATGATTTTATATTTGAATATATCTTTGGTATGGTTCCATATTTGGTGATAATTATCACCGAGCTGTGATTTTGATGCAGGTGAAGCGATCACGCATATATATTTATGTATATATTTAATTCTTGGAATTTGGAATATTGTTTGATTTTATAGAAAAATTTAAGAAGAAGTATTTGACAATTGGTCAAACATAGTTCTCATATGCTTCCTCTTGAATATAATTGAAATTGAAGTCATTTTTGTATAATTCTGATTTCTTTGTAAATTATAGTCTTGGCTGCTCAAGATCAGAATAAATTACCTATTCTTTATATAGAACGAAGATCAATTTTAATCAAATCATAAAATAATTCTTCATTCAGTATTGGATATTACTGACAAATCTCAGCACAAGCTGATTGTATGCTCAATTAATTTTAAGCAATAATCTCTTGATGAGATCACACTCATTTGTAACAACTATGAGTTGAGGAGTGCATTGGAAAATTCAAAATTTCAAGAAGCTGAATTCTTGTATATCAAATTCTGACACAGACAATATTGTTTTTCATGTTATATTGCTGAGAACACATTCAATGGACCAGAAGCTGATGCTTGGTCGCCCAGCAGCTATAAGTACCCCCTGATTGCGAGCCAAACAACTACGTAAAGTCTAGCTACGAGCTACACAAACTACAATCAGAGGTACATCGTCATCGATAAACCGACAGGTTCAGCAAACAAAAACAATATTGCTTTTCTAATTTTGGAAACTAAATAAATTTTCCATTCAACAAATATATGATATATATATGTATATATTTGATACATATTTGTTAATAACTGGAAAATGATGTATATTTGATAAATATTTGTTAATAACTGGATTTTTTTTTTAAATAGATTAATATAAGTTTGGTATTTGTTTTATTGTAGTTATTTACAGAAGGAAAGTTATTTGATTTGCAATCATTATTGAATAGGAAATTTGAATTTTTGTCCCAATTTAACAAAAAATTCTGGCGCCTATTCAAATTCACAATTTCTAAAACTTTGCTTGAAACATAAAAAATTTGAAATTAGCAAGGCGGTCCAAAGAACTCCACACCACTCTTCACTGAATAGTCTGGGCATTCTATTACAACAATTAACTTGTTTAACATTACAAGTTTCACATACATATTTTGAGCATTTTTTATTCCATGCAAGAAATTGGTGGAAAACTTGAGAATCCATTTCTGTAAATAGCACAATTTATTTATACATACATATCAAAAACAAACTTCTATAAAAAAACAGTTTATTGTCTAAACAGGCACTAGACCCACTTAAAGGAGAGCTTACATCTAACTATGAATAAAACAAAATAATGGTGAATTTAATATTGTCTCAAGTTTTGAAAACGGTAGTTATTATCAAAAAAAGGAATAAATATAAAAAATAATTAAAGATAAAGAAAATAGGAAAAATATAAAGAAAATATATAAGAAAAAATATAACATATGTAAATTAAAATCAAAATTTTCAAGTGGCCCTGATGGTATTCCTTCTTTCTTCATAAAACAGTGTGTATATTCTCTGTCAACTCCTCTTTTCATTTTATTCAATAAATCACTGACTAGTGGCTCATTCCCTGACCGTTGGAAAGAAAGCTTCATTTGTCCTATTTTTAAAAGTGGCTCGAAAGAAAAAGTTCAAAACTATAGGGGAGTATGCATTCAATCAGCTATTCATAAAGTCTTAGATTGCCTTGTTGCAACAAATATTAACGAATGTTTGTAGACCTCTGATAATGCCTGAGCAACAAGGATTTACATCTGGACGATCCACAGTATCAAACTTATTGTATTATCAGCACTATATAACTCAAGCATTTGAGAGGTCTGTGCAGGTAGATGCTATCTACACAGACTTCTCAAAAGCTTTTGATAGGGTCAATCACAACTTACTGATTAACGAATTATTTGCTATTGGTATCTCTGGTAATATGCTAGAATGGATAAGCAGTTATCTAACTGGTCGTTCTCAATCAGTTAGAGTAAATAGTACAGTTTCAGTACCTTTTTTGGTGAAATCAGGTGTACCACAGGGATCCCACTGCGGGCCTTTGTTGTTATGCCTCTTTATAAATGACATTAATTCAAATATTAATAATTCAAAATTCCTACTATTTGCCGACGATCTGAAAATTTCAAGGTCCTAGAGAGTGCTCATGATGCCAATCTTCTTCAGAGTGATATAAATTGCATTTCCGATTGGTGTGAAGCAAACTGCCTTCACCTCAATACGAAGAAATGCTACTCAATGGTATTTAGTAGATCTCGTTCACCTGTTAATTTTGATTACTTTTTAAATAATGAGATTTTGGAATGTAAACCCGAGTGTAAGGATTTGGGTATATTGTTAGATAGCAAGCTTTGTTTCAACAACCATGTGAACTCGGTATCTATAAAAGCTTTAAAAATGCTTGGATTTATTGTGAGATCGTCAAGTAACCTTTCTCCTTTCATTACAAAATTTTTATATTGCCCTTTAGTACGATCTATCGTAGAGTATAACACTATAATCTGGAGTCCCTACTACATTAAATATACACAACAAGTAGAAAATGTGCAAAATAAATTTCTAAGGACCATGGCTTTCAAACTAGGCCCAGTTGTAGGCGAATATAATTACAGGGAAGTGATGGAATATATTATCTTTACAAAATAATTTCTGGTATTAATGATTGTCCAGAAATTCTCTCCCTCATATCTTTCAACGTTCCACGTAGGTCCACTAGACAAATAAAATTATTCGTTACACCATATCATTCAACTAACTATGGTTACAACTCTCCTATATCGAAAATGTTAAGACTGGCAAATAACTATTGTGATAAAATTGATTTCTTCTGTGATACTCCAAATATTTTCAAGAATCAAGTCTCTCGTGCATTGCTCATTTGAATGTAGTTCATATTGTTAATTGTTAATTTTGTTTATTGTCATTATTGTCCTATATATTGCATATATCTAGATTTAAAAAAATAATTGTATTTACATAATGTTATAATAATAGTATAAGTAGTATAATTGTAGTAGTATAGTAGTGTAGAATAAGATTTAATTGTATAAAATTATTGTAAACAAAATTGGGGTTCACCCGTATATAGATAAATAAATAAATAACATGGATACGTAATTGAATATACCTTATTATAACCAGATGAACCTCAACTATTAGAAATAATATTTTTTATATCTCTTTTGAACATTGCTGAGAATAAGTCAATTTTATCACACATTTGATTAATGGAATGGATGGGAGATGTTAGCAATATACTGGTTCTTGGCGTAACTAAATAGAAACATTCCTGCTCGTTAAAAGAGGCCTATGGGAATTCAGTAATAACCTGCATCTTAATGTGAAAAAGTGTAAATTAATCTTTTTCTATAGATCAAAGAAAATAATAGAGACTACTTATAATATAGCTGAAGAGTTACTTGAGTGTGTGGATACCAAAAGACACCTAGGAATTATAATGATACCAAACTTGATTCCAACTGTCACATGAAAAATTTCTATTGATTGGCCTATCTGGATAAAAGACTATTTTATAGTTATTTAATCAACTAGTTTATTAATGGTGGCAATTAATAATCGAACATCAATTGCCATTTTAATATACGAGTTGATTACAAAAAAAAACGTCGACGTCGTTCCTGGGGTCAACATAAAATTTACGATATCCATTTCCTTCAACTAGGAGGAAACTTACAATATTTGGATTTTAACATACATCAATTTGACAGCGAGAAGGTAATATGATTTGACATTTGAATTCGTGTATGTTCAGTTGCCTATACCATATTATACATTAATGGACCAAATCGACCATTTACAGGTTATTCATTGGTGATTTCGGTGTATGTTTGGTTGCATATATGCATTAAAAGATAAATTGAAGGTTAATAGGTATCATTAACGATTTATTTCTTGTAGATTAAACAGGCTCGTTAATACTAGGTCGCCGGAAAATAAAATTACGTCACAATATTGGTCAAGAAAACACAGCTATGTCCGAGGTAATTCAGGCTACAGTAGTAGAAATTATGTAAGTTATTCACAATGTGAACAAAAATGGACAATGACAGTTTTATGTGCAAAAAATAAGTGATTTCAGGTGTGGGTGGTGTTTTGGTTAAATAAATGCGAATTTTGAGCATTTTCAGTAGCCGAAAATAGCGCTAAAAATGATATTCCTTCATCCTTTGAAAATATTTGAGAGGTCTGTGTTTTGACTTTGGATTTGTGTTCAGGAGGCAGTACTAAGTACCATCAAACAGCATATTCTCAATTTACCCAAAATCGAACTTATTCATTTGAATTGAGAGATAATCGAAAGCACACATTTGCTCAGAGGAGGAGGCAAGAGTGTGTACAGAAACCTGTCAAGATCAACGAGTAATAGGGGAGAAAGTAGTCACAAGATCGAGAAAAAATCCCATTTCTAGCAATGCCATCAGACACAATGATTCCCCAATACAACTTTGATAGACCTTATGAGATTGGGAGACGAAAGAACGAATGGGAGACGAAAGAACGACAACTCACAAGGGCCAATCTACAATGGTACACAGACGGTTACAAAACGGAAGGCGGAGTTGGGGCCGGAGTACAATCAGAATTTAACCTTAGTGTAAACCTGGGACAGTATGTCACATGTTCCAGGCAGAAGTCCATGCAATCGAACTCTGCCTGCAAGAAATTCTGAACAGAACCAATAAAAATCAATTGATCAAAATCATGTCGGACAGCCAAGCAGCACTGAAAGCTCTGGCATCAAGTCGGATAGAATCCAGATTAGTATGGAAGTGGATTACGGGCAGCTAGAGCCCAAAGACCTGGAAAAGGTATCATCGACTTCGTCAGAAGCTCAGGACTTGAAGGAGAACTCTAATTTAATTAGGATCGAGCCACAATAGATCTGAGGTCGCAGGTAACCTAACGAGAACACCGAGCAGTCCAGAGATTGACATTACGAGGGTCAAGGTTATCATAGGTAACCAAATAGCGATGTTTTGGTATGTAATAATTTTTATTTTCTGGCTTATTAAAGACTTATCGTAAATATTTCAAAGGAAGAATCTTTTGATTTTTTTATGGACTATCAATTGTTAGTGATAGTGCAACAAGTTAGTTTACACCCTGTATAATCATTGAAACACCATACTGCAAACTTCTTTGCGTGGAATTCATCTACTAGATAAACATACAATGAAAATTTCCGAGAGATTTGACTCACCTACTATGATTATCCCATATTTAGACCTAGTCAGAGCTACATTCAATCTTCTGGGATCATTCAAGAAGCCGATCCCTTGGTGTTCGTTGATCGGACACAGGACATTATTATGATATCCTTTTCACGACCCTGGAACGCATCTACGCTAGCAATTTCTATTTCCTGGTACAATTTACTATGGAGGGAGCCCTGGTATTGCATGTACTGGACGAGGTAGGCTCTCTGGCCCTCGTACGGAGTGATGACACCTATTTGTTCGGGTTTCACCCCTGAGCGTAAGAATCTGAAAAGAAGTCAGTCATTTTACAGCCCATTTTACAATGTCTCAGCTAATATATGTTGCTATGAACTTGTATAAGCATATCCATTTACCTAGTAGCAATTTTCTCCACATTGGAAGCTTCCGTCCTATTCAGATAGCTGGTTCCGGATCCGGCAATCTCTTCCTGACCCTGGGTCACGAGGAAAAACATAGGCCTATCGGCGATCGGCCAAGGAAAATCGATCTTACTCAACTTCCTTTCCTCGGCGCTCACTCCGTTCTGCAAACTGCCCTCGTAAAAGAAATTGGAGGGGAAACGGGACAGTTCGGGGTGCATACGGTACTGGACTTCGAGGCGGAAGGGTCGGATGCCGAGCACGACCAGACGCTCAAACAAACTCTGAGAAAGGCCCGCGCGCGCCGCTTTCTTGCACATCACTACCGGACCTAATTGGCAATGGTCGCCTACTAAGATGAGCTGTTTGACGCCTAGCACCACTGGTACCATACACTCGGGTTCTGTTGCCTGTAACAAAAAATATATTCGTATAGAATGAGGAAATGTCATCATATCTCTCCCTTTTTGCTACAAATCAAAGTTGTCATTCAAAAGTATGAATACTATCAATGCAACATGAAAAAAAAAACTTTAATATTAAAGAGTGAAAATAATAATTTGCCTTAAATTTATTTTTTCAACAAAAAAATACCGTTCAACATACCTGCATACTCTCATCGATCAATATCGAATGGAACTTCAACCTAACCAGCCTGGGATCCCCGGCTCCTACGCAAGTACAACAAATGACATCGGCAGCTTCCAACAACTCTTTTTCTGACATTTTCTTCAACATCCTATACCGCTTCTCGTCGACAGAACTCAATTCGCCGGTCTCATCTTTTAATTGCTGTAATTTCTGCAACTCCGTGTTGGTCTCCATCTTCCTGATCTGATTGTGCAACGCCAGGAAACTAACCGGAGAATCGATGGCCTCCCTCGACTTGGCACATAATCTCACTACCTAAAATAATAGAACAAGGTATTATAGACTTCTATCCATAATATACTCCTCTAGAAATAAGAACATCTAGCATGTGAAACTAATCAATAAAAATTTTAAAAATTTATTTGTACAAACTAAATGAGTTTGAGGCTTTGTCATGAAAGCCATTTGTAAACTTAAAAGATACTCAACAAATTTTAGGTTAATTATTTATGTTACCGATTATAATATATTATAATTATAACACAAAACATACACTTATAACCAGATTCGAATTATTAGTTGACTCTACTATGAAATCAAATAGTTCCTTATTACCATATACATATATACCTTGCCACATAAACAGTTTTATTTTCTTACCCTCGACTGGAGAACACACCACGTTTTAATGTTTTTTATTTTTATTTTGGATTACCGATTTTTATTACGCGTTCACTGGTTCGTAATAGGATTATTTAACTTCTTTGTAAAATTTGAATTCTATTCGTTGAGTTATTACTGAGATAATTTCGGTTGTTTGCACTTCCACTATTTCCTGCATACTTTTGCTAAACGTTATGAATAATTTATGAAGTCTCCATTTGTTTCGTATCAGAAGATAGCTATGCATCTTCACTAGATGAAATTTGATCCTACTCTAATGCGCTTCATACTCTGAAGGCTATTACTAAACTGAACTCTCTCTCTGTACTCTGATCTTAACTGGCCCCTTTTTTCCTTTGACTTTGTTCTTATATGGAATCTCCCCACTAATGACCCCTTTTCGGTAGTGAATATCACGGTGTTGTTCCCACAGTAATAGATTATAACTTCGGACATTAAGTGCCTACGCGGTATATTTCCATTGCATTCTTTGCGCGTTAAATTTTCCTCCCCGCTGTCGGAAAATCGTTAATATCTATCACGGCGTGGAGCTCAATAGTAATAAAAATAACTGTTCTGTCATAATTATTTGGTCTGTGTTACTTTCAAGTTGTCGCTGTCAGCGTAACATATTTATGAGGTTTTTATTTCTTTTGTCGGAACTCATCCCGCATTCCTGCCTTCCAATTTAATAGCGGACAAGTAAAACAGTCGTTCACCTTTTTTGCTTCGCGTTGCTTCAGTCAAGGGTATTACAAATTTTTACATTAAAATATCTTGGTTGATTGCAGCCATCACAATCCACGTTCTCTACCACCCCCCGTTTGGGTTGTGCGCGTGACCGTGGACTTTTTTAATAATGTGAGTGAATCGAATTTGACAAACATATTGATCCAAAGAATTTTGTAGAATAGGTTCCCACGCGTTTTTCTGATGGGTCCCTTTCCACCGGGCTGTGCGCTAGGTAACATATTTTAATTTATAACACGACAAGAGAGTGTCGTATTGAAAAATGATTGAGAGGTTTTTGTCGAGAGAAGAGTCACCCTTTTTCCTACATAGGTCGGGAGGTAAAAAAAAAATTATCCGAAAATTAATCAAAATACGGAAATATATCCTGTTAATTAGACTCGATTTATAATATTTTTCGGACCCATTTTTTGCAAAAAAATTAAATAAAAACGCTGGTGTGAGGAAGAAAACTCGGATTTATCGAAAAATTTATGGGGACATTTTAAATATTTTTCGGACCCCTTTTTTGCAAAAAAATTAAATAAAAATGCTGGTGTGAAGAAGAAAACTCAGATATATCGAAAAACTTATGGCGATAAGAGTCGCCCTTTTTCCTACATAGGTCGGGAGGGTACAAAAAAAAAAAAAATACGAAAAATAATAAAAATACGGAAATATATTCTGTCGATTAGATTTGATTTATAATATTTTTCGGACCACTTTTTTGCAAAAAAATAAAATAAAAACGCTGGTATGAGGAAGAAAACTCGGATATATCGAAAAACTTATGGGGACATTTTTCATGAGTTATGACTCTGGTAATCTGTGGAGGGGAGTCTTTTGCCCCCCGTAACATTTTCAGAAAAATACATACTTGAATAAAAAAAAAAAAAAAAATTTCCGGAGTTTCTTTTTTGATAAACCAAGGAATTTTAAAAATTAACAACTTTTTTAAAATATATAAAAAAAAATCGTACAGAGAAAAAAAATGTTCGGTATCAGTTTTATATCTCTAGGACATACTGTTTGAGCAGTACAATTAAAAAAAAATTGGTTTTATTTTCGAAATAATGAGATATGAAAAATACAATTTTTAGTTTTCAAAACTTTAGTGTTTTAACAAATAATATCATTATTATTACCTTGAGATTGGTTTTATGTATCTTCTCCGTCAACTGATCTACCGCAGTGTTACTAGGAGCGCAAACCAAAACCGGGCCGCCATTCTGCTTGACCAGCTGGTAAACGATTGTGGCAGAAGTGACTGTCTTGCCCGTACCAGGAGGTCCTTGGATCAAAGACAGAGGGCGCTGCAGAGCATGTTTAACGGCGTAGACCTGAGAGCGGTTGAGATCCGGCAAATTGGGGGCGGAGAAGTGTTTCGGCAAATGGCATCGGAAGAGAACCTCCTCCACTTCGTGACCTAACAGACGGTGGTAGATGTAGGCAGAGACGGAGGTATCGTCGACGGCGAATTTTCTCAGGGCCAGTTGCATCCTGAAAAATATCCATTGGTAATGCACAAAACAACTAATGAAAATGAACGGTAAGAGAAAAATGGAGAACAATATATTAGGTGAAAAATAAAAACAAACTAATCAACATGAATCAATGTAATTACAATCTTAGAAATCCCCTCAAGTTTTATATTATTTCAGCTTACTATTGAATTTCTTTGCATGATTCAGTTCATTTGGTTGGGTGAGCGGTTTGCTGAAATATTATTTTCCAATAACATAATTAACTTCCAAACAAAATTCAAAAAGTAACGCGTAGAAAAATAAAAAGACGCAGCTCAATAATTATCTCAACTAAAGGTTCAAATACGTACTGCCACTAGCCTGCTGCAGTTGTTCCTAGCTTTGCTTCAATTTTAAATATATTTTTCTAAGGCTAAATATTTTACATTATTACAGTTTCTTTCATCAGTATTTATTCTTAATTAAACCGTTGAAAAATATACTTTTCAATGATTTCTATAAGCGAAATATAGAATTTGTAGCAACAGTACAGTAATACGAATGATAAAATTCTAAAAACAGTACCTATCAAAGCTCGTACTCTTCCAGATGAAATCCACAACGAAATTACTGCTGCATTCACTGGGCGCCCCCGCACTGTTCTTCAACTCGATCCCGATGTCTTCTCCGTAATTATCCGGAACTTTTATGACGTGTCCGACACCCGCCCAGGTTTTGTGCATTTCTCCCACGTATCTTAAACGCAGTTCGTCGCCATGCATCAGCTTCATATCTCCGTCGGTCTTTGCCAGAGTGAAATACGCTATGGTTTTTTTATTGAGGCCCACATCCCAACGCACTTCGATGTTTTCCTGCGTCTGGGATTCTTTCAAGCGTTTATCGTAGTCTGCTTCGAGCTTGACTAGGGGACCAAAGATGTTCTGGTATTGATAACCGTCTTCGTATCGGAGCAAAACCTGATTTTGTATGAAAAAATATAATGTTAACAGGGGAGGGAAAAATTGGTTCTATTAACATTTCAATTTTCTGATTTAGTGATCTTTAAGGAACAGTCGAAAGACTACTTGAATTCAATAAACATTTACCTGTATATGTATTAATCTTGAAAACAGGAAGGAAGAAGAAATTACTTTAGCAATGATCATGTGATTAAAAATTCATGGAAAATAATACCTGTTGAGGCTCTTCGTCTACTCCGGGTTTTTCTAGGTCCTGAAAGGTTGCATCAACATTTTCTTTCCAGAGCTCCTCCAGTTTATTGATCTGCTGAGCTGAGATCTGTCTGGCCCTCAATTGTTCCTGTTCCGAGGGTATTTTCACCAACCAAGTGAGAAAACAACGATCAGCTATCAGGGGTTTCCACTGGTCTTGATCCCAATTCATATCCTAGAAGTACCAGAGGTAAAAAAAATTGGGTGTATGAAAGTCTTGCAGATTATATCAAACTATTTTGAAAACAAAAGATTATTATCAGTGACAAAACAAATGTAGAAAAGAAATTAGGCTGCCAGAAACAGCATAATGTTTTTTCAACAATATCATGAAAAATTTGGTTCTTCTGAATATATTACCATTATTTTTTCTAGGAATGAAAAAACATCTGGTGCTTTTTTCAAATAATAGAGTGAATATATGTTCAGTACAAACCTTGAGGGAATTTTGAGCAGCACATGGTTGCCTACAGAGCAACACAACCACTGAGTCAGCTTTTGCTGGAATAAAACCCAGCACAAACACATTCCGAACTCCACAACTATAGCATTCTAGAATTGTTTCTCCTAAGGGTCCATCCTTGTGTAAGGTGACTTCCTTGTGCTTCGCCCTCACCTAATAAAAAAATCCATTATTGCAACATAATAATTATCTTTGGCCAACGAAATGCACTACCAGCATAATATCATCATTCCTATTTCCATTCAATGATTTCATATGGTATTACTGTTTGGGGTGCATCTACTAGTACCTCAAGAATATTTGTGAGGCCAAAAAAACTGTGCGAATAACTTCAAGGGTAAAGAGGAGAGATACGTGTAGGGAAAGCTTTATCGAGTTCCATAATATAAAGGGTGTGACCAAATAAGTGCGAAAGTTTTTAGGGGGTGCAGATTCCTTGTCGAAAATTAAAGGGGGTCTTTTATGTAAACAAAAGCTCTTGGGCCTTTCCTTGAAAAGTTACACGCTTCCAAAAATTAGTTTTTTTTTTCTTGAAATTGCTGAGGAGTTGAAGCATTGCATTTTGTGGGCTTGTTCTACCAATAAAAAGGCTACCTGTGAATATTTTTTTAATTTTGTTTTGATCTTTTAAAGGGGTGAAACATGCAACCCTTATTCCATTTTTTAACAAAACAAAATTTCTCAATTTAAAAATGTGTTGAAAAGAACGATTTATTGCAAAACTTTTTTAACTCTTGTGTTGTGTCCGTAAAAGCAATAGTTTCCTAATAAAAAAATAAAATACAACATTGTGCATGAACGGATCTTCTGTAAATAGAATCGAAAAAATCTAGTAGGTGGCTGTCACGTTTTGTTTGCACAACTTGAGACTTTTCGATTCCATTTACAGAAGATCCGTTCATGCACAATGTTGTATTTTATTTTTTTATTAGGAAAATATTGGTTTTACAGACACAACACATTTTTAAATTGAGAAATTTTGTTTCGTTAAAAATATCTGGTAAAAATAATAGTTTAAAAACTAAAAAACACGCTTTCATAGAAAACTAAACTAAAAAGTAGAAAATAATTTTAAATGAGTTTGAAATAAGAATACAGTGATTAACAACAAATTTATTTTATCGTAAAAAAGTTGGGGTGCTTGATGTCAATTGTTGTTAATATTTCATGGACAGATATTGGTAAAAGTAGAATCATTATGAAAATATCTTAAAAAGCACCCCACGCTTTTTTACGATGAAATAAATTTGTTGTTAATCACTGTATTCTTATTTCAAACTCATTTAAAATTATTTTCGTGTTTTTTTGTTTTTAAACTATTATTTAATTTCAACTTTTTAGTTTTGTTTTCTATTAAAGCGTGTTTTTTAGTTTTCCAAACTATTATTATTATTATTTAATTTTTTTAACTATTATTCTTCAATTTTGTATAGAATCGGACCATAATCACAAAACTCGTCCGCCATTTTGGAGCCGCCATCTTGAATCCTTCAATTATGACAAAATAATCATAATCTCCGACTCCAAAAACCCCCACATACCAATTTTGAATAGAATTGGACCATAATCACAAAACTCGTCCGCCATTTTGGAGCCGCCATCTAGAATTTTTCAATTTTTACAAAAGAATCATAATATCCCACTACAAAAACCCTCAGATACCAATTTTGAAGCGAATCGGACCATATAGATAGATATTTATTTAAATAGGATATCCTAATATACAAATCAGCTAAAAAAAAAGTTAAAAGTAAGAGATATGTGGTACATATTGAAAAAATATACAATAAAATATATAACCATCATCACAAAACTCGTCCGCCATATTGGAGCCGCCATTTTTTTTCAAACAAAAATTTCTTGATGCATTGCCACCGGAATTATGTACACCTGCCAAATTTCAAATCATTCGTACGTCTAGAAGTGGGTCAAAATCGCGCCCAAAGGAGTCGGTTACAAACATACAAGTGAAGCTAATAGAAAGCGCTTGTAAAAAATGGAATAGGGGTTGCATGTTTCACCCCGTTAAAAGATCACAACAAAATTAAAAAAATATTCATAGGTAGCCTTTTTATTGGTAGAATATGCCCACAAAATGCCATTTCTTCAACTCTTCTGCAATTTCCTAATTTTTGGAAGCGTGTAACTTTTCAAGGAAATAAGAGCTTTTGTTTTCGACAAGGAATCACCCCCTAAAAACATTCGCACTTATGTGGTAACATCCTGTATAGTGGAAGAATTCCTGAATGATCAGAGTTTAGGGTAATAGTAATCAAAATGAAGGTCTTTCCGGCTTCCAATTGCCTTCTTGGATTTTTTTATTTATTATTTTATTTATGAGATTATGTCTAGTGTATAGCGATTTTTTTTCCAATTGATTCAAAGCAATACATTCATAAATTAAATATAACTATCCTGGAATTGATTCATTTTATAACTATTAACTGAGAATGGGAAGTATGAGGAAGATTTGAAGTTACAAATTATTTAAAAAAATCTTGTGCCCATGATCACATGCAGTTTGACTTATACTTAACTGAAATGTTTATGCCTTTATTCAGCAAAGTTCAAACTGTTAGCAATTCCACTTTTTCTTCAAAATATTTTCTTTAAACTCACTTTTGCTATTTTAAAGAATACATGACACTTTTAGGTGGGACAAAGATCTGATCTGTCGTTTGGAATCTGTCTCATATGAAGCATATATCTAGCTTAGAAAATGCCAAATTTTTTTTTTGAAATATGCATATTTCAAAAAACATGGTGTTTATCCCGAGAGAGGTTATAGCTATGATTCATTGTTGGACGAGTTTCAAATGATATCTCTAAAGAAATTCAGGGAAAGCCGAGATATGTGTTTTGCATATAAAATCATACATGGACATATAGATTGTTCACCCCTAGTGTCTCATATGCTATTCAGTGTACCGCGTATTTCATCTAGGTTCTGTAGCACATTTCATATTCCTGTTTCCAATACAGAGCATTGTTATCATTATCGTTATAGCTACAATATCTAGAAGTGTAAATAAGGTTCCTAGTGTAGATATTTTTTTCTAACTTTCCAAAAATTCAAAAAAGAGATTCTTCGTTTCATTCAGAATTGATTCTGTTATATGTGTAATTATTTATAATACTTATTGTATACCCCTGTAAATGGGCTTTTGGGCCTGCTGGATGTATTATACAAATAAATAAAAAAAAAAATATATCAACAGTGTGGCCAAGATCTGATATCTAAAATTGTACTTTTATAATTAACAAATCCCCGCCACTTCATTCAACATATATTGCAAAATGGAACATATGTTCTTACGAAAAATAACTATTCTGATAGTATAGAGATAACCACTAAGAAAGGTTTTTTAGATATTCCATCCCCAAAGAGGTGAAAACGGGGGTGACAGTGAAAGTACCCTTTGTTTTGAAGTTAGGACTTATAGAAATTGGTATTTGGACTTTTCTTTTCAAATAAAGAAACACGTATTTCAGGGTTTTTAAAAATTCAACGCTAAAGGGGAACAAATGGGGGTTGAAAGTTTGTGGGAACAAATGGGGGTTGAAAGTTTGTATAGGAGTACGTTAGTTTCCAGTTGGGGTCATAAAAATTGGTATTTGAGGTCTTTGTTACAAATAAAGAAATACATGCATTGGTTTAAATATCAGCTGAAGACAAATTCAGAAGTCTTTATAGATAGTTATGGATAATGCAAGTTGTCACCATCAATGTGATTAATAAAGCTGCAACAGCATTGCAGAAAGCTGATATACAAGAATGGTTATCAAATACCTTTCCATATCACAATTTTTGATTTAGTAGCAAAGTAATTGTGAATGTACTTCCAACTGATCATGATTAATAAAATCAAAATAGCAATAATCTGGATAAAGATGGTAATTCAGCTGAAAAAGCACTGGGGCTATATGGCTTTAAGCAAAGCTATGCCTGATATACAGGCTGAAACCATTCAATATTCTGAACGAAAAATGAAACTATACTGGGATACAGAAGTTGGGTTTGTTAGGGAAGATGCTCAGCCCCTTATTATAAATTTTGATTCTGATAATGACCAATGACTTGTAATTCAAAGGTCATTTTTCATTACTACGGCTATAAAAAAATTATGTACATCACACTCATCAATTAAATTCATAGCTTCCATTTAAAACACAGTGAAGATCAGCACAATTAATGTGTGCTTGCCAACGCATATGCATTCTTTGTTTTCCACATGTGTATATTAGGTTAGATCTCACACTATAGTTGTCAGATGTGGACCCATATAGAACAAATGTGTCATAGAATACTTGCCAAGGGCCCCCATAATTTATATGGGGCTCCAATATGGTAGCACCTAATGGGGGCTAACTCTAGCAGGTAAGAATAAATAATTTTGCACATAGCAAAAAAAATACTTTTTGCCTGTTTATTTCAATTCTCACTAAAACCATAAAGTATACAAAAAACCTTAGAAATATTGCACATATTGGTAATGCTGCAATATGTCATCTTGTTAACATGAAAAGCCTGTAGTAATTATTTTTGGTATGGTAGGCGCAAAACATGATACTCTATACAAACTGATACTTTAAATTGCCATGGAAAGTGTTGTACCATAAAAACGAATGCTTTCTTTTGGACACCCTCTTTATCTCTTATATTAAAATTATTTGATGATATATCCAAACCACTTTGGTTGATTTCTGATAATTTGTATTTGCAGATTTGACAATTGAATTATCTTTGAATTGAAATATTTACCGAAATTTGTAAAAATATGTGGTCTTCCTTGAAATACCCGATATACTGAGAAATGAATGAAGTAAACTTGAAATATCAGCAATATCTGTCTTTATTTAGTAATTATCATCAGTTATATACATAAAACTAGTAGTGAATACTCTGGAACTTACAGGTGGTTGATGATGTGACTTCCAGAAGTATTGCCTCTGCCATTACAGAACCACTTTTTGCACAAATTGCACATAACCACACAGTTAGGCTCGTGTATTCCGCAGTACTTGCAGGCGTAATCAGGCAGCTCTTTGCCATTGAAGTAGCCTTCTTCATCGTCTTCTTCAAACTGCAGCTCTCCTAGGGCAGTTGTTGTAGAAGCGATTTTTGTGACTATGTTGTTGTTTATCTATAAGATTTAATTTGTTATATTTAAAATGTGACTGAGCAGCAGAAAATAAATTTGAAATAAAAGAGTCTTCATGTTGGAAAGGGAAACATTCTAAAAAAAATTCTTATTTTCATGGGAGCATAAAATAGATTTTCATTGACAAACATGTATTGAAGACCTAGTGAATGCGTTGCCAATCTCGAATCAATGTTACAAGTTATTTCTGGTGAGTACTCCTTTTTAGAAAACATTCTACTGTGCCTCATTCATCTATGAGAGTTCTTAATCAAGACTGGAAAATAAAATCAAATAACTACCTGAATTTTTAACTTTAGATTATTTCTCCTGAGTTAGGGTATAGATGTAGTTCAATGTCCAATGTGGTTTTAGCCAGGAAAGTAGTTCTCTGTTAGATATTATAAAAAAAAGTTCATTTTTATCGTAGAGTTTCTAATTTTCAGAAAAATACTTCTATTCAATATTTAATTGAGAATGTTTCTCTTTTCAAAATGAATACCTCTCAAAAGGTTATGAAAGATAGTAACTAGAGTTTATTTATATTTCAGTTGCAGATGATTCCACATCTGATGTTATGAACACCCTGTTCAAATTTTCAAACAAATCAGAGCTGCCATCTTTAATTATATGCTGAAAAAATAGGGCATTTTTCGAGGCTCTGTGGTAGGTGTATGCAATTTCATCTGGTGTAGCAAATATCCAATTCCATTAGAATTCAGAGGGATTGAAGTTATCAAAAAATGAAACATTATTTGAAAGTAAGCCAACACAGCCGTCATCAATTTAAATTAAATAATTTCAAAATATGTTTTTGACTTGGCAGAGGTCCACTTGAATGAAGTGATAAATAATAACTTGGTAAACTGGATAATTAATTCGTAAACTGGAACATATTATTTAGATCATCACCCGAAAAATTGAAAATTTTGGAATTTCTACATAATTGCTTGTACAAATTTATACAGCTCATTTATATGAAGTTTAAATTTCAAGCAGTGAAAATAAATAACAAGGTTGAGGTTCAATTTATCTGTATAAAATATTTTTGTTCAAATAAGATAAATTGGTAGTACTAGGGCCAATTTATGCAACATTGTCGTAGTCACAATCACTCTCAATCCTAGTCCTAGTAGCTGTCTCAAGAAATTTTTGTATTTATGCATCACAGTCTTTAGCATTATTTCAGAAATTGTTTTCCACGAATTCCTAATGGCGATTTTATATTTGAAAAATGAATCTTTTTTATCTCAAAGATGGGTAAATCTTGCGATCATTTCAATAAGAAGAGGATACCTTCAGACTAATTTTTTTTCAGAAACAAAAGTAGAAATGATGAATTTTTAATGTCATTTGTCAAATAAGTATCTATGCACATGCATGTTTTATGTGTCATATAATCATAAGCATAAATATTGAAATTTGCCAACATTGAATGATAATGATTTAGACTAAAACTAAAAAAGTTGCATAAATGGTTCCATTGAAATGTACAGATTCAATCGATTTTATGACTGAGACTGGACTATGCTAGTGATATTGGCCCTTAGAAAGTATATTTTCTAAACATTTGATGATAATTTATATTGTCAAGACAATTGGAAAGTTATATCTTCAAGTATCTAAGATCACATTTTTGTATCAATTCAAGTTGATGCATTGTAAAGATTATTCCAAATTGGGATATATCAAAATCTATATAAAACACATCATGTGATTATGAGTGTTGTATTTCAACTTATATTGATGGTGATTTGATAAATATTCCCCTTACCAGCTGGAGAATACCAATTTGATGATATTAATTGATGTATATGAATTTCTGCAACCTGATCACAAAATCACAGTAAAATGGTGCTCTCAACAACATTATTTTTAGGCCAATCATTAGAGATGTTTTCGTGACAAAAATAATACCAGGAAACCGACTGTGCCATCATAAGAAAGGCAATCTGTAGCTATATCATGTTATATTTCCTACTCGCAACTATCATTGCTCAATTTGTTATAAACATTTAACCATTTATAGTGCAAATTGAGACATTTGAACTTACAAATATTTTTGACACAAAAGACAAATACATATACATTTTTTTGAGCAGGTCAATATTTAAACCTTTAAATATTGCTACTAACATATTATACTAGAGTTTCTTGTAAGGAATTATGCAAAGAACAGAAAATTCTCACCATTCCGTCTCTGTTTATTCTCGAAACAGTATAAATGATACATAAAAACAAAACATCATACGACATCATTCTAGGAGTCACCCGCCAAAATAACAACTTAAGGCTACCCATTCCCTCCACAATTTGATAAAGAACTTAATTGTTTATAATGCCGCTAAATTAATACAACCATCTCTCGGCCAGTGTTAAAATCATTGAATGCACTGATTCATTCAGGAAATCTGTAAAACATATTCTCACAGAAGAGGTATTTTATGATGTTCAAGAATACCTCAATAAAAACGTAAGGTGCTAAAACTTTATATTTCAACTGCCTTTTGCGCATGTGAATGATAGATAGATAGATAGATAGATAGATACTTTATTAATCATGCTATGTACACAAAATACATTTATGACAGGTCACAGTTAAAAAAATAGTAAAATTGTAGTTCACAAGTAGTAAAAAAGTTTGTGTCAAAATATGTGTAAATAAATAAATAAAACAAAATGAACACAATAGAGCATCAATATGCTATTCCAGACATAATAGACATCACATACAAGAACTTGAGCATAAGTCGATCAATCATATCATCAACCATTTAAAATAATTGAAAAGTTATTGACAAGTCATGATTCCCTGAGCATAGTTACACCTTGCCTTACACATTTAACATATTCCTCAAGAGAGTAGAAGGGGTTTTCGAGCAAAAATAATTTTATTGTTTTATTGAAAGCAAACGTTCCTAATTTTCTAACTTCTCCTGGAAGAATGTTGTAGACGTTCAAATTCAGTGAATTATTTTGGGATTTACTGAGCCTATGTCTAGGTCCTCTTATTATATCTGCACCTCTGGTGTTGTGTTGGTGAATGTCTGATTGTGTTATTAATGTGGAATTCTTTTGTGAATTTCTATCAAAGTATTCCAAATGTAAATGGAAGGAAGAGTCATGATTTTAAATTTTTAAACAGTGGTCGGCAGGTTTCTCTATATTTTGCATTGCACAGAATTCTAATAGCTTTTTTTGTTGTCGGAAAACGCTAGAGACTGCAGATGAGTTTCCCCAAACTACAATGCCATGATTAAGATGAGAATGGAATAAAGAAAAATAAACTGATCTCAGGGTGTTTATATTTGTGCAATGTCTGAGTTGTCGAATACAGAAAAAGAGCGACAGTTTCAAATTAAGTTGCCTGGCGTGCTCGGTCCAGATTAGCTTATCGTCCAAAATGAATCCTAGTAGCTTCACATTTTATCCTCTGGGATGGGTTTCCTGGTAGAGATTATCAAGTTTTGTGATTTATTGTTGTTTAATTTCAGCTTGTTAGCTATGAACCACTGTTCAGCTTTCTCTTCAATTTCTTCCAATAGCTTTCTAGGGAATTATATTCCTCATGAGAATAAATTAAAGTAGTGTCATCTGCATATAGAACACTTTCATTTGGGGCCAAAAGGAAGGAAGATCATTAATATAAATTACAAACAACAGTGGGCCCAGGACCGAACAATGTGGGACACAAAATTTAACGGCTCTAAAACTGGACAATTCGTTATTGAAAAATACAGCTCGGAAGCGATTTGTCTAAATACGATTCAATAAGTGTGGGGTGATACCTCTGATTCCGTAGTAGCTGAGTTTTCAAGAAGGATTTCATGGGAAACACAATCAAAAGCTTTAGATAAATGCATGAGAGTAATACCCACATGATTTCCCTGTTCAAGACCATAACTATTTGCTCAACCACCCTCATTGTTGCACTTGTTGTTGAATGATTTTTTCGAAAGCCAAATTGTTCATTACTAAAAACTTGCTGTCTTGAGTACTTGGATAATCTTTGCTTTAAGATAATTTCAATCAGTTTGAAAAATACTGATGATAGAAATGGGTCTATAATTATCAGTTTCATCCCTATTCCCTTTTTGAAAAGCGGAATGATTTTGGAGTATTTGAAAATATCTGGAAATTTACCAGTTTCGAAAATTTGATTAATTAGGTTTGTTAGAGGCTCTGCAATTGTATCAATAGTTTCTTTTAAGATTCTGCTACTAAGTTCATGGAAATCTAGGCATCTTGAGTTTTTCAGAGATAAGATAGCTTCTCTGACATCAGAAATTGTTACAGGCTGCATGAAACATGAGGAAGATGGAGCGGAAAATATTTGTAATTTAGGAATGTTATGGTGGATACATGTGATAAAGACTTGATTATATCTTGCCACGTTGGAAAAAATTCAACGAAATCATCAGACAATAGTTTGTCCGTTGAAGTGTCGCATTTACACTTAGAATTGTTCCTTTCGAAATTTATCAAGCCAGCTTGCTTTGATTATTTTCAGCATCTGAGACATACTTATCATAAGCTGTTTTTTTAGTTAAAATTAACTGTTTTTCATAGTGTTTTTTGTAACACTTAAATATGTTGATGTCTCGTGGGTTTTTGGTAGAATCACATACAGTTTTTAAACTCATCAGTGTGTTCCTTTGTGATCTCAGATCGTTGTTGAACCAAGGCACCAGCTGCATGCTGCATGCATTTTATTCATAACTATTTATTAACTATTATATACATATACCATATAATTTTTTTGTACAAGATTGTCAATAAGATCCTAATCTTCCGACTATAAAGTATATTTTGATTTGATTGATATGTACTTTGTGTAAAAAATTCAGGCGCTGTCAGATCATTAGTTTTTGCATAATTGAATTTATTATTGGAGCAAGCCTGGATGCGTCATAGGTGGTCCATTTACATTTTTCAATAACATATTGCGAGTAGAAGTATTGTACTACAAAACATATTTTCTCATTTTGCGTTAAAATGCTGCGAAATAGGTGAGAACTACTTGCAAAAATTACCAAAAATGGGCGAGCGCGTGAAGGCAGCAGATTCATAACTTGCCCGCAGTGCACTTGTAATACTATATATACCCTTTCAGTCATGTTTGCAAGTATTTCTCACCAATTTCGCAGCATTTTAACGCAAAATGAGAATTTGTTTTCTAGTACTATATTTCTACTTGTAATACGTTTTTGAAACATTGAAATCGGACCACTTAACGCATCCTGGCTTGCTCCAATCAAGTGAAAGATTCAAATTGCAATTATGGAAAAAACTAATGATCCAATAGCGCAGGAGTTTTCTACACATGAAGTACATATCAATCACTACTATGTCTCGGAGAGCCTTCACTACAACTTTACAAATGGTAGTGTTATGAAGTTTTGAAAAAACTCTGAGTTATCCGGTTTTTTTCAGTTACTAATAATACAATCGAGTCATGCCAAGGCTAATTTTTTTCGTATTTTGATTCTCTATTGAGTGCATCGAGATTGTTTCATTAGTTTTGATGTTGCAATAAAAAACTAAAAAAAATCGATTTTTGGCTTTTAAATGTTTATAACAAATTGAGCAATGATAGTTGTGAGTAGGAAATATAACAGGATATAACACGGATTGTCTTTCTTATGATTTTTGCCAAAATAACAATTGGTGTTAGTTTGGTTTGTTTGTTGGGGGTAAAAATAGTCGAATATACATCATAATACAAATATTTATTAACGAAAAAAAAAGGGGTTTTCTTGGTCTTTCAGAGGCCTTATCTCCAATTTGAAAGGATGTACTACATTTTGATTTCATCTATACCATAAATGTAGCACAAAACCACAAAGAAAGCCCTATAGACTGTAGTATGAAACTTCAATTAAAAATGTTGGGTAAACGATGACAAAAACATGTTGCAAATCATTAAAACCAGAATAAACGTGACACACGTCAGTGTCGGTCACCAGAGCATGTCCTCGCCAATGTGACCTTGGTACTAACCTGCACCCCCGAAACTTTGGGGCCCGCGTGATCGTGCTGTGAAGCTTGCGTTTGCGAGGGAATGGTAAAATCTGTGAAATCACATTCGGATCCCTGAGTATCAGCTCCGATCAAATCTGCATCCTCAGTGTCCAAAAACGTGAGTGTTTGAGAGCTCGGTCCATACGCATCGACACTCATTTTCGTGTTAATGTCAGTCTTTCGTTTCTGATTATTTTTTTATTGTACTTGAAAGGGTTTGCTTGAAATCATGAAAATAATGTGAATACTTGACAGCGCTACGAGTTTACTTTAAATAACTTCACTTACGACAGCAACCGCCATTATCCCGATTACTCATTTGTTTTTTTGACTGTCACTGGTTGCCTATTTTCCGTTTCCGAAAAGCGCGAGTTTTGAATTGTCTACCGGCTCAAGTTTGTGATTGAATACCATAATAGGTACCAAAATTATCGTTGGGAAAATAGAAAAATCAAGACACAGTCACTGTGGGACTTCCAATAGTATTCAATAGTGATAGTGGTGGTATGGCCTTATTTCTAATTTTTACCAACAAATTTGCATCATAGTTAGGTTACGGTATTTTTATATCAGGCGCGTTCGCGTTCTTGACTACACCCGGTTGTTCGTGGCGCTCGAAACGTGGTTCCACTTAATTAAAAAAATCGTTATGTTTTTCATCGGAAGCATGATTGTAGGAGTCCTTCGGATATTCAATTGAAATTGATTGTCATTGAAATTTTGCCTGCAACTTCGGCAAAAACCCATTATATGCAAATAATCCCTCTTTTCAGGTCACAGTTGGTCTTGGATTTCCATAACAAAATGCCTTGAATTACCTGACTAAGATGTCTAATGTTCCAGATATATCAGACCTGACCAAAATACATTCATTTTGATATAAGGAGAGGAATCTGCTTTTGACGTCACCCGATGCACTGCTCGCTCCGTCGGACGTCGTCTCGAACACATCCATATCAGTCTTAAGGCGGCCTTCCATACCAGCTTTTTGAAGCTGGTTTCTGGCCTCCAGCCAATCAGAGTACTTCAAAACTAGCAGCCGCTTTTCCAAGGTCATGCCGCTATTTGTTGGTTCAAGTCAT
Organism: Gonioctena quinquepunctata; assembly: GCA_018342105.1. Lineage (NCBI taxonomy): Eukaryota > Metazoa > Arthropoda > Insecta > Coleoptera > Chrysomelidae > Gonioctena > Gonioctena quinquepunctata. The sequence continues at coordinate 529,729 of JAFIRS010000308.1, forward strand.
AGAATTAATTACAATTCTATGGTTCAAGTTTTACTTTCAGGTCAAATTGTTGACCATCCTTGTTTATAAACATGTTGCTCTCATTTTCCATAAACAAATATAACCAAAAAATAATAAATTATGGAAGTGCCGTTTGGTTTGGTGAGTTTGTGGCAACTGGTAATTAAAGCATAATGGGAAGAATGCAATTTTCTATTCATGGGCATCCTGTAATAACCCGAACACTAAGTATTAATTGACAGTTGACGTAAAAACACCGCGTTTGTTCTGCTCTATGGAAATGGTCATTTGTAAGATGTCTAAAAACCCTGGTGAATGAACCGATTCGATATTGTTTAGATTTTCGAGGGGGCACCACCTTTACTTCAACAGAGCTTCTCTCTGTGGGAGTCTGTGTTAGATGGCGCCGTCCAAAAATGTTTGTTTATATTTAAGATGTCTAAAAACCCTGGTGCTTGCACTTATACCTGTAGAAGTTTGGGATCGACTTGGCGACACTTGGCCTACTTGATAATAGAGATTACTAGCGTGTCAGATGGCGCCAATTTCGTTTTAGTTTGAATTCAGTAACAGGGTATATTTATTTCTTCAGCTTTCTTTTTGGGACGAACTGTTCGCGGGTTCTAATTCTAGCTTTGCTATTGGTTGAAAAGAGACATGTCAAACTTCACCAATAGCAAAGCTAGAATTAGAAGCCCCCGAACATTGCACAAAGAAAGCACTGTCGTGTTGTTTTTCTATTTTGTACCATTTGAATTTGAGGTTAACTGCATTTTGACAGACGGAGAATTGGAAATGAAATCGTCATTAAATTGCAGAAAATATTAAATTCAATGCATACCATATGATGAACTATGGAAATATCATTATTAGTCAATTCGTCAAGATTTGTACTTGCTTTAGGTACTGAATACAGGTGAATATTCGAATCTGCGGCTTTACACTGTCCACACAAAATACAAATGTGGCCCATTCTACAAAAAGTATCCTTACACACTACACCACCTGAAAATAAACAATTCCTCACGCACTAATGAACTGATGAATAAGCTAAGCAAGATTTCAATTCAAAGAGATGGAAAACGCATAGATACCGACAAAACACTGAACATTATTTCATATGAGATGCTGCAGATGTCAGAAATCAAGTTCTGACATTAAGCAAGAATAAAAACAAACATTTTTGGACGGCGCCATCTACACAGAGAGAAGCTCTGCTGAAGTAACAAGTGGTGTCCCCTCGAAATTCTAAACAATATCGAATCAGTTCATTCACCAGGGTTTTTAGACATATTATTTATATTCTCGCTTAATGTCAGAACTAAGATGCCTAAAAACCCTGGTGTATTCACTGATTCGATTGTGTTTAGAATTTTTGGGGGACAACAAATGAAAAACGTTAAATTCTGCTTAGAACTTCATTAGTAGATGGCGCGGTTAAGGAATGTTTGTTGTTTGTGTCACGCAAAATGTCAAACTTCAAAACTATGAAATTTTCTTTTTCTGTCAACATTACTTCATGCAAAAAAATGTGAATTGATCGTTTACAAAGATTATATATAGTGCTACGAACAAGATCCCGCTCAGAACAGTTGGAGCGAAAATGAGATGAAATCCTCGAAACTTACTACAATGTTTACATCTGTCTGTCAAAAATCAGATTTTTCTTGAGGTCGACCTGGCGATTTTTTTCAAAGTGATTTCTTCTCAAATGGCCTTTTTCGGATCATGGAAACTTCCACGAAGGAATGAGAAAAGGTAGGAGAGTGGACTGATGTCTCTAGATGATGAATTAACTTGAAAATTGAGGGGATTGGAAAATGTCCCCGATGACATTGTTCCATTAAACTTTCCGATACAAACTATTACCAAGCCATTCACTGCCCATCTCTGCCGGACTATTACCTCTCTAACAACCTTCTGACATGAACAAAATCAGAGAGTTCATTGTAGATATCATAAAATTTGTTGATGAAGTTGAGAAATCGAAGAATCCTGGTGTGCGACAGTCTAGGCTGCTTCCAGCTATCTTAGAATGACTTCGCCGGAAAAGGTGAGCCCTACTAACAAAGATGAGGGGAAAAAAATAATCTAAATGCTTTTCTTTTATTTTTCAGTAAAATCCCGCATGAGATAATCGGAGAAGGAGGGCGATCTAAGCCAAGCAGTTGTTCGGAAGAACAAGGCTCACTCCCAAGATCGATAAGGCTAATGACTATGATTAGGATGAGTATCACTTTTTAATAAACACATGAATTTCAAAAGTAAGCGTGGACTTTTCATTCTATGAAGATATATTGATTTTGGCTAGTGAATTCCGAACCGTCCCATAGGGTCCCATAGCTCTTTGGAAGAAAATATCCACTATATTTAGAATTTTCCAATACTTTTAGTCAGAAAACTGTCATCTCATGGGAAACATTTTATACAAAATATACATAATATAAAAAATAAATATAACAGTAATAATAAAATTATTTGACTTACTAGTTACTAGATACATTACAATCACAAGTTGAAAAAAATTATTCCAATGGGCAAAGGTTCAGAGAAGATTTAAATTAATTTATACATATACGAGTCATTTTACTAGTAGTGGAATAATATTAGATTTTAGCTTCAGAAAGTTAGCGGGAACTTTTTACTGTACATTAGTGATGATGTAAGGAACAACATATAAAAAGTTACCAACCATAAAGTATGTGCTTAATTAATTATTTAACAAATAAGTTGCCAAATTACATTGTATATTGATTATAAAAAAAAATAAATAAATAATGGTGCCACTCGCAAAAATTGAAAAATTGACATTCAAAAGGTAGATACAATTTTTCTTTAAAATAAAAACTGTAAGCTGCAGAATTTTTTCGCTAACGTGCGAAAAAAATGTGAGGCGGCGACTCTGAAGTGCAGCGCTGGAGGAGCACGTCGCCACGAGCGAAAATGATCCAATAGTCTCAAAATGGCAGCTGTTGAAAAACTTCGCAATATTTCATTTCCATACCCAATATAGGCAAACTATAAGTCGTTTAATAGAGCTTCACTATCTCACAAATTTTACCCGATTTTTTTTTGTCTTAGATGTACACATAAATAACAAATAGGTAGCTGTAAATTATCATTCATGAAATCTATCTTTACGACTGGCCACGCCATAGTTTTTTCAATGTCATATTCTGGTTCAGCGACCTCAAAAACCCCATAGCATCAATTTGGGTAAAATTTTCCTAACAAAATTGTTTTTCATTGTTTAAACAATTAATAACAAAGCAGCGCACAAATATAAGCTTATAACTTTTTTCTGCAAGCAATTTCTAAGTAACATCAGAAGGTTTTAGAAAAATCCATGGAGTCCTCCAGGATTCCAAAATAATGCATGATTTTAAGCTAATTTTTCTCCGCTATATGAAGGTAATTTGAGTTCTTGCGATAAGATAGTCGTTTTGTCTGCTAAAATAGTGAACACCTCTTAATTTGTCAAAAAGCAGAGAGGTTCTTTCACTCAGATAGGATTTGAACCAATTGAAGCTTTGTCCTCTGAAGCTGTAGCTTACGTGATAGTCATAGTTAGGTCAAAATATTTCACAACGAATTGACATAACCTTAAAGGCTAAAGACGACAAAAGCACAATCACAGAACGGATCAGGAGACACAAATCACAAAAACACCCTGCATGCAATGAAATTGCAGTTTACTGAATTATGACAAGAAACGACGTCGGCGCCATCTGAAACTCTAGATAACTCCCTTTATCAAGTGGGCTGTTGTCCCCCAGTTTGTCCCAATATTTTACAGGTATAAGTGAATACACCATGTTTTTAGACATCTTAGTCAGAATCTAATTCCTGACATCTGCAGCATCTCATATGAAATTATTTTCAGTGTTTTATCGGTATCCATGCGTTTTCTATCTCTTTGTTTTAAAATCTTGCTTAGCTTATTCCTGAGTTTGTTCTTTAAAAAATCACTCGTTCATCAGTTCATTAGTGCGTGAGGAATTGTTTATTTTCAGCTAGTGTAGTGTGTGAGGATACTTTTCGTAGAATGGGCCATATTTTCATTTTGTGTGGACAACCTAAAGCCGCAGATTCGAATATTCACCTGTACTCAGTACCAAAAGCAAGTACAAATCTTGACGAATTGACTAATAATGATATTTTTTCAAAGTTCATCATATTGTATGCATTGAAATTTATATTTTCAGCAATTTAATGACAAGTTCATTTCCTATTCTCCGTCTGTCAAAATGCAGTTAACATCAAATTCTCTTTCTTTCTTTATTCATCCTTTGATGGGCTATACCGTTAGGCAATTTACCCAGCATCTTCCAATTACGTAACACAATGTTAAATAACTACGGAACTTCGTCTGCCGGATGCATTAGTCTCGCTCATGGCGATACTGCATCCGAAATTTCTTCACTATACGTTCTAAAAACGGTTCACATCGATTGAAATGCACGTTTCACGGCAATGGTAAACTGGAGACGGGTCCCATCTTTCCGACAAATCCGTTGTCATCTGGTCTGGTTACCAGCGTAGAGATCAAGAGGACTATAGAACTTCACAAACATTTACTTAGTTTCACAACTATTTATTTATTTTGTGCACATATAATATGGCAAACATTCACATTCCACATTTATTTGACTCCTAACCTAAGAACGCCACCTGGTTCAGAGTGGAATCCCATATAATCAACCTAAAATTCAATTTAATGACGATTTCATTTCCAATTCTCCGTCTGTCAAAATGCAGTTAACCTCAAATTCAAATGGTACAAAATACGAAAAACAACACGACAGTGCTTTCTTTGTGCAATGTTCTGAGGCTTCTAATTCTAGCTTTGCTATTGGTGAAATTTGACAGATGTCTCTTTTCAACCAATAGTAAAGCTAGAATTAGAATCCGCGAACAGTTCGCCTCAAAAAGAAAGCTGAGGAAATAAATATACCCTGTTACTGAATTGAAACTAAAACGAAATTTGCGCCATCTGACACGCTAGTAATTTCTATTATCAAGTAGGCCAAGTGTCGCCAAGTCGATCCCAAACTTCTACAGGTATAAGTGCAAGCACCAGGGTTTTTAGACATCTTAGTCATTTGGAAATAGCAGCACTTCTTTCAAGAAAAGTTGACGCTAAAAGCTGGTATGGAAGGCCGCCTTTATGCCTGTTCATTTGTTATGTACGCCTTTATGCCTGTTCATTTGTTATGTACGTGTTGCTCGAATCTGATTCGAGCAATATTTGGTTGTTCGTTTTTTCCAGTGAACTCTATACTATACGTAACTGGAACGGACCCAACCGTTTACTCCAATAACGTAAAGTGTGTCAGGGGCAGCTAAAACAGAGATAGCCTAATTTACGGTAACCTGTCTTTGTCATACTCAGTCAAATGAATTACGGTTATATGCATAAATTATCTCTTAAGTGAAAATTAAGGGAGATTGGGGATTATTTTTGTTCAATAGGTTTAATATAAGTGAAGATATAGGTACATTTATTGTGTTCTATTGTGCTATTAGTTTCGTTTCCTTTATCGTGTGTGGTTTAAAAAGCAGCATAGTTGGTGTGATTTGCTACTGGCCTTGGCGATAGTTTTCATTTAACATTAAAAAACAATGGGGATTCATTGTGTAACGTTTGGATGCAAAACGAGTAAGATTATCGGCAAATATCTCTTCATGGGTAAGTTGATAATATTTAGATTTGGTTATGTAATGAATAATTAGCGATATTACTAGCAAGATTGAAAGTGAATTTATTTTCCAGTTACTATATTACTATACAGAGATAGTATATCTACTGACCACTCTTATACCGCCCATACTGAAGATTATAAATCATTCACCAATTTTGTCACTCGAGGAGGTCTTCTTTATGCTTCAGATGTGGTGTACAAAATTTTACATTTTGCAGAAAAGCAAATTCGTCTTCTTTTAGAAAGTGGAATCATTTTGAAAAGCAAAATAAACTTGAAACAAAAAATCATAAATACAGTTATTAATCATTTTGCTGTAGATATAGATCTTTTTAAACCTAGAAACCCTGTAATACAAGAATTTGTAGGTGAAGAATGTCACGAAATTCAAATTATTCGTAAAATAATTTCTATATATTTAAAGTGCCGAATGTATCACCATAGCAAACTATTAAATTTAGAATTTCATGGAAAAAGTGCCACAATGAGACAAAAAATGACAAAACTTGTTTTATTTAATGACTGTAAGATTTATATATATATATATATAAAATTCCATTGTAATATAAAATAAGAATTGGATTTCATTTTGTGTGTTTATTTTATTTGGAAATTTCGTGGGGGATCAGTCAAAATTTTACTTGAACGTTGTACTGTTTGCATTATTACTTTCTTTCCTGAATAACGATTGGGAGAAAATCACGTTTTCTCCTAAAAAAACCTAAAAAATACAAATTTATTCAAAATAATGTGCGAGGGTTCCATTAACCAACATAAGATAAAAAGAGATAGGTATCCGTAACAGATGCGGGTTGCCTATGCAATGGTTTTGCCTCACTTTTCGCCCAAGGCGTGGCCGTTCCAGGTAGTATATAGAGTTCACTGGTTTTTTCCCTGGGCATTAAGTTATAATTGTGAACTGATGGACTGGCCGTCACGTGACTTTAACACACAGTTCCTGAAGGACTATATAAGAGAGAGAGAGAGAGAGAGAAAGAGAGATGTTGTGAAGGATATAAATAACTCAAGGCAAAAGTTACAAATTGTCTATGGCATTACATTGAAAAAACCTATTTTTGTTTTTTTTTTAAGGGAAATATTATACTTTGAATGAGATGAGTTTTAAAAAGTTCAAGGAATCACAGTGAGGAACTTTATGCGACATATTTTCATGATATCTTTCAGAAACAAAAGAATTCCATTTAGCCTCCATCTGAATGAAAATGTTTTTCATTTCTCTTCCAAAGTTTTCAGAAAGTTCAGGACTGAAAAAAAATATTGATAATTAAATTTATAATCGATATCATGAAGTTAGAAATGCAATTGAACTGAATTGGAAACTCCAGCGATTTCAAAATTTGTTATCAATTATGCCTGGGTACATCAAAAACGTTTATGTAATCTATAAAATCCGTAGGGAAGTCTGATTCATTTCAGCTTAGGCGCTGTAAAAGTATACCTTTACTCCAGCGGAGTAAACGTATGCTGTTACTCCAACGGAGTAAAAATTCCATGTATATTTCTAACGTTTGAAGAAAACATTCTTTAATTTGAAAACATATTTCTCTGTTTGTTCTCGGAAAAAAGGAGAATTTTGTGAATCAAATAAATCACATTATATTATCATAAATATTATTAACCAACATTAGTTCAAGCAATTGCTCGGGAAAAAACATCAAATTCTACCCCCGAATCAAACGAAATCCTACAACTCACCTATATACTAATAATAAATCTACAGCTCCAGCTACAATATAAATAGAGGCACAAAAATTAAACTAAGTTATATAAACAAGAGAAGTAACATAAAATGTTATCAGTTTGTGCATGACTGAGAAATTAAATTAAAATTTTCTCATATGTTCATTCTTCGGAAACCTGTGAAAATATGTTGAAAAAAATCTACAAATAACTACCTGCACTACATGCTTACTCACCTATGAAATTTCACGGTGGGGAATAATATTTTGTTTGACTAAAATTTTGAAGCGTCGATACATATTTATATGAAATTTCGGGATAAAGTTAGTTTTATTGAATCGGTAGATCGAAAGGGTATATATACGAGTGTCTATGACACATGAGACAGAAAACTGGGACAACTATTTGGAAAAATTGGTTACTGGCGGCAACATTTGTTCTACAGGGTAAGTGCAAAGCTTTTAGGAAAAAAGTAGTTTAACGCTTGCTTTAATTTATTGTTGGGGTGAACCACATGTACAACATTCGTTCGTATTTATGCAGGTATATTACCTGTATTGACGCCAATGCACAAAAAGTTTTATTAAAATTAGGGAATTATCGGTAAACATAAAATATGAGGGTTTTACGGGAAATATGGATTTCATTTGTTTTAAAAATAAAAGTAAGTATGAGCTCTTTTATTGAAATAAATTTGGTGTTGATCGATGTTTTCAAATTTATGGTTTCAATCTTTGGTTGAAGCTAGATATGATTTTACTGTTCATTTTATTATATTGTTATTGTTTTTCATGTTTTTTTTAACGATGTTATATTTTTTTATGCTTTTATCCGATAGAAGTATTGAAGTTATTTCGTGTATTATTTGAAAATAGAGCAAAGCAAAAGATAAATTGAATTCAATGTAAAAGTGATTTTATTTAAGAAGAAAAGTATATATACAGTGCCGGTTTTAGCACTATCAGCACCCTGGGCGGGATTTCTACGGCGCCCCCTAACTTTCTACGGCGCCCCCTAACTGCAATTCAAACCAATACGAAAAAACGCAAAGGATATAATAAAACAAGCATTTATTAAAAGAAATAACCATATATAAAAAAAAAATACTTTTCTAGCCTTTCTATCGGCGAACGCTTTTATTGGGTTATCAAAGTCGATGTTTTGAACAATTTTATTTTCGATTGACAAAGTTGCCGAGTTTGTCAATCTAGATTGAGATATTGACGATCAGATCAGCTTAAGCTTGTGGAACGTGATGTATGATGAGGTGCTGAATGAACACGTACCGGAGGGAGTTAGCTTACTTGCATACGCCGATGATCTGGCGATAGTCATTCATGCCAAGGACAGAGAAGAACTCAACTGGAAAGGAAACGAAACGTTACACCATATAGGCGCTTGGATGCAAAGAAACGAGCTGGAGCTAGCTCCCCAGAAATCAGAAGCGGTCATTCTCAAAGGGCGAAGAGGGAAGGAAGAAATAAAATTCATGTGTGATGACGTGGAAATACCTCGCAAGAACTGCTTCGTTTACCTGGGCGTTACCCTGGGCGAAGGATGCAGCCTCACCCAGCATATAAAGTCCGCTGCCCGAAAAGCCGAGGAGAAGGTGGCAGCCTTGAGCAGACTTACGCCTAACATCAAGGGCCCAGGATCGAAGAAGAGAGAAATGCTATACAGCGTGGTCCAATCCATTCTTTTATATGGCGCCCCTATTTGGTACGAATATATGAGATTCAAAAAACACAGAGAACTACTCACGAGGGTACAACGCAGGATGCTTCTCAGAGTCATTAGCGCTTACCGAACTGCATCTGCTAAGGCAGTACAAGTGGTATCTGGGATAATACCAATCGATTTGCTAGCTGAAGAGAGGTGGAGACTTTATAAAAGAATGGAAGGAAACAACTCACAGGCCAAGAGGGAGGAGAGAACAACTACCCTGAACAAGTGGCAAGAGATTTGGGACCACACAGAAGATGTGGCACAGTGGACCAAATTTCTGATACCGAACCTGGAGAACTGGATAGGCTGCAAGCACAAACAAATCGACTACTTCCTCTCACAAGTACTAACAGGACACGGGTGCTTTAATGTGTACCTGAAGAGAATAGGTAAACTGGAGTCTGACCAATGCACGTATTGCAAAATGGCGGATACGGTGGAACACACTGTATTCGAATGCGAGAGGTGGGTTCAAGAAAGGGAACACCTGCATCTGACTATAGGCAGAATTCTTACGGCACATAACCTCGTTCAAACTATGATGGCAGACACCAAGGAATGGAAGGCAATTCACCTCTTTATTAGGACTATACTAAACAAAAAGAAACGGAAGAAAGACAACAGGATAGGAATTAAATCGCTTGAGAAAGGAAATAAAGATAGACCACCTACCAACTGGACGAGAAGCGAAAAGCGGTACCGAGTTGGATGAGTTGAAGGAGGGAGGTTTAGTGGGTAGTCTAGGGTTTCACTCTAGAGTCCCACACTGCCAGAGAAAGGTAGAACAAGTACCTGTGCGAGCATGAGCGTCCTCCCTGTCAAAAAAAAAAAAAAAAAGATCAGCTTAAGCTTAGAAATACTCCTCTACCCACTAGCAACCGTTACGGGTATAGTCAATAATATTCGCAATGCTATCCATACATTTGAATATAGTTCTTGTAAGTTGCGATCTTTGATAAGATTTAAAACAAAAACAGGAGTAACCACATTTTGATCAGGCAGAAAGATTTCAGACTTACGAGTTCATCACTCAGCATACAACCATCTATATCTGATTTAGAGTTTAGAGAATGTTGACACCCTGTATCTTGAAAACTAAGCATTACCGGACCTATGTTTATATGAACTTTTCGTCTTGGAATTACTCGAAGAATCACCCCTTCAAGTTTGGCCACGTACTGACATAACACCCTGTATAAAGATGCGCCTGCCGCGCCCCTTCATATCCGGCGCCCTGGGGGTCGCCCAACCGCGCCCTACCCTAACGCCGCTACTGATATATATATTTTTTCATATTTAGAAAAAAAATATTTGAGGAAAAAAATACTATTTGATTTATTGAAAAAGTAAAGTTGTTCAAAAGAAGACCTCGCATGATCCGAGGCCGAATTTATTGTCCTGAAGGACAGGTGACTAAAATTAAAGTGCCTTACAAGAATTTTTCAAAATCTGGTGAATTAAATTATTTTCAAAATTTGTGGAATGTGTCGAAAAATCTATTTTTGGCAATTCGCTGGTGACAGCTGCCCGTATAATATTCAAAATATGATATGTATTCTTTTGGTCTTATTAGAAACAAAAACCAGATAGTGTGACATATATGGACATCAGAGAAAGATGTGTTAGTAAGTATGAATAATTTATTTTTGTTTAAAAGTACGGTACCTATATTATTGACCAGTATTATTATTGACGGTATATTATTAACCAGAATGTAATTATATATTTTTTCCGATATTTTTTTATAAAAACAAAGTATGGTCTAATTACGAACAACGGCAAAATATTTTTTTTTTATGTTTTTTTTTAATTAGTGTTATATATAGGAGGCGGCGGAGGATATTGCCTGGTGTACTGTTTCTTATTAACTTCAGTTCCCCGAAAAATAAAAAAAAAAGACGAAAAAAAAATCCTCCCCGGCGGGGAATCGAACCCCGGTCTCCCGCGTGACAGGCGGGGATACTTACCACTATACTACCGAGGATTATATATGTGATAACGCAAAATTTATATATATGAATACTAGCTGAGGCGCGCGACTTTCGTCGGTCAGGAATTTGTGTTTTTTCTTATTCCTCATAACTCTGTCTTTCTTCCATCTTGCTCCATCTAGCTTATGCCTGTGTTTATGTGCTTCGTTTGACAGATTCAGAAACATTAAAATTTTTATAATAATAATTTTATAACGGGACAATTACTGAAAATTGAAAGTTAAAAATCGAAATTTGTTTATCGCCTCAAATTTTTATTTTTTAATAAGTTCATGTTCCCTAGGAATACAGTGCGTTCATAAAGTGTGGAAACGCTCGATTATCTTAACGAGTTAATTACTTTCGGACAGGTCGATTTTTAATTTCAGTTTTCTACTTTTTTAACAAAAAAATAATTTTTATTCCCACTACCTTACAAGAATGACTCATCGATATTTTTTTTTAATAGAAAGGGTACCTATATTTTTATATCAAAAATGAAAAGCCCATATTTTTCTGAGTTCAAAACCATACCACATATTGATTTGTTGAAAATATAAGCAGGATGTTCATAAAATCAGATGTGGAATCATCTGCGACTGAAAAATAAACTTTAGTCACTATCTTCCATCGTCAAGATAACCACTTGCGGGGTATTCATATGTTCAAAAGGGAAACATTCTCAATTGAATATTGATAGAAATATTTTTCTGTGAATTGAAAAATCCACGATAAATGAAGTTATTTTTTGTGAACGTCTAACAGAAAACAACTGCTTCCCCGGCTAAAGCCACGCTGGACATTGAACTACATCTGATAGATTTTCTGAAAAGGACCTAACTCAAAAGAAAAAATCTAAAACTGAAAATTTACATTTTCATTCAGATAGTTATTTGATTTTCTATTCCAGTCTTAATTGAAAACTCATGAAGATGAATGAGGCAAAGAAGAATGTTTTCCAAAAGAGAGTACTCACCAGAAATCATTCGTAACATTGGCGCAGGAGAGACATCGCATTCACTAGGTCTTCAATACATTTTTGTCGACGAAAATCTATTTCACGCTTCCACGATCATCAGGAAGACCGGAAGAAATGGGAAACACATTTTCAAGAAGCAATCTCACTTTGCAAAGATGGAAAAAGTTAGAATCATTTCTTTTGGAGACACACTTTGAAATTATTGTTTTCTGTCATTAAAACCTGTCATGGGGTATGATAGATTGATTTGTTGAAAATATAAACAAGATGTTCATAGAATCAGATATGTGGAAACATCTGCGACTGAAAGATAAACTTTAGTCACTATCTTCCATCGTCAAGATAACCTCTTGTGGGGTATTCATGTTGAAAAGGGAAACATTCACAATTGAATATTGATAGAAAGATTTTTCTGTGAATTGAAAAATCCACGATTAAAATGAAGTTAATTTTTGTGAATGTCTAACAGAAAACAACTATCTTCCCCAGCTAAAGCCACGCTGGACATTGAACTACATCTGATATATATTCTGAAAAGGCAATAACTCAAATCTAGTTCAATGTCCAGCGTGGCTTTAGCCGGGGAAGTAGTTGTTTTCTGTTAGACATTCACAACAAATAACTTCATTTTAATCGTGGATTTTTCAATTCACAGAAAAATATTTCTATCGATATTCAATTGAGAATGTTTCCCTTTTCAACATACCACATATGTTCGTCATACCTAGGTATGTAACATTTAAAGTTACAGTATACTGAGTATAAAGGAAACAGGTGCTCATACTTCTTAATATTTATTTCATCATTTATTTTGCAATGAATACCTAGGTACCTGAAAATTACTCAGTAGTTAGTTCGAGTATATTGAATGAATGAATGAATGAATGAATGAATGAAATGTTTATTGGTAGGATACATCCTAATATATAACAATAATTATTTCTTTAAGCTTAAAACTAACAATAATTATTTCTTTAAGCTTAAAACTAACAAAACAAAATAGAAAATAATAAAAATAAAAGTAAAATAAAGAATAAAATAAAGAAAAATAAAGTGAATGCCTAATTATAAATATCTTCAAAGTTATATGAATCAGTTATAACAATAAGTGATACTAATAAGTGACTACCGTAATAACTTCTATAGTAATTTCATACAAGGAATATGTACATACCTACATGGGTGTACATTACATACCAATTATGGGATAACAAAATTAAAGTTAAGAAATTAAAAATTAAGAAATAAAAAATTTAGAATTGAAAACAAACTATAGTGATCAAGTGACATATGGCAGATGGCAGATACATTCATTTCACAGCATAATATTAAGAATCAGTTTTAATATATGAAATTAAGATGTTCTTAAAGTCATTCAATGATTTCGATTCTTTGATGGAGGTTGGTGATTTATTGAACTCATTAAGGCCTTTATAAAAAAGCGATTTCATAGAAGAGGACATATTCTGCCTTGGTAAGTGGAGATTATTGCTTCCTCTTGTATAATGATCATGTATAGTAGAATTGTATGTAATGAATTCATTGAAATATGCAGGTAGTTGATTATTCAATATTTTGTGAATAATTATCATTGATCGCAGATAGAGTCGTTGCTTTACAGTCAACCATTGTAATGATTCAAGCATCAGGGATATATTGGTGAGACGACTACACCTAAGGATGATACGCATTCCACGATTCTGAAATTTTTGTAATGATACTTTATTTGCATCAAATAAGTACAAGATACTTGCACAATAGTCGAAGTTTGGTTGTATTATAGAGTTGTATACTGTTATTCTTGAGTGTGTTGACAGTCTTTGGGAAATTCGTGAAAAGAAGTATAACTTTTTTGCTATTTTTTTGGACATATAGTCATAGTGAGCTTGAAATGATAAGTTATTATCCAACATGAATCCTAGATATTTGAACTCGGTGACATATTCAATTTGGCTATTATCAATATTATAGTTATATTATAATGATTGAGGTTGATGTTTTTGTATCTGTATGAAGTTGTAAGGATCATTGCCTTTGTTTTGTCAACATTAAGTTTAAGTTTATTAGAGTTCAAATAAATCTGAATTTGCTGCAGTGAGTTATTCATTTTGTTTATAGCATCATCCAAGTTGTCACTAGAAATTGACAAAAGTGTATCATCTGCGAACAGATTGACGAAGTCACAGGAATGGAACTGATTTATATCGTTGATGTAAATTAAGAACAGAAGTGGCCCCAGAACACTCCCCTGAGGTATTCATTTTCAATGGGTGGAGGTAAAACCTCATTTATTTTTGTTAGTTGTTTCCGTTCTTTTAAGTGATCTATTATATTTTTATATTATATTTCCAAACCTCATGTAGGCTATGAAAATATCTGAAAGCCCTTAGCAACCAGACAATAAGTTGTTATTTACCATTGCATATGTCATTATTAAATTGATTTGTTGTGTAGCATATCGATTCATAAGTCTTCAATATCTTTCTGAAAAATATTGCCCCAAAAAAAATCATGTCTCAACATTGCCAATTTCATTGAATTTATGCAATATTTTGCTTAATGTCGATTTGCTTATTGGTTCTCGATCAGTTTATTTTTTTTAATTAAAGATGTCGCATACTTGCGCTATACTTCTTTTACGATCGCCGTAACCTAAGATCATCAAAACTTCTAGTCGCTTTTTTTCTGACAGTACCTATATACAGTGCTAGTCAAAAGTCCCCTCCCCCCTCGTATCTTTTGAACGGGTATACTTATAATAATGAAATTTGGAGGGTGGAAATAAACGGATGTAGGCTTCTCAACTGGTCATAACAGGTGACGCAATAGTCATAAATGACGTCACAAGGCCACTGTGACCAATAATTTTAAATGGGACCCTATGGCAAGTGACAGCTCGTTTGAAAGGTATTGAAAATACCTATTTAGTCATACCAATTTTGTTTGGGTTTCGGCTGATTTTGATTGATAAATTGAAGAAATACGAAAATTATAGTTTCGCATTTAATTAATAAAGATTTTAAAGTACGCCTCTGGTTAATTGTCAAAAAGGTTGACGTTTTTGAATTCTCTACTTGTCAAAAGTGTTTATACCTTGAAAATTTACCTAAGCTATTGTTTAACGAGACGTTAAAGTGTTTACATAGGCAAAATGGTACGTACTGTAGCCGACAAAGTAGCAGCTATCTTAATAATTGGTGAATGTAGAAACAATTTCCATGCAGCGGAACGACTGTTTAATGAGAGGTACCCCGATCGCCCTATATCGAGGGTTTATTTGAGGGAGCTTCTTCGGAAGTTTGAAGCATCAGGTAGTGTTCAAGATGCCAAACGATCTGGTCGACCAACAATTAGTGATGACAAAAAAATTGACATAATTGGAGAAATGGTAGTAAACCCTACTTCTTCCACAGCCCAAGTTGCGTCTATCTGTGAAGTCAGTCAAAGGACAGTACATAGGGTGTTGGCTAAAACAAATGTCATCCATACAAATCAACAATGGTGCACCAACTTCCAGATGATGTTGACCCCGACCGAAGACTAGAATTCTGTGAAACTATGTCCAATAATAATGAACCAACAACAAGGCTACATACAGACAATGTGTTTTAGTGACGAAAGTACTTTCTTTCTCAATGGAAATGTTAACACTCAAAATGTGAGGTATTGGGTGACACAAATCCTCCATCTTTCGTGAAAAACATACTCAATTTCAGAAAAAGTAAATGTTTGGGCAGGTATTTTGGGAAACCACATAGTTGGGCCTCTTTTTCTCAATGCTAACTTAACCGGTGAATTGTATCTGGAGATGTTACAAAATGATATTGAGGCGTTAATTCTTGAAATTCTAGAAGATAATCCAGATGAATTCGACAACTTGGAAATAACGTTTCAACAAGATGGTGCTCCTGCACACTATTACGGTGCAGTAAGACGTTACCTAGATGAAGAATATCGTGGTAGATGGATTGGACGACGAGGTTCGATCGAATGGCCAGCTCGGTCACCGGACCTTACACCATTAGATTTTTTTCTATGGGGGTACTTGAAATCTAAGGTTTACACTACAGCACCTGACAGTATTGCCATTCTGAAACAACGAATTGTTGAAGAATGTAGGGCAATTTCCGCTGACACACTGGGACGAGTACGACAAGAGTTTAGCAATAGGATGCATTACTGCCAGGAAGTAGATGGAGCACATTTTGGACACTTATTATGAGAACTGGTTCTTAAATCTTTATTAATTAAATGCGAAACTATAATTTTCGTATTTCTTCAATTTATCAATCAAAATCAGCCGAAACCCAGACAAAATTGGTATGACTGAATAGGTATTTTCAATACCTTTCAAACGAGCTGTCACTTGCCATAGGGTCCCATTTAAAATTATTGGTCACAGTGGCCTTGTGACGTCATTTATGACTATTGCGTCACCTGTTATGACCAGTTGAGAAGCCTACATCCGTTTATTTCCACCCTCCAAATTTCATTATTATAAGTATACCCGTTCAAAAGATACGAGGGGGGGAGGGGACTTTTGACTAGCACTGTATAGTTTTACTAGGTTAGGTACTGCAATAAAAATATCACAATTTGAAGTGAATGATGAAGGATTTGCGAACAAAACGTAATTTGGCGACTTGTTTCGTTGTTGTGAGTACCTACCTATTAACTCAGTTACAGAGACTTATTTTGGACATCATTCAAAAAGTTAGTTTTTTATTTAGATTGCCAAATTCAGTTTATATTGTCTATGGTTGGAATATAAGCACAATTGATTATTATCATCACCATTTAGTGTTTCAGATCAATTTATTTCATAGTTATTGAAATACAATGTACAGTTTTCGAAATGACGTTATGTTTCCGAAATGACTTATTACCAAAATTTTGAAAAGGGAAGCATATTGTCAAGTATGAAAAATATTACCCGATATAAATATAGCAATCATTTCTTTTTCAAAATTCTGGATTAAAATTCAAACATAATTGAACCCAAAGTGGAAAAATCCGTAGTTTATTTAATCTACAGTAATTCATCATCTAGTATAACATTTATTGAAATACAGTATTTCCTGCAAACTCAAAGTTCAACGCCAGTCATTAACCAGGGATTGGGTTTCAGTCCGGTATTGCATTCATCAATAGCAAGAACGGTGATTCTGCAAGTCAGCGATATTTTTCCTATAAATGAAAGTGTTTGTTTTTAATCGGGCTCTTTTTATTGTGCCTGTTTATGCTGCCAGTCATATGATAATCTCCTTCCCTGGGTTTTTATTATAAAGTAAGTGTTACTTTTATTTACTTCTTTTGGTCATTCACTTCACTATTTTGGTATTCACCATCATGTTTTTTTGCTCTTTTATAATTTTTAATAAACCATAATAGTTTTCCCTTAACTTTTTTATTTCACTATACCAGGGTGGTCACAATTACAGAAGTGAAATGTTTTAACCTCTCGTAAGCCAAGCAAGATAATTAGTGAGCACCCTAAACAGTTAGGGAGCCAGGGTTTCACAGGGTCTCCCAAAGTAGGGCGCAAATGTAGAAATATTTTTCTATGAATTGAAAAGGCCAAGATAAAAATGAAGTAATTCTTTGTGAATATCTAACAGAAAACAACTACTTGGAAGGATTATGATAGTTTTATCCTGGGCACATTCGTGAGTTACTGTCTTTTCCAGAAACTCCTGAACTGATTTAAGAATTTTCTGTGCGATTTCGATATTCCTTTTCTTTCTCCCATTTTCACTCAAACACAAATTACTAATTTGTTTCCTATGCATTTTGTACGGAAGATTTTATGTGCCCAATCATCTTATTTTCTCAATTATGTTACCACGGATTATCTTTGATGCTACTTCCTTTTCATTCTGTCTATCTAGTGATTGTACATTTTTAGATAACTGGGCACATATGACGTCACCAAACAATAATCGTTTCTTAACTTTTTGAAATATATATAAATTCCGTTAATCTTTGTATTTGGAGAGTCATCAAATCGACCTGTTGATTTATCTTTGTGAGGGTTACAATTTTAATCTTTTTTCCCTTCTAGAATTTTCCAACCTCCTTTTTAATTCTGCTATATAACTCTCTTAGATTCTTTCAGTTTCATGTAGCATTTTGCTCTATCACGTTTAATCTCTGAGTTTGAGATGTTCCAGGAATTTCATTTGGCAAGTTTGCGGTTTCAGAAGATTTCGAATTTGTATATTCCTCAGACACGTTTGAAAGTGCAATTCTCCGTTATCACTATTTGGGGGTGAATTATTTTATATGAAGTCTTGAGTAGTCAGTTGTAATTTTTTGTTACGTCTGTATTTTTGACTAGCTTCCTTCCACCGTTTCCTCTGGTTCCTTTTATCTCTTTCGCTTAGCATCTCTTTCATTTTTCTATATCTTTCCCGGTCCTTCCTTCGTTTTTATTGTAACTGTTCTTCAGTCATTTTCTCTCTATATTACTTAATTCTTTTCGTGCTAACTTCTTTTGGTTTATTCTTTGTTTTTCTTTGGTATTTTGTTTTTCTTTTGTGTCTTCGTCATTTAATTTCATTTTAATTTTTGTCGTTTTCTTTGTTTTGATTTACTTTGAAGTACAGAAACTTGGAGAAGCTTTAGTCTTGGCAAAGTCTAAGCAAACTGATGGCTTTTGGAGCTCACTTCAAGTCTAATTTGGAAAATAATCAGAAATTGAGTTCATACAGTGTGATCAACATGTCTGCTATCCGTCTTTGATCTAATTTTGATATTTAGACACCGAATAGCCTTTCTCTCTTCTTTTTTTCTTCCATCTTCATATTGATGTACGACCACTCACGATCGCTCTTCAATTTTTTCTTCAAATCTATAAATCTCTATTCCTCCATGTTATTCTGAAATGAGAGGCCAAACCGTCCATAAATAACCTTCAAGGAAATTTACGTCATTCCGGAAACAAAACCATCATTTCGGAAACAATGTTGCATCTATCTTTGGATCTTCTTTCACAATAATTGTCAAGGGTAGCCTAATAGGCTCTTACTTTTCCAACGGGAATAAGTGGGCACACGCCTATTAACGATTGGTTTGAATATTGGAAGACGCCAATTTGTTAAATTGACGTCTTGGCAGTTTTTCTCCAAAAAATGACCGAGATGTGGGTGAAATTTGAAATGAACGTTTTGATATGAGAGAGCTACAAACATTAAACTTGGCATGTAGCCCATTACTCAAGTGAGTGTCTGGGATACTTATAACGGGTGGGGTCATCTATAGCATAATCAGTGGCTTCCCTTATGAGAGGGGTGGTTCTCATGCGACTCCGCATAATCGAATATTTTCCGGTTGCGTTCTTTAATATGCTCCTTGATGGGAAGCAGATTGAGGTCTTCGAGTATCCGAACGTTCCGCACGTACCACGGAGCGTTCGATATCATACGCAGAACTTTC
Organism: Gonioctena quinquepunctata; assembly: GCA_018342105.1. Lineage (NCBI taxonomy): Eukaryota > Metazoa > Arthropoda > Insecta > Coleoptera > Chrysomelidae > Gonioctena > Gonioctena quinquepunctata. Next base: position 549,240 of record JAFIRS010000308.1, read on the forward strand.
CCCCGTTCCAGGATGCGAATGTTAGTTCTGCATGATTGGCCCCAAGCTGCTGAGGCATATAAAATGGCAGGTTTGAACATTATTTTGTAAATCTTAACTTTGTTTTTGAGCGAAGGCTTGCTATTTCTATCGATTGAAGGATACAATAGGGTAATTTTCTTCTTGACTTTTGCATTGACCATTTCAATGTGTGGCCTCCAGGTGAGCCGACCATCTATAGTTACACCTCCCTTCCTGAGACAATCACAGTACCCTCCGGGTCACGCTTCTTACGCCCCAAAGAAATCGCCTGCATTTTGTTAGGATTTACCTTTACTTTCCACCTCAAGTACCACTCCTGAAGGTCATTCATTGCATTCTGCAAATAAACAACCCCCATTTGGTGGTCCATTGATGTATCCAGTGGAGTTGTATCATCAGCATACAAGGAGACTTTACATTTTCGCTCCTTGGTGTGTCACAAGTGAAAAGACTGTATAGCATAAGTGACAGTATAGCCCCTTGAGGGACACCGGCTTCAATCTCCCTCGTTTCCGAAAGAGATTGTTCCACCTTTATTTGAAATGTCCTGCCAAAGAGAAAAGACTTTATCCACTTTATTAGGCCCAGAGGTAGTTGGAAATCGATCAGTTTTTGTAATAAGCCTTCGTGCCAGACTCTATCAAAAGCCTTGCTTATGTCTAATAAAAGAAGGAGAGCACATTCACCGTTATTCAATGCGGAAATCGAATTTTCGTCTAGTCTCAGCGCCTGAAGTTCCGTAGAATGCTGCTTTCGGAATCCAAACTGCTCATCTGGTAGGACATTTCTGACCTCAACTTCTTCCTCAAGCCTCTGCAGTACGATTTTTGCAGCCAGTTTGGCTGCAGACTAATCGGTCGATGATTTTTTGGGAAAGTCGGATTCTTTTCTTCTTTCGGAATCATCACCACAATGGCATGCTTCCACCTTTGAGGGAATCTCCTAAGGCGAATTGAATTGGCGGAAAAAGTCCATTTTACTCAAAGTGGAGATGGTAGAATATGGGAAGGAAAAGAGAGTTAAGAGAACTTTGAGTTAATTCTCTATTCCTTCCCATATGCGAATTGAATTATTTATTATACTCAAAAGTGATTTCACCTGGTTGTCCGGAAATTTTCTAATGATGAAAATGCCATCACAACCAGGCGCTTTTTTGGGATTTAACCTCTTTATATACACCTTAAGTTCTTCTAACGGAGCTGGACGAATGACATTGCGGTCAAGTTCTCTTAGAGTTCGACGAACTCGACTCTCCAACAGAATATCAGGATCCAGATCATCGTCTGGACCTTCATTCAGCCGAAATTGTCGTTCCATCGTGTCTGCAAAAGCTTGAGCTTTGGACTCAGCACACTCCGCGCTCACCATGGATCGGAGGATGGTCGGTCTTCTTAGTTTTCAAATTTCTGAATAGTTTCCAAAGCTGATTGTTATTTTCTAAATTTTCTAAAGTTTGGCTAAATCGTTCGTTCCTAAATTCAACAACATATTCTATAACTTCCCTGTCTAGTTGATTTACCCGGTCCCTTCTTTGGATAATTCTTATAGGGAATTTATCATAATAATCTGGAGCCTGTTCCCTGGAGGAGGAGTGCTCTAGTGTATTCTTTATGGTGAGTTCGTAACGTGCTAAGGCCTCATCCAACTCGAGAGGAGAATAAATCCACTCAGGAACGCAGTACGCCGTCTCCAGGAGCGAAATTAATTTCTCCCAGTCTACTTTTTTACGCAGACGATTTGTATGGGGGGAAGATCACCTCCCAGCGATATCAACACTGGGTTATGATCTGACCTCAACTCGGCGAGAGCGCAAATGTCCTATTCCTGATCAACGCAATATCAAGTACATCAGGCCTAAGGCCACCAAAGAACGTCGGCTCATCAGGTGCCAACACCTGGTAGTCAAACCTATCACTGTGTTGCCACAGAGCTCGACCATTCGTATTCAGATCTCCCGCAACCATGACAGGTTGATCCGCCTCCATCAAGAGCACATCAAGTGCCTCAGGCTGTATTCGATTATTTGGTGATTTGTATACACTGATCAATCTTAGAGGACCCCGCCTCGTTTGTAATATAATGCCAACAGCTTCCATACCACGAGTATTTTTATTGGAAATGCGAAACAGCGCGAGAGAAGGTGCGTTTTACCAATATGGCAACTCCACCGCCCCGACGCCCAATTCGATCATTTATATATGGTTTATAATTTGGAATTCTAACGGACTGTCCATTGGGTTCTGTAGAAATGCGATATTAATATCGTTATCTCTAAGAAATTCTTAAAACTCTGTTTTGGAGAAATCCGTTACAATTCCAACTTACTGATTTGATAAAATTCGGAGACTATGGCTCTCTCATTTGGTCAAGAGCATTCAATGTATCTTGAGGGTTTGAGGGATTGATTCCGACTGATTGCGAAGTGTTACCTCCCGCAGCTGTGGCATACGAGATCCCCGCCTGTGTTTTCCCCGAATTAGCCTGGAAAGATCTAGAATTTTGATTTCTTGCAGTGGGAGTCACCCTCCTTGTCACTCGGGGACACTTAGGACATCCCCGGTAATTCGAAATGTGATCCCCACAGGTCGTCTTTAATGTCCTCACAATTTAAAAATTCAGGAACACTCCTGAAAACAACTCTCAACTGTTTATCATCTGGTAAACTATATGTGCGGAATGGAATCTTTCTATCCTTAAGTATTTTTGAAATTTTGCAATAATCGTCAAGAGTGTCCAGAATTTTTTTTATACCATCAAAAATATTTTTTGCAGGTTTTGATAATTTGATTTGTTTTGAAACCAATAGTGAGTTGACCTGCACCCACTTAATCTTGTCTCGGATTGTTATTGGTGGCACTTGTTATTTTCTTGTATCTTACATATGTCTCTGGTCCTCGTTATTCTCCATTTGTTCATCATTATTATTAATGACTTTGGATTCTCTGGATTTTTGATTTGGAATTTGGATTTCTTCATGACTAGGACCTGGCATGCACTATGAAATTGGATCTGCTCCTGGATTATAATTCTCATCCATCCTCATGTTAGTGTCATCAACATTGGCGATGGATTCAAATTTATTTGACACATCAACATTATATGTTCTACAACTCTCTACATCTTGAACTCCAACTGATCTACATGGGCGTTTACGTTGAACAGGTACTGAACTTTCCAATGGATTACCTTTGGTTGGCGGGAGACTTGGAAACTGCTAATTTTTAACTCTTTTTCCGGAAGGCTCATTAACTGCGTTTTGTTGAACTTTTTCCTCGACTTTCGCAATAACGAAATTATTCAGGGCAGGGATTCTTGCGATGCCATCTCCAAGAGAAAGGAAAATGCTGTTTAGAACCTCTAGGAGATCTGCTCTCGGCAGAGAACATATTCCTGAGAGAACACTCTTGCCGCTGGATCCAACTTTTTGCCTGACATATCTAACGTATTCGCTGTGTGCATTAGGCTGGAGGGGATATATGAAACTATGACACTGCCCATGGTGGCAGAAGTAGGTAATGATCCAAGCACAAGCTGAAAACTTTCGGAATAAAGATTATTATTATCGTAGTGACAACGGTCACGGTTGGGTAGTATAACAACATACATATAATAACAATGAGCCCTCGCTATTACTGTGTAGTCGATTGCAAAAATGGTACGTGTAAATTGTATACATTTCCAACTGCATCACATAAACTGCAGCAAAGAGATAAGTGTTCTGTTATTCCACGATATTTCAATCTCTAATTCCGGGACGTGAGGTTTTCATTCGATAAATATTTGACATGTTTTCCGTTTTCTATTTGATCGTCTAGAAGTGGATAGTAAAAGTGTCAACCAAGATCTGTGTTGAGCCGGTGATCAAAAGCAAATAGCGACTTAAACTGCGAGTTCTGGAACGCCTGGACGGTGTTGTAAACTGATCAATCAGCCTTATGAACAGGGGACAGATATACTTTTGATGTCTTTCCGAATTGTCTATCATACACGGCATTCTATCAGGTCAAAATACCTCGCAGAGGATTATATGTGTTTTAATTTTCACGAACTGGTTTCGGTTACAAAAGCAATTGGCCTTACATGTGAACTAATGTTAAATGTACTGTATAAGCAATCGTTACTTGTACTGTATAAGCAATACGCAATATTTTGTTGACAATTATACATGTTAGAGAGTGTTGAACGTGTTTGTATTATTTAGGGACCGTTCAACGTTACATCCTTGCAAGGGTAGAAGTGGATCCCATATTCAGGTAAAATTGTGAACCTCATTCCTTTTCTGATTATTATATTATTTGAGAATTTCCTTAAATAGTTTTGCGTTGAATCTGATGTTATTTAGTGGTTTCCCGTTAGGTTAAAGCTAGCCAGGGTTATATACTACTTGGCTCCCTCACTTTTGTTGTTGTTGTTGTTGTTCTCCTTATGAACCTGCGACCTTAATAAACTAACCTGCAAGCACATTACTTACCGTACCTAAAAGTTCACAGAAGTAGAGCTCATCCAGTTTTGAAACGACCGTTTGGTAGGTAGAGAGGGGAAAAACACGAGTGGACACGATTAGCTGTGCTACGGCGAATCTTCACCAGTGTCTTGGCATGCAGCGTTTGATAGGTTAGGTTTGTTTAATTAATAAATAGATAGTGCGGTTATTTATTCAACTTGCAATAGTTTACTCGTTACCTTGCCAAAATGCCCAGCGGTAAGTACTATTCAGTAGCGGAAAAAGAAATAAGAGTGTTAGGAAAGTTATAGGAGTGTGAGTTCTCTACGCCTATACCAAATAATTTGGTACGCCTATGGAATTTCTATTAATAGCCATAGTTAGACAATGGTTCGGGTATCTTCGATAAAAATTGGTTGTTAGGTGGGGGAAGGCCAAAGTGGTCGTTTCAATACTGGATGAGCTCTACCATTACTTTATGATATTCAAAATATCATAACTTGACATGGATAACCTCCAAATGCGGTGAACTATCGTAATACAAATATTTTTTATCATTTACTTACTTTTTTCTTTGACAGAAAAAACTTCGATTCATCTGGAACTAGTAGTGAGCACAAAATTGTTACATCGTAATAGATTATTTAGAAATTGTTAAAAAAAATTGTTACATAGTGAGTATTGGAAATGAAACAGGAAAACTTCAGCAATCGAGTCACTAAAGGGCATTACCAGTCTTGCACAAAGCGAATAGGTGTCCGATTTGGATGAAATTTTCAATATGGCTATTCTTGTTGGGGTGAAATTTCTCCTAGTACCTACAGTGCAATTCTTTCCTTGTTGAATATTTCTTTATTCGCTTATTCAAATTTAATTCTTTGACAATATGTGATTGACAATGTCATGTTGCATCTAGGATATTGATTCCGTAATGACGTTTCCGAAATAACGAAATCTGACCAAATTATTCCTAGTTACCTGGTTTATCAACTTATCAACCGAGCAACATAAAACTATGGGATTATGTTTATCACTACCAGGAGTTTAGCAATTCATCAAAAAACGCTCGAAATAAATTATAGTGTGAAAAAACTTAAAAACACGCATATATGGCAATAAGGGCAAAAGTTGAAAATAATAAGAATTTTGTTTTATGTAAAAAGCGTTGGGTGCGTGATATCAGTTATCTTAATATAATTATAAAAAGTGCTTTTTTTACATAAAATATTTTTTTTTGATCAATGACTTTATTCTTATTATTTTCAACTTTTTAGTCCTTATAGCCATATATGCGTGTTTTTTTAGTTTTCATACTATAATTTTATTTTTAACTTTTTAGCCCATATTGCTACAGAAGACTAAAAAAGACTACGGGAGAAAAACTCTTCGATTTCATCCACACGAGATGGAAGTTATTAATAACAAAATTTTGGCGAATATGTTGATAACCAGTGCATTCGCCATATCTTTGGATTGTAAATTATGCTGAGAACAGCCTCAGTGCATTAACCATATTTTACTAGTAGCCTCTGAAGAGTTCCACTATTCACCTCCTGGCTCCATCATCAGATCAGCTCCAAGATACCAAATTGTGTATTGTCATCCAAATACATAAAATACCAAGTTTCATTTCATACGACAATTAGAATAGGTTAAAATTGACTTCCAAGATTTGATTAAATTGTTTGTTAGTTACAAGTGAAGCTAATAAAAGCTGTTAAAAAGTATCTGAACTTATATAATGTTTTATGCAGCAGAGATACTTTTTACGGTTTCCTGTAAAGTAAGTTTTTCATTTTCATAATTTTCAATTTAAAATAAAATAAAAACTTTTTAAAATTTTCAATGAGTAGGTACTTACTTTCAGGTGGCACTGATGATGACCCAACAGTCAAATCGCTCTGCTATGATTTTATAATAGTTATTTATATACAAGGGAAAAAGTATTAGAGAGAGACAAAAAACCGAGAGCTAAAATCTAATATTTTTCCCGTGTATAACACACAATTTTTTTCTGTGGCGGGAAAAACGACGATTTAATATTGAAAAAACATATTATTACAACATATTAAAGTCAGAAAATTATCGATGTGAAATTTGAATTTTTAAACTGGTAGGCTGTTGTACTTATAGCGACAATTAGACCCTCGTTGCTAAGGAAACCTTTAAAGTAATCAAATATCTGTCGATTTAATTCTGTGAGTTGATTTAAAAATTGCAACTAAGTGGTTATTTAGTAGTTATTTTGAATAATATAAAGTTAAAAAACTTGAGAGGTGTCAAGGGACACCCGGATGGAACGAAGCTCCTTTCGATTAATTAGTGAAGGAATTGTAATTTTTTATTTTTTTTTAAGTTATAATAATATTTTATATATATATATATATATATATGCACTCTGTCTGTCTATTCTTTCGTACACGTCATGGATGCGCGGGACTTTGTAAACACAACAGAGTGTGTATATATATATATATATATATATATATATATATATATATATATACTCTCTCGACTTCGTAAACACAACAGCGTATGGGTTAGAACACGCACGGCTTGCTAAATACATACGCATTGATATCGTAATATTAAAATATAATTTGCTTTTAAATTTATTAAAGTTATGACGCGTACACTTGCTAAACACACAATAATGGAGAGATTATAACGCGTATGACTTGGTTAGCACAATAGTAAAGAGAGGTTATAATGCGTACTTGCTAAAAATACATAAGCATTTATTATTGTCTGTATAAAATCTCTACTTACTTAACTCCATCAGCAATATCCGGAACTTGTGCAGAAACACTGTCAGGATTCATTATTGTTATTATTTTTTATTATTTATTATGTACAAAAAACCTGTATACACTCAACAAAAATAATCGTCGCGACACCACACTGTTCAATGTGAAATAGAAAGACGAAACGAAAATAACTGGCTTGCTTTCTATGAGAGAGAGAGAGAGAGAGAGAGACAGACAGAGAAACACGCGCACGCCGCACGGCTGACAACCATAGCGAAAGTCTCGTACAACTATTGGTCTTAATTTATTCCGTCTAGCCCTCTTTCGCAACGCGCGATAAGGAATTACGTTCTAAAAAATGTCTGATTCTGAGTTTTCTCTGACTCCACCGGAGTTAGTAGATGTAGCGAAAGTAGTGTTACAAAAATTATTGCCAGCTAAATCTCGAAAAATTTACGAAACCGCGTATTCAAGATTTATGGAATGGAAGATGAAAAAGACATGCAGTTCTTTCTCGGAGGCGGTGTTATTGGCTTATTTTTCGGAACTGGCACAACAACAAAAGCAATCAAGAGTGTGGACGAATTATTCAATGAATAAAAGTATTACAATCCAATAATAAGACATTTCAAAATGTTTCAAACTAATTACATTTCTGAAACAAAATGGGAAAGGTGTACGCCCAAGAAAGCTGCGATTTTTAAGAGTACACAAATTAGTGACTTTTTTAAATAATGCTCCCGATGAAGTTTATTTAATGGCCAAGGTTGTTGTTGTATTGGATTGCAGGAGCAGCCAGGTAACATTAGATGATATTGAAGATTCGGGAACGTTATTAATTGTGAAACAAAGAATGATGTAAACAGGAGATTTATAGTTACTGAGGAATATATTAAATTTTACCGAATGTACATAACCCTTCGTCCAGCAGCAGCAGCAAAGGATTGCCGCCTGTTTTATGCATATCGCAATGGAAAATGTATCAAATGTGTTGTGGGTGAAAATCAGTTTCATAAGGTACCTGAAACAGTAGCTAATTTTCTTCAACTTGAAAATGCTTACTCATATACAGATCATTCATTTCGAAGTTCGTCTGCTACACTTTTAGTTGAATCTGGGGGAGACTTGATGACACTAAAGAAACATGGCGGTTGAAAGTCATCAACGGTCGCTGAAGGATATGTTGATGAATCGGAAGCACACAGGACAGAAATAGCTAATAAAGTGTTTAGAACGTGTGGCAGTGCTGAAATAACACCCGATTTGCGACCAGGTACATCAACGGCAGTTGTGTCTATGGCAGAAAAAAATATAAGTTCAACACAAGAAAATTCGACTGTTGTACCGAATAGTTCAAGGAACATGTCATTCATGCAATGTACATTTAATAATTGTACTTTTGATAATAATAATAATATAATAATAATCTCTTTATTTACTCAGATTGATCTGTACAACCACAGGAGCAGGAGTACAAATGAAAAAGAGGAAAACGTCAATGTACAATATTAAAAAAATAAAACTATACTAAGATAGATAATGTCACATAGTTGTAAAATCGAAAATGGTTAAAAAAAATATGTATATAAAAACATAAACAGATGTATACCACATAAATATAATAATAAATAATTCCTTCCTATATACACATATAGTATTGGATTACAGATAAAACTCATCTATACTGTAGCAGTTTTTTGACAGGAGAAGTTGCTTCAGTCTTGATTTAAAAATATGTACATTTTCAGAATTTTTCATGTTATCGGGGAGTTTATTAAAAAGTTTGCAGCCCTGAAACTCAAAACTTCTTTGGTAAAGAGCAGTGCGATGTTGACTAGGTAATAATAAGTGGGCATTCCGGGTAGAATGATTATGATACGCTCTGTTAGCAGCTAGTGTATTTCTATTTCGGTAGATATATGTGCAAGCTTCCATTATGAATACTCCTGCTAGCGTTAAAATTTTCAAATTCTGAAAAGTTTGTCTACAAGTATCTCTATAGCCCAACTTAGCAATGATCCTAATAGCATACTTTTGTATACAAAACACACGAGACACGGTAGAGGATGTGCCCCAGTTCAGGATACCATATCTAAGATGCGAATTGAAGTTTGCATAATAGACAGTCAATAAAATACTTTGACTACAATGGTTGGAGAGAAACCTAAGAGAATAACAGGCTTTTCTAAGTTTATTACATAAGTTGTCAATATGTGTCCTCCATTGAAGTTTGTCATCAAAAACAACACCCAACATTTTTGTTGACTTAGTTAGGTTCAATTCCAAGGAAGTATCAACAAACAGATTCAACTCATATTGTTGTCCAGTATTCATCTTGAAATTTAACACGTTAGTTTTAGCTTCATTCAACATTAAATTGTTTTTCTTCGACCACATTATAACTTTTTTGTAGGTCTCAAGAGTTGTGATTTTTGCGGAGTCCATATCATTTTCAATAATTAATATATTAGTATCATCAGCATAACATGTACAATGAATGGCCGAGTTCTTGTTTAGGTATCCTACCAAGTCATTGGCAAAAGCTAAATACAAGAAGGGTCCTAGAATGGATCCCTGTGGTACTCCATCCTCAATATTTCTTTCAGTACTTAGAATTTTTCCAACTTTGACTACTTGTCTTCTCTTATATAAGTATGAGTTTAGTAAGGATAGGGGTATTCCTCTTACACCATATCTCGAGAGTTTGTCGAGCAGAAGATCATGGTTTACACAATCGAAGGCCCGTGAAAAGTCAATAAACAATCCTAAAACGCATTTCTTTTTGTCTAGAGCACTTACTATTCGATTTTGAAATTCACAGAGTGCCGTATCAGTGCTTTTTTTTTGTGAAACCATGTTGTGACGGCGATAACAAGTTATTTGCTGTGAAATAGGCTTCCAATTGGTCTTTCATGTTAATTTCATAGAGTTTAGAGATACTTGAAAGAATACTAATTGCTCTATAGTTATCCATATTGTTTGGGTCACCTTTTTTGAAAATAGGAGATACACTAGCAAGTTTAAGATTGGTCGGAAAAATGCCTTTTGTTGGTGATTCATCGATCCCGGAGGAGTTAGATTAATTAAAAAAGTCAGTACACCACATAATTCACCAGAGCAATTTTTCAGTATTTTGTTGGAGATTTCATCGATCCCGGAGGAGTTAGAGTTGTTCAATCTGTTAATCATTTGTGCGAGTTCACATTCAGTAATTGGAAACATAAAAAAGCTTGAGTTATTTAAGGTGACGTTACTCTCGAGAAAATTCGTGTCAACAGAGAAATTTTCAGATATAGTCCTTGTAAAATGTAGATTAAATTTTTCAGCTAACATTTCATCTGAATATTGAACATCATCGACTGCTATAACTAATTCACTATGTTTCATAGTTTTATTTTTTTGTAACTCCTTAATTATGGCCCAGGTTGTTTTAGATTTGTTGGATGAGTTTAATATCAAATCATCATGATGTTGTCTATTCAGCGATTGCAATTTCTCTCTGTATTCTTTATTGAATTTCTTACATTCTTCCTTATATCTATTATCATTCCTAGCTAATGTATTAAACAACCAGACCTTATTTTTTAACTCCCCTATTTCACGAGTCATCATTATTTTGTGTGAAGTCATTTTTTTTGGTCGCCCTAAGGTAATTTTTCTTTTTGGGAATGATATTTCAAAATAATATGTAAGAGTTTTACTAAAAGCATCATATGCTAAGTTGGGGCAACTCTGAGCATATACGTCTGCCCAGTCTTCTTGTGATAAGTAATTACGAAATCTTACAATATTTTCATTGCATAGGTCACGACGATAAGAAAAACTATTTTTCTTACCATTACTGACTTCGTGTTGCAGATCAGAAGTAATTTTCAAAAATTGTGAATAATGATCTGAAAGATGAAGGTCTACTATAGGGGTGGCTTGTCTTGATAAAGAAGTTATCGATACATGTCATTGAGTTTACCGTAACCCTTGTTGGCATTCTCAAACCGATTTCAATGTCATAGGAAGAAAGCAGGTCCTCTAAAAGAGTAAGGTTGGTGCTATGTACTATATAAAGGAAATGTAACTTTTGTATAATAAAATATTCTAGAATTCAATATCTATCTTTACTTATATATATAGCTCACTTTTATCCCGGGAAAAAAAGTAATTTTTATTTTGTTACCTGTCAACAGAGATTAAATGGCAAACTTTTTATTTTGCGGGAAATACAAATTTCTTTCTTCGAACTTATGATATTACCCTCGATAAAATCCCTAGCACAAATGATATTACCTTCTATAAATGATTTAATGTGTTTAAACAGTCAACTATCATACGGGAAAAGGGAGGAAACCTAGATAACTTTTTACGACCCATGTTTTTATAGATGACTTTTCTGGAATTACGGAAAATTTATGAAATATGGAATAACCCCACCAGAATGATAATCTGATGAGGAACTGTCGAATGGAATTTCTAATTACACACTTTTCATTTCACATTATACCATACTATTTCATGCAACAATAAATGTCTAATAATATACTCATATATTATTAATGAAATGCGAGTGAGTAGGTATTTATTATAATACCAGGATTTGTACCTGTAATTATTTTAAAAGTTAATTTAATACCAATGCTCTGAGCTCATTGACTGACGACATAAGGCTATAAAAAATACCGAAGAAGTCGCGAGCGGTTCCCTGCAGATTCTGACAAAATGATGCTTTAACTCCTTTCTTTGGCAAAGTGAATTGGGAATTATGACATTTTAATTTTTCTCTATTTTTGTTTTACATTTTTTTATACGTGAATTAGATGTATTCCATAAGTAAACGGAGGTAGAAGTCCATTCTGCTCAAAATGGAGTGGATGTATGATGAAATGGAGTGGATGTATGATGAAATGAAGTACTCGAAATCATCTCCACGAAATGTATTTAAAAAAGGACATGTTTCGGAGCTTTAAAGCTCCATCTTCAGCTGATACTTACAAAATCAAAAAAGAGGGGAGGGATAAGCTTAACTATAATTCAACAATGTACATCAGAGGATGGAAGTTTGGTTGTGAATACTTACATCATGGAGGAATAACAACATAAAATGGTAATTATTAAGGTCAGCAAAGCATTACAGCTTTGAACCATCTTGACCCATAATTGGGATAAAACAATACCACTCCTTATAGAAGGGGCATGGTAATCGTTTGCATAATATATTTGGCATTTCGAATGAGCTCGAAATTTTATATCTGAATGATGACGTATAGAACTCTTGTCTATGATGATGACTGACCATTGACAGAAGAGAACAGAGGAGAAAAGTAGGTGATCTAAGGAATAGTACGGCCATCTAGTGTAAAATTTTGAACCTCTAGTGAGTGAATGACATAAGAGGGTGACATCTATTATTATGGGGATAAAACTAAGATGTAGGGTGGAACAAAAGGTGGAGGAGAAATACCAAACTGTGGATATTAACTTCGACTAGAAGTTTGAAGGATTAAATGATTTAATGCAGTCAAATTTAACCTGTTCATTCAAAGAAGTTGTAGAGATGTCTTTCAAGAAAGAATTTATTTCGAAAATTTCTAGACAATTCATTAGGGAACCCTTTTTAGCAATATGAAGAATTATAATATCTTTACCGGGATCAAAGTAGTGGTTGGACTTAATCACATGGTTGGAAAATGAACTGCGAGAATTGATTGATTCGAATGGGTGGGTTGTGAATTTTTCTTTATATTTGTCTATGATTTTTCTGTGTTCTCTAACTCTAGTACATTTTTTTTTCTTCCGTTTTGGCCGATAAATTTGGCAATGCACGATGGTTCAGAGTGAGTAATTTTGTATATACCAGAATTGCCTAAGGATTGGCTTTGTCTTTGGTGCTGACTAGTTTTTTAGGCAAGGAATTCATCGTGTAAAAGCTAATGTTCAGATCATCACCATGGCGTTGAAAGATGTTTTTTATATCTTGGGAAACTTTACCTATGAAGGGTATAGAGCAATGACGTGTGGGTAAATTTGGATTGAGAATATTTTGATTAATGGACTTAGCCATGTGTCTGTGGTAAATTCTTTCAATCAGGTGAGAAGGGAAATCGTTATTCCAACTATTTGTTTGATAATGTTTAGTTCATTGGAAAAATTTAGTGTGTTCATGGGGATCGAAAAAAGTCTATGGAATAGTGCATTGAAAGAAGCTAGTTTGTGTGAGACGGGATGCAAGAGTTATAAATTATTACCGAGTCAGTGTGTGTTGGTTTTCTGTAAATCGAAAATCCGAACTTGTGATTAGTTTTCTTTAATTAGTCAAGTCTAGAAAAAGCAAAGAGGCATTTTTTCTTATTCCATAGTGAACTCCATGGACTCATGTAATGAGTTGAGGAATATTAGTAGCGAATCTAGTTCCTCATTGCTACCGTTGAACAACAAAATGCAGTCGTCCACATACCTATGGTAGAAAATGATTTTATGGTAATATTAAGCGTATCCCTCCCCTCTTTTTAGATTTTGTAAGTATCAGCTGAAATTTCGTGGAGATAAGTGGAGATAAGTATTTGAAGATTCTTGACATATTCTACGGGTATAATAGATAACCAGATGCTAGATTATTTTTCAAAGGACAAACTGAGATTTTGCCGGTCCTCTGAGGTTACTAATTTGAAATGAGTCAGGATAAATAAAGAATCCTGAGGAAATTCTCGAGAGCCCGAAAGAATTCGGATAAGAAAAACTGAATTACATGTCGGCTAAAGGAAGGCAATATACAGGGTGTTTCTTAATAACATGCTAATATTCAAGTAGGTTATTCTTGGGTCCATTTTGAGAAGAAAACTTCATAAGAACATATGTCCCAAAAGTCATAACTTTTGAACTACAGGGTGCTAAAAGCATTTTCTGCTGTACAACATAATTTTTGGAACGAAGTTCCTTATCGCGCGTTGCGAAAGGGGGCTAGACGGAATAAATTAAGACCAAAAGTTGTAACGACACTTTTTGCTGTAGTTGCAAGCCGTGCGGCGTGCGCATGTTTCTCTGTCTGTCTCTCTCTCTCTCATAGAAAGCAAGCCAGTTATTTTCGTTTCGTCTTTCTATTTCGCATTGAACAGTGTGGTGTCGCGACGATTATTTTTGTTGAGTGTATACAGGTTTTTTGTACATAATAAATAATAAAAAATAATAACAATAATGAATCCTGACAGTGTTTCTGCACAAGTTCCGGATATTGCTGATGTAGTTTTAATTATACAGACAATAATAAATGCTTTGTATTTTTAGCAAGTACGCATTATAACCTCTCTTTACTATTGTGCTAACCAAGTCATACGCGTTATAATCTCTTCATTATTGTGTGTTTAGCAAGTGTACGCGTCATAACTTTAATAAATCTAAAAGCAAATTATATTTTAATATCACAATATCAATGCGTATGTACTAAAATTGAGCCTACTGATTGAGTTTATATTACATTATATTTGTTAATAATAAAAAAATATTATTATAACTTAAAAACAAATTTTTTATTACAATTCCTTCACTAATTAATCGAAAGGAACTTCGTTCCATCTGGGTGTCCCTTGACACCTCTCAACTTTTTTATTCTGCCTGTGGCGTTCGCGCGGGATTCACACTGAATTATTTTAAAGAGAAAAGTGATACGCCACTGCTTCTTCTCAAAGTAAAAATAATTTTTGAAATCCTTATTCCTTTCTGAGCAAATCTGGTCTCTAGATCTGGTTTTTTTTTGTTTGACTTACGGTTTTCGCATGGAAAAATAAAATTTATTCATTTGCATCTCGCTAGACCACCAAACAATTTATGTAACTTTAAACAAAAATTTATTCAAGAGAATAATTTTTAAACGATGAAATTATAAAATTGAAGTAATCTAAATACATTTTGGAATGAGGAGGAAATATATTCACAAAGTCATCTCCACAACTTTTATTATATCAGTAAATGAAATCAAGGGGGACATGTTTCGGATCCAGTAGGATCCATCTTCAGCTTAATTAAATTATTATGGAGCGGAAAGAAAGATTATCATATGCGTTAATGTATCAAGAAGTGGACAATAACAGAGGGTGTTTAATTATTGTGTCCAAACTCATAGTATGGTTGTGGCCATGAAATGAAGAAACGCATATGATATTCTTTCTTTTTCTGCTCCATAATCTTTGAATTAAGCTGAAGATGGATCCTACTGGACCCGAAACATGTCCCCCTTGATTTCATTCACTAAGCTAGTGAAAGTTGTGGAGATTACTTTGTGGATATATCATCTATATTACTCCTCTTTGAGCTATAATGGACTTCTACCAGATATTTTGGAATGCTAACACAAAATTACCATGAACGCACAAAGAAATAAATTAAATCATTTGTTCAGAATGTGAACCTCCTGCAAATATGCATGCCTCTGTTCTTTTTCTCATGGACTCACGTACCTACTCTTTGGAAAATGCAGGGACTGTTTCTAATAGTTTCGCAAGAAACTATGATGCGATTTCTCAACTGCTCTTCAGTATGAATGAGTGTACTGTAAACCAATGTTTTAAGTGACCCCATAGGAAATAATCTAAACTATTGAGGTCCGGAGACCTAGGTGGCCATGCCTGTGGTCCTCCACGACCTATCCAGCGATTATTGTAATTTTGGTTTGAATATTCGCCCGCCAGAGCACTGAACTGCGCTGGCGCCCCGTCGTGCATAAACCACAGTCGATTTCTTACTCAAATTGGAACATCTTCCATCAAAGCTGGCAATTTATCTTCAGAAACTGCCGGTTAATTATGCCCATTCAACCTCGCATATGAAGAAAATAGGGTCTAATTAAATAAACACCGCATATTCCAAACCACACGTTAACGGAAAACTGCTCCTGGTGACGGGATTCCAAGATTGTATGTGGGTTTTCATCAGCACAAAAATGATCATTGTGATAGTTTTGGATGGTGTTTCTGGAAAAATTGGCTTTATCGGTGAATAAAATGGAAAGTCGGGAGGGAGTAGCATCTGAACCCGTTGGATATCGTAGGGATATAATAAAAAGTCATGGAGAATTTTCCAAACAAGAATATGTGAGATAATTCACATTGTTCCCTATTTTTCGTGTACTTATTCCGGGATCTTCATCAATTGAATTCAAAACCGATACCTCAATTTCCTTTTAGATGATTGTCTGGTTCAAAATCCTTTTCGCACAACCTTCTATGAATGTTTGAAAATAATCGAGCATCCGGAATATTTCTATTTGGAAATCTGTCTTCATACAACCGCCTGGCTTCCAGTGCAAGCCCATACATGTAATGCATATCTGCAAAAACTCAGAATTCGTAAAATGGACCATATTTTTTTTAATAATATTGTTAATTGTGATAGATAGATAGATCTTTATTTTCATTAGGAACCCTAATATACATATGAGAAAACAATAAAAATATGAATAAAATGCTTATTATAACATCAAACAACAATTGCAAGTAACATATTAAAAATTAAAAATACAAATAGAATAAAAAAATACAAAATACATATAGAATAAAAAATACATATAGAATAAAAAATACAAATAGAATAAAAAAAATATAAATAGAATAAAAATTAAAAATACAAATAGGAATAAAAAATATCATTCAGACAAAAATAGAGTAAAAAAATTGCGGGATCATAATAAATGGAAATATAGGTACAGACATATGGAATAAAAGATTAGCATAATCCTAATAAGGAAACATAAAATTGCAACAAACCTATTTAATAAATATGTATCTATATGCACACATATACACATGAATTCGTACATATATAATACACACCCACATACATCCACCCATATACTCACATATACACCTACATCCAAAAAAGAATAGTAGAAACAGCTATGTTTTAAAATTCATATGAAATATATAGTAAATTGTTTAATATCAATCATTAAAATAGAAAATTACTTATTTTGGATGTATTCTTTCAAGTTAGATTTGAACTGGATCATGAAAAGTTAAATTGGAATTTTTAACCAAGAAACCTTTGAAAAATGTGAATTCATTGTACTACGGTAAGACGTGCTAGGAACATAGAAGTCATTTTTGCAACGTGTATTATAATTATGAATATCCTTATTATAAGTTATGTACTTCTGAAAGTAATCAGGTGCCAGGTGGTTTATTATTTTGTATATAAAAATCATAGTGAAATAATACACTCTATTTTCAATTGTGATGACTTAAATACGTGACAACTAGGCTAGGTAGACAACTGTCAGAACTGTTTATGTTTAAAAAACGAAATCTGCTTGAAAAGGTAAACATTCTCAATTGAATATTGACTAGAAATATTTTTCTGTGAATTGAAAAATCCACGATAAATGAAGTTTTTTTTTGTGAACGTCTAACAGAAAACAACTACTTCCCCAGCTAAATGTTACGAATTATTCCTGGTGAGTACTCTCTTTTGGAAAACATTCTTCTTTGCCTCATTCATCTTTATGAGTTCTTAATTAAGACTGGAATAGAAAATCAAATAACTTATCTGAATGGAAATGCAATTTTCAATTATAATTTTTTCTTTTAGTTATCTTTTCAGAATATCTATCAAGTGAATTTTTCAATTCACAGAAAAATCTTTCTAGTAATATTCAATTGAGAATGTTTCTCTTTTCAACATGAATACCCCACAAGAGGTTATCTTGACGATGGAAGATAGTGACTAAAGTTTATCTTTCAGTCGCAGATGATTCCACATCTGATTTTATGAACATCCTGTTCATATTTTTAACAAATCAAAATCTGCTTCTTACCTACTAGATACATTTTTAATCCTTGATAATAAATACCCAATTTCATATAAATACATTTTATTTTTTTATGAGAAATAGGTCGAACGAAAAAAAAAGTCAAGTCACCAGATTTGTTCAGAAAGGAATGAGGATTTCAATAGTACATTGTGTATCTAGTAGTATACCCAATACATTCCCGGACGATAATGTAAATTGTTGGCCGAGGCCAACAAGAATTGAAGTCTGGGATTGTGCTTTTACTATGAGGTTCACATACAATTTTTTCTGAAATCGCAATCAACATTATCACAAATTAAGGAATTTTTATAAATGTATAACAATTTTTGATTACCATCTTATTGCCTATGAAATCGTTTCCTTGATGATCACTGTTTGTTTATTGTGACCAAAGTCAGAGATTCACTACTTATTTCGGTTTAATACCTACTTATCGCTAAAAAATATTTAAAATGGACAGTGTCCAGGTGTGCGGGTCACCACCAGAGTTAGTAAATGCTGCTGAAAATGTCATCTTAAATTTATTGCCAAATAAATCCAAGGCAAAATATGAATACGCTTACAAACGTTTCATGGATTATTGCCAAGAAAAAAAGACGACCTCCCGATCTGAAAATGTCATGATTGCATACTTTTCCGATTTATCTACAAAGTTGAAGACATCTACGTTAGGTCAAATAACGTGAGAGCTACACTTAGTACAAAAGAAGATATTGATATAACAAAATATTCGAAATTACGTGCTTTCGTGAAACGTCAAAGTGACAACTATAAACGAAAGAAGTCTAAAGTTTTGTCAGATGAACGAATTGAAACGTTTATTACTCAAGCACCAGATAATATATATATATATATATATATATAATATATATATATATATATATATATACTTGATG
Organism: Gonioctena quinquepunctata; assembly: GCA_018342105.1. Taxonomy (NCBI): domain Eukaryota; kingdom Metazoa; phylum Arthropoda; class Insecta; order Coleoptera; family Chrysomelidae; genus Gonioctena; species Gonioctena quinquepunctata. Next base: position 568,137 of record JAFIRS010000308.1, read on the forward strand.
AATAAGGTACCTTAAGAATGTAAGAATTTTAAAATTACCTAGATATTTATGTAGTGTTTACTTTTTAGGTTTCCTTAATATTTGGTGTTGCCGGTGCATGTCGCCGTGATGAACTATATCATTTAAATTTGAATGACAGAAGATTTTGGATCTGAGCTTTGAATTGAAATACCCGATAATAAAACGAACAAACCAAGATCATTCGTGATAAACGAAACTTATAGAACAGAAAATATTTTGCATGTCGCCAGAAAATTTTGAAAGTTGTCGCTTTTTCTTTGAATATTTAAATGGGAAAGGTTGCAGGCAAGTAGTGGAAATACATCAGTTTGGCAAAATGCCTCGAATTGTCGCAAAATTTTTGAATTTGCTATATGCACATGAATACACAGGTCCTCTGCGACAATTTTGGTCAATGCTGGGGCAGATTTAGGGCAGAGGCATAAGGGATGGAAATCCTCAACCGTTGCTGAAGCATATTTAGAGGAATCTTTTACAAATAAAGTAGATATAGCAGATGAAATATTTAGAGGGGGAAGTGACAAAGAGAAATCTGCTAATACTATTAGTATTATTGCCGAAGAAGACAAAGATAATGACTTTTCAGGTAGAGTTCAGCCTATGTTTAATAATTATACAAACTGCAGCATAACTATAATATAAATATATTACACAAATTTTCCAAACAAAATAACCAAAAAAAGGTCTTACTCTTATCTTGCACCAAAATTATATAACAGTATTCCAGAAAACAAAAATCAATATAAACCAATTCAAACGTCTCCTGAGGAATCAACTAATCGAAACTGGTAGATCTGTGCATCATTATTTTGACAATTGAAATAGAAGAACTTTAACCCGCTGTATTTGAATACCCACAATTTAATGTTTTACATATTCTGTTATTTTATTAAACTAACATTGTCTTTTAAACATTTACTCTTTTATACTTGTATCTGATAATTTATTATTATATTTTATACCTGTTTATTATTCAAATATTCTGTTTTTTTTATACCTAATTCATATTCTCATACCGAAACAAGTTTATCGGATTTTGCTTTGTTTCACAAATAATGTGATAAATGTTTTATATTTTGTATTTTTATTTGTGTGAATAAAAGCGTATTTATTATTATTATTATACATAAATAGTTATAATAAACGTTCTATATGTGTAATCATATATTCAATAAATGTTCTTAATGTGGGTTGGTTGTTTGCGTGTATTTATTTACTGTCTAAAATGTATAAAAAAACTGGTAGGGACCGATTTTGACGGCATAGGCCAGCAAAAATTTTCCCGGACTGTTTTCGGTCCGGGAAAGTTCATTGCTTAGCAACGGACTAAAATACTAGATAAGCGTATTTTGGGATCTGAAGTTGCTCCGAAAAAGTAAGCATTCTTGAGCGATTTCAGAAGAAAATAATGTTTACATTAAGAAAAAGCAGTGGAATTTCTCTTTAAAATGATTTAGTGCAAAAACCGCACGAACGCCACTGGTAAGAATAAAAAAATATCTACATCAGAAAATGTCTTTTGATGCATAGATGATGATACTACGTTTCACAAAAATATATAGGGTCATACCAAAGTTATCATAAAAAAAAAAATTTTCTCAAAACTTTATACCCTGTAATTCAAAAGTTAAGACCTTTAGAACATATGTTCATATGAAGTTTTTTTTTTCTCAAAATGGACCCAAGAATAATCCCCTTAAATATTGGCATGTTATTAAGAAACATCCTGTATATTATTCCTAAGATTATACCCAATCTGTGTTTTACCACATACAAGTACCTTTTGTTGCTTCTGTGATTCCTACAATATTTATTTGAATAATGTAAATTTGCCATTTCTCTGTTCAATAGCAAATAAATATTATTTTTATGGCCTCTCATAATTATATCAAAACGTAAATCAACTTTCTCCCTCTCTATATTCCGCTTCTGTCAGAAGCGTTTCGTTTGAAACGTTGCACGAATACGTTGCTCAGAACCGTTTCTTTTGAAACGTTACTTGTAAGCGTTCCACAAAAGCGTTTCGTTTGAAAGTTGCATACATAGAAGCGTTTGAAACAATACATAAAAACGTTGTACTCAAATGCGACCTTGAAGTTTTACTCTCATCGCCCCAAAGAAGTTACCCTCCAAAAAGAAGAATGAAATAGCAACTGAAGGTTGGATATTGGGGTTTTACCTCAGTAGTACACCTGAACATCCCCTCGTAAAGTCCTAGGTTACGCCAATATAACGCAATAAAGTATTGAGAACAATGTGTCGATGGAGAAATCGAGGCAAGCAAATCAAAATCATACTTAGATATATATGCAATACGAATAAAAAACAATAGAATTTATAGCTATGGTTATTTATGATTCTGGAAAAAATTTTAAATTAGTAAATCAGAATATTTGAGAACATACTGAAATACTAGATAAATATGATGTGAGAAATGATGCGTATTGAAAAATTCCTTTTGTAAAAAAATACGATGGGAATTCCCATCACAACAGCTTTCATGGCATGTAATGTCTACTTTAATTTGATGTAAAAGTAATTTCTTTAGGCCTCTCTATTATAATTAAAAATTTCTAGCTCTGTTCCTCAAAATGAAAATATTGTTACGAAAACGATTACACTACGCTACTGCATGTTTGTTACGCGCCTGGGCTGACGTCACGGTAGGATTCCAGGAAGCACTTCGAGAAGGCTCTGGATTCGACAGATATTATATTTTCATTAAGAAAAATTGATTGATGAATTCGAATCATAAAAGAGGAGATGGCATATAGGATGTATCAAAACAGTTGACTTATTATTGATGGTAAAGAGTGTAACGAAAGTCAAATAATTGATTCAAAATAGTACGATATTTGTATTTTGAATTAATAAGTCATATTACTCATTTTGCTACTCACAACTATCGAACTCGGCAAATAAATCACCATATTATTGTTCATATGAACAAATTCATATGTTTTCGATCCTTCAATTATATGGCACTGAAATCATGCAATACCTCAATGAATCAAATCGATAAATTCTCAATCAATATTTGGAAATGAATTGAACAAATGTATGCTTTCTATTTACGACTTTGTTGTGTCCGTTGGATGACTGTCGGTTTATCCGTTATCTAATTGATTATTACTTCTCGTAATATTCTTAAAAATATCAAAGTCGCCTTCGTTACTCGTATTTTAATTAGTCCACATCATTTATCTACAACCTCGTGACCCTAGCTCTCACTATCTTTTTTTGACGATTCAATAATAACGTATTTCTAATAGTTTCAAATATTTCCCTATCAAGTTTATGGAAATAATTTCGTATGACTGTGGCACCAGGGCAGATATCACACCTTAAAAAAATTGCTATTTATTGGTACATCAACAGCCTCTTCATCCGGTCGAAACATAAACGCCTCTTAGTCGCGTTTGTGGTTTGAACATTGTCTGTACATTTAGTTCTGATGCTCTTTCAGTTGCTGCAACAATAGCTTGTACGAAACCTATTTGTTTGTTATCTCCCAAGTATGAGCAAATTTTTGTTTGAATTTCTGTAAATTAGAGCCTCTGAAGCCGGTACTGGGTTTGCAAATAAACTAAACATTCGAGGAAATCATTCATCAAAGCATTGCTGAAAGCGATTTGCTAAATGGAATATCGCAATTCCCCGGAATAATTGTGCTAACAAAGTGGGTAGTAGATTTTTCTAGATAAAAAACGGTAATGATAAGGTAGCACGAAACTGTTTATTAAAACAAATGAAACAATGGAATCACCTTGTCTTGGTTCTCATCTTATCTAGAGACCATGAAACTTGGTGAATTATTCAAAGTAGCCTCCCAGGAGAATGTTTCAGGTGAAGAATCGAATGTTTAATTAATTATGTGGTATATCCTACATCCAACGACCTTGCATGGCTAGAAAAAATCGCAGATTCACCGTGCTCCATGTGAATTAGACACTAATAATATGTTTTGTATGGAGGAACATGAAGCACATGATGCAGTTTGGAAATTGTCTGAGAGCTTGTAATAAATGTGGTTTGAGATTATTGTTTTAAAATATTTGTCATCTTTTCTTAATTGAACATAATCGAGCTTATCAGAAAGAAACATTTGCAATCAATTTCCATTTCTATGGAAGTTTGCATAGATTTTCCAGGTGAATATCATTCAACGTTCTGCGTGGTATTTGCCAGGAAAGTAGTTGTTTCTCGCTTGTGGTCCACCACTTGTGTTTCAATTTATATTGATTCCTTTGTGCCATTTATTTCTTATGTATTCCACTTCACTTGGCTTTTTGTTTAACATATATGCCAGCCGGGCATTCAGCCACTCCTTCATTCTTATTTTTAGAGTACTATAGAGGTAGGGGAATTGTATGGAGTGTTTCTTTCTGTCACTAGGTACCGCCGGTTAAAGCCGGGATCCAACGGCGCGTGGAGTGGCAATCCTGGATTGAGGGTTGAGTGTCAAGGTTGGCGCAACGAAATGTGTCGGGCCGTTCCCACAACGCATGTAGGATCGCGGTTTCAGACGTGGACACGCAGCGGTTGTAGTCTGTTGTGCGCCGGCAGTGTTGGCGGTAAAAATTTCAATTCTTCTATTGAATATTTTATACTCCTTTGCTCTTCAATTCGCTTCCAGGCATCATGAATTAAATTCCTGCTTTCATGGTTTGGATCCCGTGTGTTCCAAATAATCGGCTGGACTTCATAGAGGGATAAAACACCACTTCGTTCGACCACTCCATGGTGAAAGTTACCACGGCGGCCCTGAAAGTACCACGCGCCTAGCCGCGTCGTTGGAGCGGTATACACGTGTATACCGCTCCTTTGAACCGTGTTCATTTACCGACAGACGACGGGACTCACCGCGCCGACCGAAGATCGCCAAGCCTGCCCTATCCGACGGCGCGTGAACTGGCAAGTTTGGCGCGAGGAGTGACACTCCACGCGCTTGAGAGTTACTTTTTTCGGCGTACCTGAAGATGATGTAAGCTTGATGGTGATTTTGTTTATGTTGGTCTCGCTTCGGCCAAGCTTCCGGATCTCTGACTAGTGGCTACTCCGAGAATATATGGAAATTTTTGAAGAAGGGTTTACAATGATCATCATATTTGGCATTTGCCATTATTCTGACAACTTTTTTGTAATTTGAATATTATCTCTAAATAACATGATGAACCCCATACTATCAATCCATATGTCATTATGCTGTGAAAATGCCAAAATAAGCTACTTTCAAACAATCTATTGTTGTTTTATTTCTAAGTTGTCTTATTATGTATATACACGGATAGACGCTTTGATAATTTGTGAATATGCGATGCGAAATTCATTATTCTCTATTTTATTTTTTGTTGAGAAATCTTTTATTTTTTGTTGAGAAATCTAAAGTTTTGGTTTTATCATTATTTATAGTAAGATAATTGCTTGTACACCAGTTTGTTATAAAGCTTTCAGATTCATTAGCGTTATAAATTAGATTGGAAGTCAGAGTGTCACTTAGCAAAAGCGAGGCATCATCAGCATACATTATCGGAAGCACATCTGTCAGATTAAAAGGCATATCGTTAATGTAGATAATAAATAATAATGGACCAAGGACTGACCCCTGTGGTACTCCATAATTAACTTTCAAAAGTTTTGATGTGTCGCCGTTAAATTTGACACATTGCTGACGGCCTGCAAGATAAGATGTAATTAGATTTAAGGCGTTTCCTCTGATCCCATAATATTCTAGTTTTTGTAATAATAGACCATGGTTAACCGTGTCGAATGCTTTAGACATGTCATAAAATTTTGCGCAGCATAGTTTACGCTCCTCAAAAGCTTCTATAATATTTTTATACATTTCGCGTATTGCATTAGTAGTAGATCTTCTCTGTCTGTACCCAAATTGAGCATTATTTAATAGATTGTTTTTTTCAAAGTATTGTAATAATCTGTTTTTTAGAATGATTTCAAATATTTTTGAGATAACAGGTATGATAGATATAGGCCTATAACTGTTTGTATTGTTAAACTCGCCTTTTTTGTGTATAGGGATAATGTGCGATAGGCCTAGCAATGTACTTTAATGTCACAAACAGGAAAAAAAAAAGATTTATTTGCATTAGGTGATTATTTAAAAAAATTGAAAACTTTTTGTCATCTACATTATTAAAGTTGATCATTAAATTATTTATAACATCAGAGAAGTAGTCCGAAAATTCATTAGCTGTCAATTCAGATGTCACATGTGAATTTTTATTTTTTTTGTTTTTATTGATAATATCCCATGCTGCTTTTTGTTTATTATCAGAAGTTAAAAGTCGTTTATTATTTGCGTTTAGTTTCCCTTGTTTTATTTTATTTTTATACTCCTTCTTTAGAGTATTATATACCTTAAAGTCTTCATTATTTTTTGTTGAACAAGCAACTACATGTACGGCATCCAAGGTGCGTTTCAATTGTTGCATGTCATTGTCAAAAACAAAGTCTTTATTTTCTAGCTTGGACTTTTCCACAAAACATTGGTTATAAAATGTTGATAACATATTGACCAGGAGATCCGCAGATTCATCAGGATTATTTATTTCATAAAATATTTGCCAATTTACATTATTTACACATTCAATAAACTGTTGTTTTCCGTGTTCAGTCATAGGTCTACATGAAATATACCTGTCATTTGATGTGAGACTTGTCGCAATAGAGAAGAAAATACCCTTATGGTCCGACATATGTGGTTCAATTACTTCCACGATCAAGTTGTTGTTGTTTATGTTAGTAAACAGATTATCTATTTTTGTAGCGCTGGTGCTAGTTACTCGTGTATTTTCATTAACTTTTTCCTCTAAATTGTATGTCAAGAAAATGTTTATACATTCATTTACATTTATGTTGTCAAAGATATTAAAATTTAAGTTGAAGTCGCCAACCACAACAATTTGATTATTAGATGGTATCATTTCCAGTATTTTGTTTAGTTCACGCAAAAAAACATCAGTATCACCCATAGGAGACCTGTATAGACACAAGAAATATATTTTTCGTTAACTAGCTCAATTAAAGTGAATTCAGCATGAATATCCACGCATAATTCATTGATTTCTTTAGATTTAATTTTTAACAATTCTCGAGCGAAGACACATACCCCACCATGAGCAGACGTGTTTCTACAGTAATATGCTACAAGTTTAAAATTTGGAATAACGATATTTACAATTTCTGATTCAGATACCCAACTGATGAGGGCCAAAAGCCTGAAACCGGTATGCGGATTGTTAGGCGGACCCGACATGAATTAAACAAAATCGAGCTTATGAAAGAAATATTTGCAATCAATTTCCATTTCTATGGAAGTTTGCATAGATTTTCAGGTGAATATCATTCAACGTTCTGCGTGGTATTTGCCAGGGAAGTAGTTGTTTTTCACCTTAGATCTACCATTTTCTGGTTCAATTTATATCGATTCTTTTGTGAAGATGACTTTGTGTCATTTATTTCTTATTTGTCATCGCCCTGAAATGGTTCAAAATAGACTAAGTAAATTTATTTTTGAAGTTAAACGGTTTTATTGTAAAGAAACACAATAATGATGCAGATAATGTACTAAAAGCTAAAAAATAATTAGGTAGGTACCAGGTCGTCACACCACTCTCCTCATCAATATAGGGCATTCTATCATCTATCAAATTACGCAGCATAGGCGGAGATAACTATTTTATTTAGATATTTAAATATTTTAGAAATACGTTAAATAAAAAAATATGCCATAAGCAGGAAGTATGTATTAATTGGCAATCGGATCATCATAATTTCATTTTCCTATGTTCGAAAAGAGCCATATTTTTCAACAAAACACAACAGAACTATAAAATATTTTGAAACATATTTCGATCCCAGACCAGAGACGCTACTGGCTTTTATTTATTCAGACCTCTAGAAACACAAATATAATTCGTGATTTATTAGTTTTCTTGGCCTCTCAACGTATCGACACACCTACAAGCATTATCATTGGCTTGCGGTCCATTTTGATCGGCTCAGGCGAATCTGCTGTAGAACTAGACAACTGTCACTCAAACCCACGTTGACTGTCGGCTCTTGTGATCGTCTTTTGATCTTCCGTTCGGCATATACGCTTGTATAAGCGAAGTGAGTTTTTGATTTGCTCCTTATAGAAACAGCTTCTATAATTGAAAATGGTTAAACTTTACCTACCTAATTATTTTTTAGCTTTTAGTACATTATCTGCATCATTATTATGTTTCTCTACAATAAAACCGTTTAACAAAAATATGTTTACTCTTTTTATTTTCAAGTTTTTAGTTTTTTATTTAGTTACTTAATATTTCTCATTCTATTTATTCATTTAGTGCCTCATTATTACAAGGTTTCTTTCCTGTCAGTTTGTTGCAATCTAACTCCACAATACATAATACTTCCAAGGACTTTACTTGACTCAGTGCTACGTAAGCTTGTCCTTCCTCAAACAATTTCGATTCTTAATACACAACTGCGTGGTCTACAGTGCTGCCTTGCATTTTGTGGACAGTGGAAGCCCATGACAAAATTAAGGGCATCGTCTTTCTTTCAGCCGTCCCATAATTGAACTTTGCTGGAAACTGTATGCCCAAGTCGTGAGGAGAAAACGCTAACGACATATCATTTTCCTCCACCCTAATGCCATACAGTCCTTGGCGCGCTTCAACCTTTGGGTGGTGTACCGCTAACGACGTATCATTTCTAGCCTCACAGTCCTCGACACGATACGAAATCTTGACTTGGATGGGAGATTCATGCTTGAATCACGATTCTAAGTTGACAAAGTCCTTTGTTTTGATTAGATACCCAGATTTCAGTTTTAAAGTGTTGACTGTCCAAACTCTACCGGTAACACAGGATATCGGGCCACCCCTGTCTTCTGCATTCGTGAACGGAATTTTCTGGAATTTGGTACAGTTTGGTACAGAAATGCCAGTAACTTTGTTTTTTCAAATGGAACACCCTGTATATTTTAACATATTCAAGTTCAACAGGTCAAAACAAGTTCAAACCTTATGTCAAATGTCATTTTTTTAACAATTGAAATTAAAATTGTTTTTTTATTTTACCTCGTGGATAAATGAGATTTGGTCGAAGCTATCACAATGAGTCGCAAATAACAGAAAATTTTAATTTTTTCTGAAAAATTATTTGTTGTCACTTACTGGTTATTCTATTCAGTCACATCACATTTTGATCAAAAATTAATTTTTTTCAAATGAAACCCCTATGGGCCACCTACCTGTCTCTCTAGAACATTCATTAAGGAAAAAAATTACATATCATTTTTGTATTTCGGAGCAGTAACAAATTGTATAAATTCGAAAATCTATAACTAGTTCATGAGTTTTCTGGCAGTTCGAATAATTTTTCAAATTAGTAAGCTGTGGAAAAAAACATTTCTGAATCTTGTCAACTAATTGTGTAAGTTATACTTATAAGCACGATGATGGTGTTTTTTTTAAATTCTTCCAGCGTTTTCTCGACTGACATTGCATTGGTATTCCAATTCCCGCGTCCAAGCGGTTGGATCAAAATCGACATAAGCAAAACATTCATTTCTGCCTCCCCACTTACGATCATCTTCTCCATTATTGGGTTCTTTTCGGAATCTTCTCTCCACATTTTTGAAAAAGGTTCTTTGTGGGTGTCTTCTGTGTGGGTATCGTTCAGCGTATAACTGACAAGCGGCGACAATGTTTTCAAGACATTCTCCGTAAATGAATAACATATCAACCTGTTCACTTCTTGTAAACGTATAATTTTGATTTTACATTTCTACTGAACTAATTTCCGGAAGTTAACTAATTTTCGAGAGTTGAGATGAAAGATGACAGCGAAACACAATTAGTTGACAAGATTCAGAAATGTTGTTTTCCACAGCTTACTAAGTTGAAAAATTATTCGAACTGCAAGGAAACTCATGAACTAGTTGTAGATTTTTGAATGTATGCAATTTGTTACTGCAATGAAAATACAGAAATGATATGTCATTTTTTTCCTTAATGAATGTTCTAGAGAGACAGGTAGGTGGCCCATAGGGGTGATCAAAATGTGATGTGACTGAATTAATTCATCAATAAATGAGACAAAAGATAATTTTTCAGAAAAAAAATGTTTCTTTGTTATGTGCGACTCATTGTGAATAGCCTTGACGAAATATCATTTATCCACAGGGTAAAATAAAAAAACAATTTTAATTTCGATTGTTTGAAAAAAATTACATTTGACATAGGGTTTGGACTTGTTTTGACCTGTTGAACTTGAATATGTAAAAATATACAGGGTGTTCTATTCGGAAAAACAAAGTTGCTGGCATTTGCAGAAAAACCGAAAGTCCACCATATTGGATTGTAATGTGATCAAATCCGAAATGGTTGCTTATATAGCTGTACCGAATATCAGAAAAATCCGTTCACGAATGCAGAAGTTACAGGGGTGGCCCGGTATCCTGTGTCACCCGGTATGATCCACCATTTTGTTTCGGACGCATCTTGGATTTAGAATTATTTCATGGTGTACTGTATTCAACTAGTCAAGCCCTTTCATTTGATATCCATATTGAGGGTTGTATTGACTGTCTAAACTCATGATCCGCCATTTTGTTCCGAATGCCATCTTGGATTTGGAATTTTTTCATTGCGCACTGTATTCTACTAGTCAAGAAATAATAATCTTTTGGTAGAATAAATATCTTATGAAACTCTAATCATCAAAAAATTGATTCCGAGATTCCTTTGATTGAACATTTACATGTTAATATATTTTTATGGTGATCACTATATTTGTAATGCATTCGATGTGTTATCTCATTGACAATCAGTATGTGTTTTCCATTGTTTATCATTATTGTCCATATTTATTTTGGAATATAAGTTGATTGTTAATTATGAAAAAAAAAAGGTTTTTAACCGCCACCTTAGTTCCAGAGTAACCCTCGGAAGTCAGAGACTTGTGTGAGTTGAGAAGAATTAATATACGATGCACGGGAAAATCCTTTCAATAAGTGATTATATCGGAATAGATAAATATTTATGTTCTAGTAATTTCAACAAGGAAAATATTTTGAGAAATGCGACATACATGATGGATCCACAATTACAAAGGACATTTGCTCATATGATAATAATCTTATGATGGAGCGGATAATGCTTTTATGAAGCGCTGTGAATTACATACAATTACTTAATTTAGCTTTCAAACCAATAAAAGTACGGGAGATGCAATCTTTCGCTTTCTGAAAAATCTATATTTTAGTCTGATGGAAGTGAGCGCTGCAGTGTTTTGCGACATATCTAATGCTTCTGACTGTTACGTAAGTTTTATCTCTATAGCTTCAAAGGATCCTCTCAGCTTTTGGGCAAATCAAGAGGTGCTCACTATTTTGTCAGACAACACGACTATCTTATCGCAAGAACTCAAATTACCTTCATAGTAAAATTACTCGTATATGTATAAATGAACTCGTATCTTCTCTGAACTACCTCTACCATTGTAATAATTTTTTTCAACTTGTGATTGTAATTTATCTAGTTGGTTGGTTGGTTGAAAGCTGACGAGCCAGATACAGGGTTGGCACTTAGCTTCCCTTGACACTGCGACCAGCTGGGGTTTATTGTGAATTGACGGATCTGGATGGGCCCCGAGTATAGAATCACAATCAACTGCGGACAAAGTCTGGTATACAGACGGTTCCAAGACAGTTGAAGGAACAGGAGCAGGAATACATGGGGTAAGGCCAAAAAGGGACTACATAATACCACTTGGCAAATGCTCCACGATATTCCAAGCTGAAACACATGCTATTATGGTATGCATTCAGAAGAATCTAGAAAGTGGTTATAGGAAAAAACACATCTACATTCTATCTGACAGTCAAAGTGCTATCCAAGCACTCTATACAGATAAAGTGTAAACTGGTCTGGGACTGCCTCCAGAACCTCATCGAGCTGGCAAAACACAACAAGGTCACCTTGATGTGGGTGCCAGTTCATAGAGGCATTGAAGGCAACGTAAAAGCGGACCAGCTAGCTAGACAAGCATCTGAAACGCTATTCACAGGGCCAGAACCTGTGCATGGGATTAGCAAAAACCGATGCAGTTCCCTGATCGACGAGTGGATTAAAAGAAGACACCAACAATATTGGGATCAAACTGTCGGGCAAATACACAGCAAAGTCGGCTGACCTTCTGAATCTGAACAGAACGAAGGCACGTATAATAGTAGGTCTGTTGACAGGACACTGCGGCCTAAGAAAACACCTAAACACCATGGGAGTACGCAGGGAAACCGTGGAGTGTAGGCTATGTGATAAAGAGGAGGAAACAGCCTCTCATATTATCTTCGACGGTGACGCCCTAAGTAGAAGGCGACACAGAACCTTTGGAGAGATCAGCCCGGAAACAGGCATGAATCCGAAGAACCTTATTAACAGGCTACTAAACCTAATTAAAGGCATAAACCTGTTTGAATGAGGAACCACTGACGACAGAGTGAATTTATCTAGTAACTAGCGAGTCAAATATTTTTATTATTACTTTTATATTTATTTTTATATCATATATATTTTGTACAAAAATTTTCCCATGAGATGACAATCTTCTGACTAAACGTATTGGAAAATTCTAAATATAGTGGATATTTTCTTCCAAAGAGCCATGGGACCCTCTGTGACGGTTCGGAATTCACCAGCCAAATCAAGATGTCTTCATAGAATGAAAAGTCCACGCTTACTTGCGAAATTAATGTGTTTATTAAAAAGTGACAATTATCCTAATAATAGTAATTAGCCTTATCGATCTTGGGAGTTCCGAACAACTGATTTTTAGATCGCCCTCCTTCTCCGATTATCTCATGCGGAGTGTTACTTACTGAAAAATAAAAAATAAGCTTATTTAAATTATTGTTTTCTCCCCTCACCTTTCTAAGTAGGGCTCACCTTTTCCGGAGGAGTCATTCTAAGATAGCTGGAAGCTAGACTGTCGCTGACCAGAATTCATCGATTTCCCAACTTCATCAACATATTTTATGATATCTACAACGACCTCTCTGATTTTGTTCAGGTCAGAAGGTTGTTGGAGAGGTAATAGTGTGGCAGAGATGGGCACTCAATGGCTTGGCAATAGTTTGTATCGAAAAGTTTAATGGAACAATGTCACCGGGGACATTTTCCAATTTCCTCAATTTTCATGTCAATTAATCGTCTAGAGACATCAGTCCACTCTCCCTCCTTTTCTCCTTCCTTCATTGACGTTTCCATGTTCCCAAAAAAACAGTTTGAGAAGAAATCACTTGGGAAAAATTCGGCAGTCATCTGATTTCTGACAGACAGTAACATTGTTGTAAGTTTCAAATATTTCATCTCATTTTCGCACCAACTGTTCTGTGCGGAATCTTGTTCGTAGAACTATAATCTTTGTAATTGATCAATTCACAATTTTATGCATAAAAATATGCAATAAGCAATAATGTAATGTTGACAGAAAAATAAAATTTCATTAGTTTGAAGTTTGACATTTACATTTAGCGTGACACAAACATTCCTTTACCGCGCCATCTACTAATGAAGTTCTAAGCAGAATTTAACGCCATTCATTTGTTATCCCCCAAAAATTCTAAACAAAATCGAATCAGTGTATACACCTGGGTTTTTAGGCATCTTAGTAGCGACAAAGAAAGATGACTGGATGCTGTGAAATTGTATAGGAAGTATTGATTAAATGTTTGTTTTTGTGGAGGAAATTCACTTCTTGACATAAAATAAATATTTAGTTATTTTAGAACCATGTCAAGATGTATAGCAGATATTTATTTATGACATATTTTAGACGATATTTATTAATTCAAATTCACAGTTGTACAAAAATGTTTGTATTTTGTTTATAAAATTCGTGTTTTCATAACACATTCGAGAATTAACACCCTCATATGCCTTCAAAAAAACACTCATTACAAGCTTTATTTAACTTCATATTTGTATGTATGTATGTATGTTTAGTTCAAATCTTGCAAGTGAATTATGACAAGCTCAAGTTGTGAAATTTGACAGGTGTTCATAATTCCGACGACAATGCATTATGGAATTTCTGCTAGAGAAATAACAAAATGGCGGCTCCAATATGGCGGACGAGTTTTGTGATTATGGTTAGATTCTATTCAAAATTGGTATGTGGGGGTTTTCGGGGACAGAGATCACGAATTTGTTGTCAAAATTCATAAACTCAAGAGGGCGGCTCTAATATGGTGGAGAGTTTTGTGGTTATAGCCTGATTCTAATAAAAATTTGTATGTGAGGGTTTTTGGGGTCGGAGATCATGATTTTTTTGTCAAAATCACGAATTCAAGATGATTATAATGATGATATTCTTTTGAATCTGCTACTCACAGAATAAGCCTAGATTTAACCAAAGCATATGATTGCATAAGCCATACACTGGTGTTAAAAAAACTAGAACAATATGGGATTCAGGGGAAGGCACTTTCATGGTTTAAGTCTTATCTTTCTGGAAGAAGTCAAAAGGTTATGGTCACAAAGAATGATACAGGTTACATATCAAATTCAAATCAAATAAACTGGGGCATTCCCCAGGGCAGTATAATTGGTCCGGTGATATTCATATTATATATTAATGATATGTCAAAGTGCGTGAATATAGAGAATTGCTCACTTACAAACTATGCTGATGACACAAACTTACTGGTGATGGCTGAAGGCTTGGAAAGGTTGGTCAATGGTGCATCTGAAGTTTTTCTTTCACTGTGTGACTGGTTCAAGAACGAAAGATTGATTTTGAATACCGAGAAAACAAGCTGTATACTATTCAAAACAAATCGTTCCAACATGCATGTGCCAGATAATGTACACTTAAATAATCAAGAAATCACATTGACTAGCAGCACCAGGTTTTTGGGTATCACCTTAGATGAGTGTTTGTCATGGAAAGAACACATAAGTATATTGAGTAAAAAGCTGAATTCGGTGTGTTACACTATGAAAGTTATGAAACAATATGTAGATCAAAAAGTAATGAAAATAATATATTTCTCAAACTTTGAAGCACTATATCGATATGGAGTGATTTTCTATGGAGCATCCAATGATACTGAAAAGGTCTTTGCTGCACAAAAAAGAGCAATTAGAACAATCTTCAACCTAGGTTTCAGGGAGACATGTAGAGGTGAATTCAAAGAAAAACAAATATTAACAGTAACAGCAGTATATATCCAAGAATGCTTATTATTTCTATTCAAAAACAGGGAATATTTCAACACAAATCAGACAGTACACACATGTAGTACGAGATCGTTAAATTATACTTATCTCATACACAGACTTTCAATGTCAGAAAAAGGAGCTCACTATAGTTGCATCAAATTTTTCAATAAGCATGAAATCTATCACGAGTTTGAATGTTTTTAAAAAAGGCATTCACAAACTGTTAGTACAACTAGAACCCTATGATGTGAAGGAATTCATGAATGCCACCTGGTAAAGTAAGAATTTCTGTCCAATGTTTGTAGATTTTTAGATTTGTATATATATATGCACTGACGCCTACTTCGTTCTGGGTACTGATACTGTGATCTATTGCTGTACTTACCTGTTTTCGAAATAAAGATGATATTATTATTATTATTATTAAGCTAGGTCAAACAATTAAAGAAACAATTTTTTTTTAATGCAATTATAGAAAAATAGCTATTTTGATCCTTAATACAACTTATTAAAATTCCAACGCTGCCAAAAAAAATCAACCTAAAAAACCATCCAGTTGAAATATTGATACTAGATTACTAACCAAACTCAATGTTCATGCATTAATGATATCTATGTGGCATATGAGATGCGATGTGAATTCCGCTATATAGTTCCTGGAAAAAACACTCATTGGTTACCAACACGAAGAAAATACATTGGTTTGGGCAAATGGCGAATAAAATTAATTTGAGACTGAAGTTATAGCAAATTAAAAACAAACTTTATGACAATAAAAACCGTGTACTCTCTGAACGGTCGAAGGTCGAATGTAAATTCCCAAGGTTTATTCTTCCGCTTTTCTTAGATCATTTATTACCAGAAGTTGACACATTGTTTTCTAACAACTGATACATTATAATCCACCATGGCGAAGAAATCTATAGAAAACTTCTACCAACAATGCATAACTGATTTCTTATCAACCAATAACGACTTCTGACTGTTATTTGCGAATACAGAAAATACATTCGTCATCAACTATAAAACAGGGTGTTTCCTAAAACAAATCGGCGATAAAACTCCAGATTTAAATAAAATAATAAATACAAAACCTTTTTAAAGACATGCTTTTATTCAAATGGGCTAAAGTAAAAAATAGTTACTTTGGATGTGTAACGTAGGTTATTCCGTGAGTTAGATTCGAGAGCTTGTCGCGAAAAGTTTTCAGTTCGAATACAAAAGCTTTTCAATCTATAACTCACGGAATAACTTACGTCATACATCCAAAGCAATTATGCATTTTTTATTAATTATTTTATTTTCTGCTTTTTAGTAAGTACGCCTCAATCTATGCATTTTTATAAGGTAAGGAGCAGATTTTGTTTTGTAGGTAAGAAGCAGATTTTGTTTTATTAACATAAACAGTTTTAACAGTTGTCTATCTAATATTATTGAAAAAACATGGTTCATTTTACGAATTCTGAGTTTGCAGATATGCATTACATGTATGGGCTTGCTGATGGATCATACCACTCCGAGCCGTGGCACGGAGAAGGTCAGCGCTCCAATGTGGGCAAAAAGTTGAGTTTTTCTGCGAAAAAGTAAAATCTAAATAAACAATGCGAGTGAATACGTTCAGCCTGGATTTCACGGAACTACCTCAGAGAATCAATGCATACGAGGTGCATGAATTCATTGATAGTAAATTGAAGCTACAGGATGACCAATTATTATCCATTGCAATCCAAGGAAATAAAGTCTACATCAAAGTAGTGACACAAGAGATAGTTGATAATATTTTGGAAGTATACGATGATAAATTGAAATTCTTGTCGCAAGATGGAAAGGAATAAAAATTGTTTATAAGTAATGAAAGCACAAAACAAATTGTGAAAATCCACCGAATTCCCCTAGAAGTGCCAGGTAACGAGATCAGGAACGCTATGGCATACTTCGGTACGATAGAAAGCATCACGAATGACATGTGGAAAAACCTACGTTTCAAATGCTATAATGAAACCAAGTTAATTAGGATGGAGATGAGGAGACCGAAACCTTCGTATATAATAATAGCAGGGGTCAAGACTGGATAACATATCCAGGGCAACAAAGAACGTGCAGAAAATGCAACTCTACCGAACATGAAGTGAAGGACTGCGATCAAGTGTTATCGTAAAGATTGAGAAGGAATGAATATGCTACGGCAGTGAGAAATAACGAACCTAGAAGACCTGTAAATATGGCTTCCAATGAGGTAATAGAAGGAAACTTTGTGCCTCTGAGCCGCCTCCCAGAAGTGGTTCAAATTCATGCAAATCCAATTCATATCGATTTACTAGTGAATAAGGAGGTAGATAGTGATTCCGAAACATGTGAAAATTCAGGTCGGAATGAGGTGGACTCAGAAGAAGACCCATTGTCGATGAGTTTCAGCAGTGTTACTCCCAGGCCGAATCAGGAGGATGAAAAAAATCGGAAAAGAAGAAATCTTAAAAAAATTCAGATGATATTCCACGTCAGAAGATGAGCGAGCGTTGAAAACTCCTGCCAAGAAGTTTTTGATTGGTGTAAACTGGATGCTGATCAGGGCCCACCAAGAGAAGAGAACTTATCCAAGATACAGAACAAGGGATTTAATGGCAACAGGGAGAACAAATGACAATATGAGTGAAAATAGTTTAGTTTCGTATAGTATGTATAGCTTCTATTAATTTTTGTACTATATCCTCAAATATTAAACTCTGTGTGCTGAGGGACTTCATTTACGAAAATCAGTTAGATATAGTCTGTTTACAAGAAGTAGCTATGTCAGATCTATCATTCATGGAAGGATATAACGCGGTAGTAAATATCTCAGAGAGTCTGAGACGTACTGCAATTTTGGTGGGAGATTCTTTGAAATTTTCAGATATAAGAATGCTACATTCATGCAGGGCAATTTTGAATATCTATGCTCCCAGTGGGTCACAGAATAACCACTCCGGGGATTTTTTTTTCAATAATGGTTTATGCTCATTGTTTGAGCACAAAGATTCCATCCTGATAGGGGGGGGATTTTAATTGTATTCTAGAAGGTAGTGACTGTACGCACCCTGAACTTGAAAGACATTTGGAGTTACAAACATCCTAACAGAGGGGGGGCTATACATACTTTCATTGTAATACAGCCACAAGATTGGACAGATTCTATATTTCTGAAAAGATTTTGGAACAAGCAGGCACAACTGAAATTAAACCGGCACCATTTACTGACCATCGGGCAGTTTTAATGCACTTAAGACAGCCTTTGAGTCTCAATAATCATTTTTTCAGGAATCGAGGTACTTCGAAACTGAACAATTCTATTTTTCTGATGAAGAAACTACGAAACTTTTTGAATTGAATTAGCGAAGTTGAATTAGAGTAGAACATGAATACATAAATAATTTAGAATGGTGGTGCGACTACGTGAAACCTAAAATGCAAATATTTTTCAAATGGAGAGCGAGGGTGATCCATAATGATAGAAAACAGAAAATACATTTTTATTTGTCATGTTTAAATGAGCTTATGAACAAAAATGATTATAATAATGAAATCTTTGCTAAAATGAAAGAATTCAAAGCGCTTATAATATCGGAGCACCGAAAAAACTTAGGTGTGAAAGTCCGAGCAAAAAATTTCGATATCGTTGAAAATGAAGACACTTCGCTTTTCCATATTATGAAATAGAAAACAATTATTAATAACAAAAATAAAATCTAATGAAATTTTCTATGAAGGTAGGGATGAAGTCCTTGATGTATTTCAAAATTTTTTGGTGAACTTTACTCACCCAAAGTAACTCACTGTGACGATAGCGATTTAGGTCAACTACAAACTTTCACGGTTGAAGCAAACAAAAATTTGGCGGAAATAATCTCCAAAGCAGATGTGGAAAAAGGTCTTCGAAGAAAAATAAATCGCCAGGTCCTGACGGATTGTCAACCGAATTCTACATACATTTTTGGGAGTTATTGAAACACGAAGTTGTTGGTTTTATGAATGTAATTCTTTCAGGTTGTGCCTTACCGAAAAATTTCAAGAAATGAATAATAGTGTTTGTTCCAAAGAAGGGTATGCCATCGGATATTAATGATTTTAGACCAATTTCGCTATTGAACACAGACTATAAAATTTTCATGAAATTATTGAAAGAGCGACTTTTAAGACATCTCGGAAAGGTAGTCTCTACCGAACAGTCATTTATGTCCGACTCAAAAAATATTTATTATTCTTTGAATAAATTGAGGGAAGTAGTTGCGATGGCAAATCAAACAAGAACTAATAAATTGCTACTGAGTATAGACTTTGACCATGCTTTTGATAGAGTTAATTAGACGAAAAAATTGTGAAGGTCTTGAAAAAACTTATATGATGACACAAAATCTATTATTCAGGTTAATCGTAACATAACAAGGGAAATAAAGATCGGATCTGGGGTACGTCAAGGTTGTCCCATGTCAGTGATACTATTTGTTTTATATATTGAGCCCCTATTGTTGAAACTCAAGGAAAGGAACATAGATATAAGTGTTTATGCGGATGATTTGACAATGGTTGTGGGAAAGATTGAAGGAATAAATGTTATGAAAAAATTATTAGATGGTTTCATATTAGATTCAGGGACACAAATTAATAATAAAAAATGTGTGGCCTTGGAATTAGGACCGGTTAATAAGTTAAAATTTCAGGACAATCAGTATGATTGGTTTCAGTTTAAGCACTCTATTAAGATATTAGGTATTTTTTTCTCGGCAAATATTCACGAAATGTCGAGAGCTAATTGGCTAGAAGTCACGAATAAGATACAACAAAAAGTGATGATGAATAAAAGCAGCAATCTATCTCTCTTTCAACGAGCGAAGTTCATTAATTGTTACGCGTTATCGGAAGCATGGTTTGTGGGTCAAATCCTTCCAATTCCAAAACTTGTTGCGAAAAGACTTTTCTCTATTTGTGGCTGGCTTTTATGGTATCAAATCCCCATGAGAGTAGCCAGAACGACTGCCATCCTACCAAACTCGATGGGAGGCTTGAACATTCAGGACCCTTGGTATAAAGAAAACGCTCTGTTAATGCGTCGAATAATGGTGACTCCCAAAATGGATTGGTAGAGCACTTTAGGCATATTGACGTAGTCAACCCACCATATCCATTCACTTATCCACATCAATTTCCTCATCTCAGAATATTCATTTCCGAAGCTGCTTACATAGATAGAGATATAATTTTGAATCCAGATGTCAACTCAAGGTCAATATATGAAAGGATGGTGGTACAAAATAGAACTAAATCCTCAGTTGATCGTAAATCCACTGTTCAGAAAAATTGGGAACTCATATTCAGAAACATACCAGACCCGATTCTCAATCACACACAAAAAAGTCAAATCTACCTTCTGATACACGATGCATTCCCATTCAACAAAAACCTCTTCAAAATTGGAAAATCTCTCACTGACTTTTGTGTGCTATTTGTAATGCAAATGTTGAAACTCTCAAACACAAATTCATATATGATCAAGCTCGCGCAATCACTGCTTACTTGTTAGGAGTTCTCGAAAAATTCACGAAATCAAAATGTAATCTGGATGAGTTGTTGGATTTCAATTTCGGTAATAAAACTATAGACAAGTTTGTAATGTTTGGCAAGTTCAATTGTACATGTCATTGAAACTCCCTTTATAGCTAATATAGCAGACTATAAGCAAATGTTGTACACCAGTTCTAACCTTTATCGATTTTTCCGTTCATGTTTAGCGTAGAAGAAATAGTGTTGAGTAATTAAGATTGCTATGTCAATTCCAATTGTCATGATTAGATTATATGTATATTTTTGTATATTGATGTAAGAGTTATCAATAAAGAAAAAAAAATGGTAACGCCCTGAAAGCCAGGCGGTTGTATGAAGACCGCTTTCCAAATAGAAATATTCCGGA
Organism: Gonioctena quinquepunctata; assembly: GCA_018342105.1. Classification (NCBI taxonomy): domain Eukaryota; kingdom Metazoa; phylum Arthropoda; class Insecta; order Coleoptera; family Chrysomelidae; genus Gonioctena; species Gonioctena quinquepunctata. Next base: position 589,338 of record JAFIRS010000308.1, read on the forward strand.
TGTACGAACATTTTCAAACATTCATAGAAGATTGTGTGAAAAGGGAAGTTTTGAACCAGACAATCATCTAGAAGGAGTACAACGTACTGTAAGAACACCAGGAATTGAGGTAGCGGTTTTGAATTCAATTGAGGAAGATCACAGACTAAGTTCACGAAAATTGGGAACAATTTTAATATCTCACATATTCTTGTCTGGAAAATTCTCCATGACTTTTTATTATACCCCTACCATATCCAACGGGTTCAGGCGTTACTTCCTCGCGACTTTTCATTGCGGATGAACATTTGCCAATGATTTCTTCTAAAAGTGTATGAAAATCCATTATTTAATACTGAAATTTTATTCACCGATGTAGCCATTTTTTCCAGAAACGCCATCCAAAACATTCAGAATAATCGTTTTTGGGCTGATGAAAACCTACATGCAATCTTGGAATCCCGTCACCAAGAGCAGTTTTTCGTTAACGTGTGAGCTGGAATATGCAGTGATTATTCAATAAGACCCTATTTTCTTCATGTGAGGTTGGATATGCATAGTTACCGGTAGTTTCTCGAAAAAGAATTGCGACTTTGATGGAAGATGTTCCCATTTTAGTAAGACATGGAGTGTGGTTTATACACGACGAGGCCAGAGTACTGAAGTGCTCTGGCGCGCGAATATTCAAAACAAAATTACAATAATCGCTAAATAGGTCGCGAAGGACCACAGGCATGGCCACCTAGGTCACGGGACCTCAATAGTTTAGATTATTTTCTGTGGGGTCATCTTTAAACATTGGTTTAGAGCACACCAATTCATACTGAAGAGCAGTTGAGAAATCGGATCATAGTTTCTTGCGAGAGTACGTGAGTCCATGAGAAAAAGTGCAGAGGCATGCATATTTGTAGGAGTTTCACATTTTGAACATCTGATTAAACCCTTTCGGTCATGGCGTCCTCATATGAGGACATACAATATTATGGTTCATATATCAAAATTCCATTGTTTATTACAGTTTATCAACGATGTAGTTTGTATTTGACATACAAAACGATATCTGTTTCCGAATCGTTAATTCATTGCATGAGCTTCATATGCGTATCAAGAGTGCCACTTGGAAAAGTTGCTATTCTATATTTATTGATCTTGTTGTCGATTTGTGGTGCTAGTTATAAAAGAGCATATTTAAGTGTGGAGACCAACAAAATTGTTAACAGTAAAAGGTAAGTGAGTTACGAGTTATCTGTGAGGTTCTCGTCGTCCTCATTCGAGGACATCTTCTGTAAAGATAGTGAATGCTAGTGATATTCAATTCAAATAAATACCCACGTAAATATAAGGATAGGTATTTGAACTTTTAGAATTTGCGTCTATACGTTTTGTAGTTTCTAATGATCGGTTTTCATTAGAAAAATTGATCGGAAAGGCTTAGGTAAATACTGGTTGCCGACTATCCTATGTTTTTCTATAGGATATACGTTTTTTGTATAAAAAGGTAAGTGAGTTACGAGTTATCTGTGAGGTTCTGGTCGTCCTCATTCGAGGACATCTTCTGTAAAGATAGTGAATGCTAGTGATATTCAATTCAAATAAATACCCACGTAAATATAAGGATAGGTATTTGAACTTTTAGAATTTGCGTCTATACGTTTTGTAGTTTCTAATGATCGGTTTTCATTAGAAAAATTGATGGAAAGGCTTAGGTAAATACTGGTTGCCGACTATCCTATGTTTTTCTATAGGATATACGTTTTTTGTATATCGCTAGTAAACTTACAGAGAGGACTACGCCTGAAACAAATGGGAAATTGACTTTCGGTCAGATTTCGACGTCATTTTGATATATTGTAGACATTTTCATTTTGAACAAAAGTTATTGTCGCAAAGCAAAATCTCCAATGATATTGGGCTTCAAAGTTAAAAATGTGGGATTTCTACGTATAGTATTTCTAATCCCAATTGGACCGACATAAGAAGTTTCGAGAAGGAATTCTCTTCCATACGACAGAACTTTTTTATGATTGTACCAGGAACGCTTTGAGAGTAAAAACACTGGTAGTCTATAAATTTCCCATTTGCCGGGCAGTGCATATGAACACTCCTCGTAGTGCTCTTATTTTTATTGCCGTTCCACTTGGGAATAGAATAAGTATACCCTTTTTTGGCAGATGATGTTACTTTTTACTTCGAGAAAAAGCAGTGGCGTATCACTTTTCTCTTTAAAATGATTCAGTGCAAATCGCTTACGAACGCCACTGGCAAGAATTACAAATTATGTTGTATAGCAGAAAATGGCTTTTGATGCGTAGAAGATGCGTACCACGTTTCGCAAAAATATCTAGCGTCATACAAAAGTTATCATAAAAAAAAGCTTAAAACTTTAGCACCCTGTAGTACAAAAGTTAAGACCTTTAGGACAGTTTTTTCCCAAATGGACCTAAGAATAACCTCCCTAAATATTAGCATGTTATTTAGAAACACCCTGTAGAAAAATTGAAATGCTGTTTGTGTTTTCCTATTTTTTCTGAAACATGATTCCTTAGAATCAGTTTATTTTTTTAATTGAATCCAGAACAATATGCATGTATAATTTTCTATTTCTCGGATTTTCTTTTGAGTGAATGCAAGAGTGAATTTGACATTCAATTTCGCGATTAAGAAATATGCAATAGAACCATTGTTATTAATCAGTTCGGTATACCGATGTATAAAAAGTATGGGAATTGCGATATTTCCAGAGTGAAAGAGATAAAGATCGCCAAGAAGAGCAACAATTGCCGGTGGTGGAGGAACTTTCGATGGAAGCCGTTAGTCAGTCCGTTTCACTAGTTTCAAAAGTGGAAGACACAACAACAGATCTTCAGTTGACCAGTAGACTTTTGACGGTGAGGAATAGTGCGTTACAGGTAGTGGAGAACTTTGAACAAAATGAAGAGTGAATTGTGCGTTCTAGCGATTGCGCTTTTTGGTGAGTGGTAGATAAAAATAATATTTCAATATATTGGGGATGATTTTTCCTATTTTTTTCAGAACTTTATTTTAGAATTAGGATGTTGACTTTTTTTTCGAATCTCCAGTCCAGTCCAGTCGCGAATTATTCCTTATCCGATTTTTTTATTATTTTCAAAGACATGCAAATATTGAATAGGGAAACATTCTCAATTGAATATTGATTAGAAATATTTTTCTGTGAATTGAAAGATCCACATCTGATTTTATGAACATCCTGTTCATATTTTCAAACAAATCAACATGAAAATATATTTAAATTTTTTTTAATTGGATAACAATGAACAAACTTTTTTTAATATTTTACATATTTTCCCAATTTTGCGAGTACATTAGTGAGTTACAAGAATCCGAGGGTTTCTAAACCTAAACATTTCAATTCAATTGTATTTCATCCCAGAGGTTCGTCATTCATTTCCACAAGCTGAAAATAATTCAAAATAGAACAGTTTTGATTTTCTTATTTGTTTCAATCCTATCGCACTTTTATTCTTTCATTCAGATTTTTCATGTATGTAATACATTGAATTGTTCAATGGATATAGAAGGTGAAACATGTTGGTTGGATTGAATAGAAATAGTCTTCTTTCAGTTTTATGAAAATTCGAATATCATGTATGTACGGTAGCTCAGAAAGTAATAATATGTATAATGCAATGTGGTATGGTCATAACAAAATTGAATATAAAAATAATGTCAAATTATGTCCAAAAGGGCATCAGTACATACAACAATCTGGCAATCAATGGCATCAAGGTTTCTTGAAACTTCACATCAACTATAAGTTTATAAGGATTTCGATAGGGAAGGTGTTTCTTTTTTTTCTCAACAAATTAAATATAAATTAATAGCAACGGAATTTTGTTATCAATTGTTCGAGTATAGCACCATACAATTTTTTTAAATCAATTTTTATCGTGCAATACTACCCATTAAGTCACCATATTAGATGTTTACTGAAGAGGGTCTACACCCAGTTTTTTTTCCAAAGAGAAACATAGATCAGGAGATACCTCAACTCGTAGTTTTTTTGATTCTTTATATTATTTTTAGATATTTCTATCACTTTTCGAAATATTTGACTTCGGGTCTTCCAAAGTAAAATATAACCAATGAACCAATTAAAATAATTGAATAACAAAAATGGGGCATATTTTGATTTATGGTTTCCTTAAAGAAAAACCGTGTGACACAAGGGTAGGACGGCTTTTTTATATTTATTCTTCCTGGAGATGAATTCAACGTTCGTCCAGGCATTAGCCAGGAAAATAATTGTTTTCTGAAAGATATTTTACTTACTTTACTAACCCCTATAGTTTCACCTCAGCTCACAGTGAGCTAACACCAATCAGGACATCTTCCTGCATATATATTTCCCTTCCATTTGTTTTTTATTTTCAGTATATACGTCAGAAAATCAGTAGTATATAGTTACTTTTTGAAATGAAAACTCAAATATTTCAAACAGCAGGGTGGTCAAGTGAAAAGTAATTCAATTTTCTTTTCAACGTTATACGTTTTTTCACAATATGCATTTGAAATATCAAGTATAACAAAGAACAAAACTATTATGTAGGATATTTATTTATTGAGAATAAGAAGCAAAATTGTTGTCAAATAATGAATTCGGTGTTCGAAATGCCCACCTAATGCTTCTTGACAATGAAACATTCGATTCGAAAATTCTTCCCGAACATTAAAAAATATATCTGCAGGAATACCAGCACAAACCCGTGTTATTTATTGTTTCAGTTGCTATAATTCGTTTTTAATATGAAGAGCAGATAAGTAGTGTCATTATCATTTATACATTAGAAGGTCTTAAACATCGACAAAATAATCCAACTTCATATTAGGCATTTCTAGGTAACTCCTCGATTATCAGTTTACCAAATCCAATAAATGGTACTCGTTATGATTGAGGTCATTAAAAATAAATAAATTTGGTATTATTTGGGTCGGAAATTGGATTATTGTATGGATTCAAAAGCTCTACTTAATTATACTTTGATACAAATTCGAAAATGAAAAATTATTTAAGTCATGAATCTTCCTCTATTGACCGTATTTTATGTTACTCATCGCAATTATGATTCCGTAGAACATTCATGGTTGAAAGTAAAATTAAATTACTTTTTCAACGATGTACAACTCGACCTTTATGCCTTTTGAAATTTTCAAGTTGATGTGCCCCCAGCACCCTCTGTCGAAAAATTGTAATGTATCTTCTCTCAGAACGTAGGATCGGTAATACAATTCAAAATATTTTCTGTCCCATGGTTTCACATCAAACCGTTCAAAAGTTATCGAGGTAATGGTACTATTCAGATCCACACTTATACTTGACATTTCAAATGTATATTGTAATAAAACGTATCAAAGAAATTAAAAAAAATATTAAATGGTTGAAAAGACAATTGAATTATCTTTTCAACGATGTGCATTCGACCCCCCATGTAATGTGAGCCCTTGCGCCATCTATTGAGCAACCAATGTATTTCATTTCAAAAAGTAGTATCGGTGATACCATTCAAAACGGTTTTCGTCCCATTATTCTACATCGAACCATTCAAAAGTTAACAGGGGGGAGGGGCAATAAAACGTCGCACTTAATAATAAATGTCATACAAAGTTGAAAATGAATGGAATAATGGGGAGAGTAATAGTGAAAAATAAATAGGCATCAGTTGGTATCCTGTTACTCATAGAATATGATATACACTTTTTCACCCAACATTTTCATCATACTGGTGATATACGAGAGTCATTGTATTCCATGTTCTCGTTTATGTTTCCTCATAAGGGTGGCTACAAATATTGTATTGAAGACCTTATGAATGCGATGCCATTCTTGCATCAATGTTACAAATTATTTCTGGAGTACTTCTTTTTGGAAAACATTCTTCTCTGCATCATTCATCTATATGAATTCTCAATTAAGACTGGAATAGAAAATCAAATAACTACCTGAATGATAATGCAAATTCTGACTTTAAAATGTTTTCTTTCATTTTCAATGTCCAGCGTGGCTTTAGTTGGGGAAGTAGTTGTTTTCTGTTAGATATCACAAAAAATAACTTCATTATTGTCGTAGATTTTTCGATTTATACTAAAATCTTTCCAATCGATATTTAATTGGGAATATTTGTCATGCCTACACATAGTTCGTAGTGTATACTTTATGTCGTTCCTGTGAGGTTAGGTTAGGTGCTCTATCTGAATATTTGTATATATTTCAATTCATTAAGGTATATTCTTATTTTCAGTTTTCGATATGTTTATTACATCCAGAAAACCTGCACAAATTAAAAAAAAAAATTGTAAACCTGAATTGGTCCGAAACATCAGGAATATTTGTTTAAGACTCCACACTCATGATCCAAGTTTTGAAATTACAAACTTCTACCAATATACCAAATTATCATTATTGCGACAGTTGAAAATGGATTCAATGATTTTATTGAGTATTGAATTGAAATCGATAACGCATTCGCATTTTCCGAATTCACTGATTGCGTTAATAAAACGAATTCATACAAACCTACTTCCTCCGTACAGTAATCACAACCATGTCATAGAAAAACAGTAGAACAGATGAATGCAAGTACATTAACCTATTTTTACCATATTGTAACAACTTTTACAAAGATAGTATTTAACGCATATGGGTATATGCTGAAGAAATCTGTTGCATAAGTGAAATAAGCACGAAATAATAGAAATTGAGATTGCCGCTCTCTATTTTCCGTATAAAAACAACTTCCATCATTTTCATGAGAATCATCAACAATATGATAATGGATATTGACATATAGAGAGATATTTTATATTATATTCTATTGACATAGATATATATTTGGGATTAGGAAAATTTTTTGGCAAATGTTTCTCAACAAAGATAATCATTATTTGCTTCCAATTTGACACATTATGAGTATGTGTCATCAAAACACTTGAAAGAATAAAGCCCCGTTGGAGAATAATTTTTATGTCGATTTTTCAAAAAGTTATACGATTGTTAATTAACTAATTTTGATCCAATCTCTGTTTTTACAAAAGTCGACATAAAAGTTTAAATAATTGACCTATAAATTCGTTGCTTCTTGGAGCCCTTCTTATATACATACTCAACAAGATCACGTTAAAAGTTTATTAAAGTTTAATATTTTGTTTGTTATAATTTTTTTAAATGAACAAAAAATTAAATATAAAAAAAAATTGTTAAATTTTTTTTGTCAACAAATGTTATTATACAGCTGTTTTTGCATCTAACGATGACATTAATTAACGTAAGAGTAAAATTTTTACGTCATTTGTTAAGAAATTGTTATAGACAAGTATAATATTGAAAAAAAAATTATCACCATTTTATTGTTAAGACAAAAAGATTATTTAAAAAAAATCTCAAATACTTTTTTTAATTGTTTATAGTAGTTTTGTTTTATTTTTCGTTTGTTTAAATAATTGATTAGGATTTTTTTTTCTCTGAATTAAAAAAATACAAAAACAGCCATGTATTCCAAAGTACTGAAAAGAATTGTCGATAATTTTTTATAACATTTCTAAATATTACACGATATGAAATCAAAGTGGCCTCTTAATTTTCAAGTAACAAATAGATATAATTTTAAATTATAAGGATACGATAATGGACATCGAAACATTTTTTGAAGGATTGATCATATTTGAAATGAAAAAAATCCAAGTTTGTAACTATGCTAATCAGCTGTTACAGCATTTGTTTATAAAAAATCGAATTTTTTTACATTTAAAAAACTAAAATACAGCTGTGAACCGGACAATTTTGTTTAGTGATGAAATATCTGCCAAATAACCTTTACATCGTACCCATATCTCTTATAGTTTAAATTATAAACGTATTTTACTTAATATTTATCTAACTCGTGTTCTGTTTATACGATATTTCATTTTATATTACAGCACTCATTTATATTTAGCAATATCGTTACTTCTATTTATTGTATTAAATTATAGTAGCTCCTAAATAAGGTGCCTTATTGTTTATTAAAAAAAAATTTTTAATCAAATTATGGAATTTTACTCGATTTTTTTTAAAGTTTTCTCAGCTGTATCTTCAAAATTTTTAAATTTACTTATATTTTTATACTTTTCATCATAATAAAATAGTAGCTTAAAATATTTGTATAATTGTGACTTATTGCATTCTCTCATCAAACCTTTGTCATCGAATAAGCTCATAGGGAATGGCGCAAACTCATGAACTAAGGCTGTTTTTACTATATCTTTGTTGTTAACCATAGGCGCTACAATCCGTTGGAATAGAAGTGATGTGTTGGAATGTTATAAAAAATTAAAGACAATTTTTTTCAGTACTTTGTTATATATGGTGTTTTTGTTATTTTTTTTTTCAGGAAAAAATAAAAATATTAAAAATATTAAAAAAAATAAAATTATATAAAAAAAAAATTAAACCAATTTTAAAAATTTTTTTTTAATTAAAAAAAAAAATAAAAAATCTATTTAAGTTTTTTTTAAATCATCATTTTGTCTTGACAATAAAATGGTAAGAAATATTTTTTTTTAAATATTATATTTGTCTATTTGTTTATAAACAATTTCTTAACAAATGACGTAAACAATTTTTTTCCTACGTTAATTAATGCCATTGTTAGATGCAAAAACAGCTGTATAATAACATTTTTAAACATTTTTTTAATATTTCATTTTTTTTCATTTTAAAACATTATAACAAACAAAATATGAAACTTTAATAAACTTTTATCACGGTATATAAAAGGGCTCCAAGAAGAAAAATGTATAGGTCAATTATTTAAACTTTTATGTCGACTTTTGTAAAAACAGAGATTGGATAAAAATTAGTTAATTGAACAATGGTATACACAGGGTGTGATCTTACTTCTTGCACAGCTAAAGTTGATAGTCCATCAAAAAATAAAAATATTTTATTTAATTTTTTTAATTAATATCAATGAAATATAAATTGTCAAGCATCCAGTGATGATAAAATCACAAAGTTCAGTTACACAAAAATAATATGTAGCTCTTATTTTCCAACTACTTTTCGAATTCCGGAAGCCTGGACGTTGGAATATACTGGAAGTTTATGGGTGGAAGATTCAAGACGAAATATACACTTTTCTTCGTGTTTTGATGGATTTCTTGGAGAAAAAAAATACAAGGACTAAGAAACATTGGCAATTCCATTTTCGTCATCATCTTGCATTGTTTCATTAGTACGATGAATGGAAGATAAATAACATGGTTTCATAACTGTATACTGGAGAAATCGATAAACGTGATTCAAAAGTAAAACATACTTTCCTTCACAATCTATCTGTTCATTATATGAATCGAAGAAGTATGATTATCATTCACAGATATTCTACTGTATACAGGTGATTCAAAAGTACTTTGACAAACTTCGGGAGGTGATTTCTCACAATATTCTAATATGAATTGCCCAAATGAATATATGTCCGGAAACGCTTCGTTTCCAAGATACAGGGTGTTGAATTTTTATTTTTATTTTCGTTTTTTTCAAATAACTTTCGAAATACTGACCTCAATCGAATGAAAATTGGTATTGAGAGGTTTTTCGAGGTGTCGAATTCGAACCTGATGTCACCTACACGTCTTTTCTTTTTTGAAGATTCATAACTTTTTTAAGCGTACTTCTAGCACATTTTTCAGTGAAAAAAATCAACTCGCCTATCATATCTACGTAAAAAAGCTACCCTTGTTACAAGTCGCTATAAACAACCGTTTTCTAGATATTTGGACTTGAAAATTTCAAGTCGATCATTTGAAAATCGATGTGTCTTGAAGTGATTACCATTATTTTGGATTTTTACACGAGAATGCTTAGGCAATGAATTTGACGTTTAACTGAGTAGTTTTGGTTTTTTGTAGGGGGCGCCACCGATTCTATTTATTTTTACTCGTTTGAAATAGTTATTTTTGTATCAAGGGTACAAAATCTGTATTTGTTTTAATAAAATTTCCGAGAAATAGCAACATTTTATTTCAAGAATAAAATAAAATAAAGGAAACTAAATGATATTAAAATAAATTGTTCAAAGTGTCCATCTTCAGCGAAGATACAGGCATTCAGTCTTCTAGGCATTGAATCTCGTACCCGCTCAAAAATTATTGGTGTGTTTCTTATTGTTTCACAGGCGTCTACTATTCGGTTTCCTAGATCTTCCTCGTTCGCTACTGGAGTTTCATAAACTAGTGATTTCAAATGTCCCCAAAAATAAAAATCTAGCGGGTTTAAATCTGGGGACCTTGGTGCCCACGCCTGGTTACGTTCTTCTACACCCCTACCGATCCATCGATTTGGATAGACAGTGTTGAGGAATTTCCTGGCTACAACGCTTAAATGGGCCGGAGCCCCATCATGCATACACCGCATGCGGATACGAATTTCTAATGGTACATTCTGAAGTAGTCCCGGCAATTCATTTTCTAAAAAGTCTCTGTAAGTTGCACCATTCAGTCGGAACCGAAGAAAGAAAGGACCTATCAAGTAATTATCAATTATTGCCGCCCCTACATTTACAGAAAATTGATACTGATAATGTCTTTCACTAACTGCGTGAGGATTTTCCAGAGCCCAAACATGGTTGTTATGAAAGTTTGTGATAGCATTTCGGGAGAAGTTTGCCTC